>CM075690.1:39424914-39809914 GCA_037954015.1 Psophocarpus tetragonolobus | reverse complement strand
ATCTAAAACACAAAAATAAGGACTCCTTAGGTCTACCATTTTTTTTGGTGAAGAGACTTCTAAGGTCTACCATATCATCATGAAAAAATTTTAGCAACTTATTTATTTTCAGAATTTTATCTTACTGGAAGAATAACCAGGTCATATGCTGACTCTTGGGCATCACCAATTAATATATCAGCAACAATTTTGGTTCCTTGAGATGCCAAAACTTCAAGTGATTTTTCAACCGAAGCAACTATGACATTAGCTTTTGCTCGCCTTAGAATATCTACCAGAGTCACTACTTCGATCTCTTCAGAGCCATGTGCAATTGGTACAAGGACCTGGACATAAAAGTACACTTTTATTTGTAATATCCTTGATGCAGAAGGATGGGCAGCTGAAGTCTTCCAAAATTATACAGATATGAAGGTAAGTTAGTAACTTACACTAGGGGTGTGGTGGCCAACAGACCATTCAACTTTATTGAACTCCTTCTTAGCTGCATTATCATCATCCATTCTCATCAACTGTTATTTAAAAAAAAAAAAAAAAGTATTTTATCAGGCACAGAACTTCACTGATAAGACAACATACATCAAACATCAGAACTAACAATAAAAGATGTTAACTTTTGTAAATGCAATCAAAATAAAGGATCAAAATTTGAAAACATAGATTTCAAGCACATTCTTCATTTTTCTTCCTTCTCTTCTCTCTTCCTCTCCGTTATTTTTTTTTTTTTTTCGTCTTTACATTTTCCACTCTTAGGTAAATTTTTTATCGGTTTAGTAAATGTGTTAAAACAAGATCAAACATAGCATATGAATTTTGTTCTTTGATACATTTTACAAATAGAATAGAAAAAAGTGGTACGTTTTAGCTCCACTAAAATAGTTGGAAACCAAGGAAAAGAGACATAACAGAACAGTTTCATTCCGTTCCATTCCATGCAGCTATATCCGCATGCCAAATACTACCTTGAGTAAAATTCCCCAGTTCAACTAAATAGTATCTAACAGCAGTTAATTTGTTTAGTGTTGAACCTGCTAATAGTTTGATACTGGTGTATCATTGCAAAATAGGGCTTACAATTTTTAGCCCGTGAATATTTGGCAATACAAAACAACTGAATCCTATTAGAATGCTCTCTCTTCAATTGATTACTAATGTTGCATTTCCCTTCAATTTTGATTGCTAATGTATACTAATTCAATATCAGGTATCATTACTTTCCAGCACTGTATCAGCAAGTAAAGAAAGTAAAAGAAAAGAAACCGCTGCATACATGCACATAACTTGATTACAGAGATAAAGGGAAACAATCTATTCTTTTTAGGCAGGAAAGTAACAATTCAAAACAATTTACCAACAATTCTGCAACCTCCTTAGCAATAGACTCCCCAAATAGCTGCTCTGCCAAGGACAAAGCAAACTGGTAAGTAGTTCCAGGCCCGCGGCTCGTTGTGAGTCCTCTGGAAACCTGAAGATTTGATTTAACGGCCCAAAAGGTTGGAAGCTTGTCGTAGAATGCAGGGTGACAAGTTATCTTGCATGACAAACTAGAGTATATCAGCCTTGTCCAAACATAAATAAAAAACAACAAACTGAAATTCTAGCCCAGGTTGCAGTCTGTAACTACAATTGCAGCAGTAATATTACTATTTTTAAAAATAAATAAATAATTAAAATGCAATGATAGTATAATGGTTTTGTGAACTGTCTTCAATCAATGTATAACAAGATTTCGTCTTTGGACTAAAAGAGTCATATCTAAGATAATTTCTTATCAATTAACAATATAAGAATCTTTATACTCAAAATGTATGAGATTAAACTCTTTCTTAAATGAACAGATAATACACCCAATCTTGCACTGCTAATATAAAGGATAAAACTTCTATACAATATCATAGATACTATCGATACTATTCTCCAATCAAATTTGGGGTTTCACGTTGGTAACATGCATAATAAAGAAATACGTGAAAACATTTAATCAATTTCTTTATTTCACGTATTACAGAGATAAAATCCCGAATCTAATTAAGCAAACAACACCAACATCACAACTTGTCATGTATGATAAACTATAAGTTTGTTGAACTTTATAATTGAATAAGTAATTTATCTACTAAGATTATTGTGTTATCCAATGACAAAATATAAGATAAAATTTACCAACTTCTATAATAAAAAATACTTAAAAAGTCAAATCAAGATGATTTGATATTAGTGTAAAAGCTTTTACAGTGAAAAGTGTTTGGAAATATTAATTCAATGAAATCCAAGTTAAGCAAAGCACCTTCTTTTTCTTGAGAAGCCCCCATGGCAAAAGGGTGACAGCAGGAGCAGCACAAATAGCACCATAGAGCCTGTTTTCCTCAGCCTGTTTGCACGTAATTTTCCGCAGAACATCACAATCCCGTAGTCTCGCAGAACCAGGCATTCCTCCCTATCACTCACGGTTAATACTATCAATATGGCAATAAAGAAAAGAAAAGACCAACAGTGATATATTAAGGGCATGTTTGAGTAATCTTTTCCACACAAAAAGAAAAATTAAAAAAACAGATTTTTTTTATAATTTTTTAAAAAATGTGAGACTTTTTTCTTTGTGTTTTCTCCTTCAAGTGATTAAGGAGAAGCTTACCCAAACAAAACCTAAGAACACTAGCAATGGTAGCTTGGGTTAGAGAACTAACGGGCAAAGCAACAAGGTCGAAAATTTCATCGGAACACGTGGAAATGTCGGTGTCAGCGACCAATTTGATGCCTTTGGCGGCTTCGACTTGGAGCTGCGGCTCCACGGAGGCGACGGTGACGTCGGCGCCGGCGCGGCGCAGGACGTGGATTAGAATAACGGCTTCCATTTCCTCCGTGCCCAAACCGATGGGAACGAGAACCTTCTTCGGAGGGATTGCATTGCTGCTGGGCACTGTAGTTGGTGGAGAGATAGAGAGTGGGGGTTTCGGAGCGAGAGTTCTCCGGCGTGGGGGCGTGACGGCGGAGAAAAGCGGGAGCGCGGCGGCGGAGACGGCGGTGACCGGAGAGCGGAACGTGGAAGGTTGAGGCAGTAGCAGCAACGACATGGATTGCTGCAACTCACTCACACTTGCTTCGCTCTCTCTGATTTGGATTAGATTTTCGAACCAAAATTTCAATGCTTGGTTTAGTAAATTGTTATCATGTCACTCATTCTAATGATACCATGCACTTCTTTTCTTTTCTTTTTTTCTGTTTGGATAATATGATTAATGTCACGATTTAGGCATTTACCCAAAAAAATATCGACGCAAAATTCTTATAAAGTCGTTTTCTGAATGGGCATCGGATTTTCATACTTTGTTAGGAGCAACCGCTAATATCTACTTATTTATTTGTTTAGATGAGTGTCAATATTTTTGGATGTATAAGACGAATTCAATTATCTTAATTGTTGATAGTGAAATTATAAGAGAATATTAGACTCAAATTTAGGGTTTAATTGGTTTGGTATGTTATTTAGTTTTTGAACATTTTTCAGAAAGAAAAATAAAAAACATGTTTTGCAAGAATTATTTGAAAACTGTTATATAAAAATGGATGAATTTATTTATATTTATTAAAATTTTATTAATGAAAAGCATAAAACAGTATATTTTGATTGTGTTTTGAGTTTTAAAAACAAAAATAGAAAACTGAAAAACAAGACTACTTTTAATAGAAAACTGAAAAACAAAACTACTTTTAATTGTTCCTGTATTTAGAAAACACTACCCAAACAAGTTCTTTAATTTTTAAATACTAAAATACTGAAAACAGTCTTATAAAACTGTAGCTAAACAAACACTTAGTCATGTCTTTTGATTATATGACTTTTAAAATATTAATTGTTAAGTCAATAAATTTACCATAAATTAAATATTGTGATTGAATGTCAATGTAAAAAATGTTATACTGATATTGTATAATAATTAAACTCATATATTTTATTATTGTTAATTATTTGTCATGTGACTCGATAACATGTTATTTTATATTTTATAAACAAATATTAATTGTTAATGTATTACATTTTATAATTTGATTATATTTGAATTATTCGTTAAATGATAGTTGTTGACTGTTAAATTATTAATTGTGACACCTATGTATTTGCATTTCTATTTTTATATGTTATAACAATTTTTAGAGTTTTAAATTAACATTTTTTAATAATATGATAGAATATAAATAATTCACTGTGTCATTTTAATAATTTTAGTTTATTGTTTTTTTTGTTTATGTAAACACAATAAAAACATGTCATACTCATCAAGGAATATATCAGATTTGGAATGAATTTGAGAGAATGGAGAAAAAAATGAGAGTTTGAATAGAATTTAACATGTTATGCATGTGTATTTGTGTTTCTATTAAAAATATTTATGATCTAATGTATACATATATTAACGATGTTTAAGGAAGGTTGATCTAGTAACAAAGTCTATATACAGGAGAGAAAAAGGTCATATCTCTTTTAATAAAATAATTTTTTCTTTTTTATTTTTTAAAAAGGGTAGAATAGGTATTTTGAAAAATAAATATCAAGAAGGGAATTTCGTTTATTAATAGTATAGATAGATAATATATATATATATATATATATATATATATAATTTAAAGTATTTGAAAGTAATTTTTTTATTAAGGTTATAAGGCTAATCTAGTGGTAAAATTTAGATTTAGGGAGAAATATGTTGTCGGTTCGAATTCCTCTTTTCATAAAGTAATTTTGTTTTAATTTTAAATAAGTA
This sequence comes from Psophocarpus tetragonolobus, assembly GCA_037954015.1. Taxonomy (NCBI): domain Eukaryota; kingdom Viridiplantae; phylum Streptophyta; class Magnoliopsida; order Fabales; family Fabaceae; genus Psophocarpus; species Psophocarpus tetragonolobus. Next base: position 39,805,154 of record CM075690.1, on the reverse strand, counting down.
TAAAGGTATAATAGTTTGTTTGGAGCAACTAGTAATATCTACTTATTTATTTGCTTAGATGAGTGTTAATATTATTGAATCTATCAGACAAATTTTGAGATAAATTAATCAAATAAAAGTATATACTTTTATTATTGTTAATTATTTTTTAGAGTTTAATTGGTATACAATGTCAGTGTAAAGATATTTATACTAACTTTCACTCACAACCTTTCATTACTACTTTGTTGACTTTACTCATTACTACTTTAAAAGTCACGTAAATGAAAAATCATAATTAAATATCAATGTAAAAATATTTTACACTAACCGTGCATACCACTTCAAACTCTATTTTTTATATAAGTAGTTTGATATAAAATTGTTAATTAGTTTAATTAATTAGTTTGAGGGTTTTGTTAACCAGTTTTTGAGCACTGGTTAAGGATCTTTAATGACCATTGAATTTTACAAAATCATAGTTAATGTGTTATTAAATGAACTCTAATTTCAATACTCATTAATGTGTTTTTTACTTTATTTAAAGGATAAAATTGTCTATTAATATTTTAATTGATATTTTATTTTATTTGTACAAAGAAAATTTAAAAAATTAAAATAAAATAATTTTAAGTTATTTTATCATTTTTTATTTTAGCTCTACTGAAAATTAGAAATAAATTAATTTTAACATTTTTAGTTTATATTCTTAATATTTTATATTATACTTTTTATTTATTTTTAATTTTTAGTAATGTTAAAATGAAAAAAAAAGTAAAACAACATTATTTTTTCTTAATTTTTTAATTTTTTTTGTGCATTAAATAAAATATCAAATTAAAAACATTGATGGATAGTTTTATATCTTTTAAATAAAGTAAAAATGCACAAATGACTACCTAAATCATAATTCATTTAATAGTATAGGTAATTATTAATTTTTACATGCTTCAATGTTCATTAATAAATAATAACCCTTAACAGTACCATGGTTAGCATTCTCCTTTATTTAATAATCACATTATATGTTATTTTTGAAATAAAATTATTTCTATTTTTTTTTTTAGTTTTTATTAGATTTCTAATCAACCATATCAATCAAATTATCATTAGTTCAATTTGATTTAAATAACAGAAAATTTACAAAATTTGAATCACATTGATCAATTCAAATTAAGTGGTTTAAATTATCTTTTTTTCTTTTAAAATCAAACCATACAAACCCACGAATATACCATTGTTTCTTTTTAAAATTCCTCGAATATACATATTTTTATTAATATTTTTAATTAATATTATTTTAGTTTTTTAATATAATCTTAATAATGACATTGATTTGATAAAATATAATCTTATTAGGTATAAAATATTAATTTTGTTATTCAAATTTATTTTTGTTAATTTGATCCTTCTTAACTTTAAAAATATTAATCAGTTCATAAGTCTGTTTAATGAAAATCATGAGAAGCAAAAAGTGTAGTCCTTTGTTTAATTTGTTGGGTTATAACACATTTTGAAAGTTAGGATTGCGTCATGTTTTAAGCATCAATGGCCTTATGTCTTTACTATTGTTCAACAAATGCAATAATTCTTGGAAATGGTGTGTGAGTGCAAAATTAACAACACATTCGTAAACAAAATGAATGATGAATTCTTCTTTTTATATTAAGAGATTCTGAGCACTTTAATTGTGAGTATGAAAGAGGTGAATCACATGTTGATATCATGTACTTTGAAGGTACCCTTTGTGCTTTTTGTGCTTTATTAATCTAATTTTGGATTATAAAAAAAAACTTTAAAATTATTATTGCACATATGGCCTTGCAATTCTTTAGACAGGTTAGTGGTAACAACAAAAATGAAAAAGTTTGGTTTTTTGTGTGGTTTGCAAACATTTGACATTTGTAGAAGGCACGAATCGACTTGGTGTTTAAGTCAAAACTTCCTAATGTTCATGCTATCATCCTTGTATCTCAATTGAGTTCTTGAAAATGGGTCCAAGTAGCTAAATTAACTTCACATAATTTTTCAAAATGAGTAATAAACTCATCTTTTTGTGTATGATGGTTGGGTGTTTCTACGTTTGGCTTTAAAGGTGACCTAAAGTGTTGGAACTTGGTAAGTAATGTTATTTATCCAATTATATTTTGTTTTGGATGACATTTCTTGTTCTATTGTGACCCTTTATTAATACAATTTTACTTCTCTTATAAAAAAGCTTTAAACTTATTATTTTAGGTTCACATCTGTAATTTTCTTAAATAGTAATTGGACACAAAAAGATATGACTATATCAATTGAGGATATAAGGTTAATAGTAATGTCCACATGTGAGAAAAATGTTGTTTACATATGAAAAGAAGATTGTTCATATATGGGAAGAAGGTGAGAGGGAGAAGTCGTTCAACTAACAAACTAACATATTAACAATTAATATTTACTTATAAAAAAAATCAAATGTAGCAGAAGATGATTTATTTGAGAAATTAGAACATAGAATCCATTTGGTTAATAAAAACAAATCTATCATCATCAACACCTAAGAGTAATGAAAAGCAAATTAGAAAAAATATTTATTTAAATGATATAGTTATATATCAGCTATTTTTGTAAAAATATATAACTTTTTATCAATATGAAGTCTTTTCTTAACAGTAATAAGTAACTTTTCACTGACACGCCTAAGATTTTAGCTATAACAGTTTTTTTAGATTCACATAAAAACTCAACTTCATAATTAAATCTCTTGGATTACCATTACACTTTAACAGGTTTACAACCAAGGACCTGTAAAATTATGTTTTAAATTTTAGAGAAAATAATACTATTTTTTTAGAAAAATAAATTTACACAACGATGTAAAAAACATGGTTTCTCTATAAAATTTCATTTGTTAAAAAAACATTATTATATTATTTTATCTATTGCAAATTATAAAATACGAAATTCACATATAAATTTACTAGTTAAAAAAAAAAAAAGAAAAGCAATTGAATATGTTAGAAGTAGAAGGGTTGTTCTTATATGGTCAAAGAGACGTGGCAGGATTATCCGATGGCGACATTTATATATTTATATATGGCAGTAACGGAAAAGAGTGGAACCCCGTCAGCACTGAACGCCATTATTGATTTGCAGAAGATAAGAGATGTTAGGGTTAATTGGAAGAAAGGCGAATTTGTGGGGAGGATCGGGAAGAACAAGGTGGTTGTGTGTGGCAGCCACGGCAACAAACGCTCCTAATGGTGGGGCCATGGAGGAGTTGCTTGCGCAACTTCAATCTCACGTGCGAAAGGCTATTGCCGGCGGAGGAGCCGAGGCAGTCAAGAGGAACATGAGCAGGAACAAATTTCTTCCCCGTCAGAGAATCGATCGCCTCCTTGATCCCGGTTCTTCCTTCCTCGAGCTTTCGCAGGTTTTTCTCTCCCCAAACTACCTTACATTTTTTTTCTTTTTGTTTTATCATTTGCCAAATACACATAATTATGACATGTTTAATTAAGATACCATTTTACTATCTTAGAAAATAATAAATATAATCATTTTCACATAACTTAATAAACTCACATTTTCATATATTTTCCATGATTTAATTTTAAAATAAAATCAATAGTCGTGACTCACCATTAATAAAACAATTAAATTTTACTGCCTTTAACAAAACAAGATAGTAAGTGTTTAATAATTAATTATGTATCGCCGATAAAAAAAAAAAAAAGTTAGAGAAGAAGACTTGTGGTCTTTTCTCGTATGTAAATTTGATGATTTTATCTTATTACTTTAAAATTAGAGTTTAATTGGTATACAATGACTCAGTGTAAACATATTTTTATATTATCAGTCAATTATGACTCTTCACTCATGTTAAATTTATTAATTTTATTAGTTATTACTTTAAAAATCTCATAATTGAAAGGTTGATTGACTGTTAATGTAAAATTTTTTTTATACTGACTGTATATCAATTAAACTCTTAAAATTGTACAATTAAAGGTTAGTGGAAGACTCTTTTATGTTATGTGTGTATAATAATTAAACTTAAAAGTAATATATGTTTATTAGAATTTTTTTTTTATTTTTTAATGTTTAAGTAGATAGTTATTAAAAAAAATAAAAATAAAATATAATCACAAAAAGAGTAAATTTTTTTGTTGTGGAATTTTTAATTATAAAAACCCTATATTATTTGCTGTCAAGAAACCCCCTTCCCCTTGTCAGTTGTCACTGTCTACATATCTTGCAGTAAATATCCTGAACTTAACCAATAAAATGGAAGATACACTAAATATGATTAGCAAAAATTTTCGACAGGGTCCTCGGTAAATCTAGTAGATACAGGGTAAATGTAGTGTTAATACTAACGAATTGCCGGGTTATTATTTATGAAATTGTATAATATAAATAAGAATATTAAAATATTTTTATGATTTTAAAAATAAAATTGATTCGTATATGTAACTTTTAGACATCAATTTGAAGAACTATTTTTTTCAAGGATAATTTGTGGAACTATTACTGTTATTCACTTAATGACTAGAACTAAATGTTTTTATTTTCTTGTAACTATGACTAAATTTTACTTTAATTCTTTATTTTTTTTCAATTTTGGTTCGCATGAATTTGTTTAAATAATCTTTATCTTTATGTAAAATTATATGACATATAAAGATTAAAATTAAATATTTTTACGGTTAACAGATACCTAACCCCTTGAACATGCGGTAAGAAGTTCAACCTCTTGCCTTTGTGTATGGAAGAGCATACAGGAGAGATGAGTCTTTCAAATGAATTTATGTATTTCAAAAGTTTAGTCTGTAATTCTTAATTGGGAAATACGATTGACACAAAAGAAAACTAAAATTCTTTTTTTTTTTTTTGACAAAAAAAAAGAAACAAAAAGAAAGAAATCTAAAATTAAACTTTGTATTAGAAACATATTAAATCGTAATAGTTAAGTATATCTTTTTTTGTATTTCTCTTTGTCTAGCCCATCAGATTCTTGACTTCTGTTTTCTTCTCTTCATGATCATTTTCTTTATTCGTTTGGATTTGTGGAAAGCTGGTTAGTTGAGCATGTAAGCATGTCATGTAATTGGAATTGATAAATCAAGGCTTCCGAATGCTTGCTAATTATGAGAAATGGGTTTGTGGGTTTGACTAGGAAAGTTTTTAAACTTTTGAGTGATAAAAGCTTGCAGGACATGAATTGTATGAAGAACCCTTGCCTTCTGGAGGGGTTGTTACTGGGATAGGTCCCGTGCATGGGCGACTCTGTATGTTTGTGGCTAATGATCCCACTGTTAAGGGAGGAACTTATTATCCCATTACTGTTAAGAAGCACCTCAGAGCACAGGAGATTGCTGCTCAGTGCAAATTGCCCTGTGTATATCTTGTTGACAGTGGAGGTGCTTTTCTTCCCAAACAAGCTGAAGTATTTCCAGACAGAGAAAACTTTGGTAGAATATTCTACAATCAGGCTGTAATGTCTGCTCAAGGAATTCCTCAAATTGCATTGGTATTGGGCTCTTGCACTGCTGGTGGCGCTTATATTCCTGCCATGGCTGATGAAAGTGTGATGGTCAAGGGAAATGGCACCATTTTTTTAGCAGGGCCACCGCTTGTTAAGGTCCGCTCTAGCAACTCTGGTGCTTCAAAATACTTAGTGTCAATGTGTCATAAACTCATAATTTTCTGGCTATTTCTTTGTTCTCGATTTTTAAAATCTGTTTATTTCAAATTTCAATATTTTAACACTAACAATGTGCTAATGTATTTTCTATGCATTTATGAACAAAATTAACCTTAATTAAATGATTTACAGGCTGCCACAGGAGAAGAAGTCTCAGCAGAGAATCTGGGAGGTGCTACCGTGCACTGCAAGACATCTGGGGTTTCTGATTATTTTGCTCAGGGTATTTGCTGCGGATACTTCTCTCTTAGTGTTTAGAAAACATCATAACTAGACATCAACTTAGTTCCTATTAGTGACTTCATACATGTTTTTGTTTCTTGTAGATGAACTCCATGCACTTGCACTTGGGAGGAATATAATTAAGAATTTGCATATGGCTGGAAAAGATGTACTGGAAAATGGATTGCAAAATACAAATTATGAATATAAAGAGCCATTGTATGATGTGAATGAGCTTCGTTCTATTGCTCCCACTGATCTTAAGCAACAGTTCGATATCCGATCAGTTATTGATCGCATTGTTGATGGAAGTGAATTTGATGAATTCAAGAAATTGTATGGCACTGTGAGGACATAACCACTTTACATTTTATATCTTTAACCACTATCTTAGTATGCTTGGGTTGCTACAGAACTGCTTTTTCCTCTCAGTGTCTGTACCTTCGATGATTTACCACACTTATTGGTTGTTGATTTGACAATAAGGTTTTGTTTTGATTTTTGGCTTATAAAAAAAACTTGTTGGATAAACTTCTCAAATGAGCACATGAAGAGAAAGAAATGAAAATAGCTAAAATGGATTAAGATCCTCCCATGAGATAAAATTGGCTTATGCATAAGCTAAAACCAGCTTTTAAAGAAAATAAATTGGAGAGCTTCTATAAATTAACTAACTTATGAGTAATTTTAACTTATGGGAGAATGATAATTCATTTTATCTTTTTTTTTTTCTTCTTCTAAAAGTATTTATTGAAAAGTTATCCAAGCAAGACCTATATGTTTGGAGTACACCAATTATATGCAATCCCAATAGAAGTTATACAACTCATCAATATACTGGTAGCATGGAATAAAAGCGCAGTTGCAATTCCCTATCTGGATATAATAAGTTTATAACCTTTATCAAAATCTTTTTGCAGACACTTGTAACAGGATTTGCTAGAATTTTCGGACAGCCTGTTGGAATTATTGGAAACAATGGAATTTTATTCAATGAATCTGCACTGAAAGGGGCCCATTTCATTGAATTGTGTACTCAACGTAACATTCCTTTGGTCTTCCTTCAGAACATCACTGGATTCATGGTATGAATTTAAGCTATTTCTGTAGTTACTCTAACTACCATGCTTTGAGTCATTATATTATGATTTGAGTAGAATGATTACTTTTTCCTTCAGAACATCAGTGGATTTGTGGCATGAATTTTCTTACTATATTCATTGTTTAATTATTGAAAGATGAAGAATTATCTAATATGCTCCATGATTCCACATATAAATGAGCTGTATGATCAATAAGCAAATAGGGCTTGAGAATCATCAATTGAAATTCAATAGAAATATGCTGATGTGTAGATTTAAGAAACACAGGTCACAGGTGGATTAGTGGCACTGTAACTGTAAGACTGAGTCATGAGAGTTTGAGAATCATCGATTGAATTTCAATAGAAATATAATGAATTTGAAATGCATATAAGATCTCAAAATGCAATATTAATCCATCTTCTTAGTTTCTTTTGATGGTGATCCTAATTTTTACTTTAATTATAGTCCTGTTTTGTCTTAAAGATTCTTGTTGATCAATATCATGTATTTTTAACCATGGTACTAATAATCTTTATCAAATGGCTTCGATGGCAAAGACATCATGTCAATGTGTCATCCAGCTTCTTTTGTCTAATTATATTTTGTTGTCTGGATATTTTAAAATGTTGAAGGAAAGTATGCACTATTAGTTTGTTTCTCTTATCTTCCAAATCAAGAATTGTTAAACATAAATATTCTTTCTCTAAACATTTGAGTTACGAAAGATGCTTGTCGATTTGGTAGGTTGGCTCAAGATCTGAGGCAAATGGCATAGCAAAGTCTGGTGCGAAAATGGTGATGGCTGTTTCTTGTGCAAAGGTTTGTGGATTCCAGCCATCTACTTACAAGTTATAACTTACTCTTTACCCTTAGGCCTATAAACTTAAATCAAATACAAAGGCAGAATAAGTTTATCTACTTGTAATTCTAAGTGTCTTGGAAGTCGGAATGTGATTCCATTTGGGCAAGTTGGTTTTCCTGTATGAAAGAAAGAATTGGAGAAGGTGGGATATCAATTATTATAAAGACTTTTTCTACAAGTAAATATTTGGTGGTTGATGTCTTTCATGTTTACAAAGGTACTTGTATTGCCTTTTCTTTTCTGTACCTCGTGATTTTTTATTGTGTTCAAGTATGTTGTTAAAGGTGATTCTCAAAGAAGGAGAGGTATTTTTCAGGGACAAATAATAATTTTTCTTCAAATAAATACGTGCAGGTACCTAAAGTCACTATACTGGTTGGAGGAAGCTTTGGTGCAGGAAACTATGCAATGTGTGGTCGTGCCTATAGTCCCAATTTCTTGTTCCTTTGGCCTAATGCTAGAATATCTGTGATGGGTGGTGCTCAGGTAGTACAATCCTCATAATTTATAAGTTATGATTCTTTACAAGAAAGTATTAGCAATTGATATTGGTAGATCCAGAACATCAGTATGCTTGGTTATTATTCTGTAATTTGAGATACATCATTATATAGCATGTTTTGCATCATTTTCCCCATTCTAAATCAAACTGAATTTAAAGGATTGATTGGTCATTAGTTGATATTCATTTGGTTTGTGGGGATTCTAATTAAATTCCTCTGGCATGTGATCATCAGGCTGCCGGTGTGCTAGCCCAAATAGAGAAAGGCAACAAGAAAAGGCAAGGAGTTCAGGTAAAATATTGAGTTTAATATTATATAACACTGACGTTCAATCACAGTCTTTCGTTTATACGAAGAGTTGTGATTAAATGTAAATATAAAACTACCTTACATAAGTCTTTTTCTCCAATATTAATTGAGAAAATATTTTTTTTTTCACTTGATAACATATTTGTGGTTTTCTCATCGGTCTTTGCCTGTCTGAATGCGCATTATACATGTAATGCAGTGGAGCAAGGAAGAAGAGGAAACTTTCAAAACGAAAGTAGTGGAGGCATATGAGAGAGAAGCAAGTCCTTATTACTCAACAGCAAGGCTTTGGGATGATGGAATCATTGATCCAGCAGATACAAGAAAAGTCATTGGTCTATCCATCTCTGCTTCCTTGAACCGTGCCATTGAAAAAACAAAATATGGTGTATTTAGAATGTAAATGTCTAATTTTATTCTGCCCAAAAAATTGCAGTAACCAGGGATACATGCTGTTATTGAGAAAGAAAAAAAAATGTACTAAGGGGCAATATAAATTGAACAAGGTGCGCCATACATTTTTTTTATAATAAAAACGTTTGTTGCATATCACTTTGTATTCATAACGACAACAAAATCTTGCATGCCGATTCCTTTTAAAAGGTAAACTCACTGTGTAACAAGGTTGATTGACCTAAGTGAGTCCATTTTTAAAAAAAATTACCTTTGTCTGTTTTAAAAAATATTATCAAATTTGATGGAGTCAAACTGCAATTTGCAATTACGGTTTAGGTGTCACATCAACTATGTGCTTATGTGGTGTCCAATGTGGAACAAACTGATACTAAAATTGCAGCTGACAATTGCAGTTTGACTGATCTTTGACCAGCGTGCCGTCCCTGTGTTCAATGGTTACAAGTAGCACAAGTTTTTAGAGGGTTAAAACCGCAAGTCAGAGTTTAGTATTAAATATGCATATTTTTTCGTTACAGCGTTTTATTCAGCAGTTAATGTCCACATAAACTGTAGATGGAACTTGCGGTTTATGTGTGAATTTTCATTTGCCCCATAGAATCACAAAATCGAGATCGCAAGTTTAAATTTTCAGCCTTGTTTCCAAATATTCACGATTGTTTTCTTATATAATATTGATGTTTTTTTCTTATATGTTATTTTAAAAACATGACAAAATAAAACTGTAACGGAAAAATTTAGAAAGTAAAAAAATTTAAATTAAAAAAAACTTCAAATTGTAATTTAAAAAAAAGTAACTTAAAAAAATTTAAAAACATAACAAAATAAAAAAAAAGTCACTTTAAAAAATTAAAAAGATAAAACAAAATTTAAAAACTTAAAACTTAAATTAAAAAATAAATTTAAATGGTAATGTAAAATCTAAAAAAGTAACTTTTAAAAAAATTTAAAAATGTAACAATAATAAAGTAAATTTAAAAAAGTTATATTTTTAAATTTTGTAAAATTGGTATAAGTTTAAATTTATCTTTTTTAAATTTACTTTATTATTGTTATATTTTAAATTTTTTTAAAAGTTACTTTTTTTTAGATTTTATATTACCATTTAAATTTATTTTTTAATTTGAGTTTTGATTTTTTAAATTTTGTTATCTTTTTAATTTTTTAAAGTAACTTTTTCTTTAAACTGTTATGTTTTTAAATTTTTGTTAAGTTACTTTTTTTTAAATTACAATTTGATTTTTTTTTAATTTAAATGTTTTTACTTTTTAAATTTTTTTAAAGTTTTACATTACAATTTTATTTTGTATGTTTTAAAATGACATATAAGAAAAATATCACAATATTATATAAGAAAACAAACCTGAATATTTGAAAATGAAGATTTAAAGTTGCATTTTGATTGCGTGATTCTGTGGCGCAAATAGAAATTTTCACATACATCTATGTGGACATTAACGGCTGAATAAAACGCTCTAACATAAAAAAATGCATATTTAATACAAACTGCAAGTGACAATTGCAGCGGTTTTAACCTTCTAAAAATCTGTGCTGCTTGTAACCATTGGACAGAGGGACGGCGTTGGTCAAAGACCAGTAAAACTGCAATTGTCAGTTGCGACTAAAAATCTGTGCTGCTTATAACCATTGGACAGAGGGACGGCGTTTGTCAAAGACCAGTAAAACTGCAATTGTCAGTTGCTATTTTAGCATCAGTTTGTTCCACGTTGGACACCACGTAAACACATAGTTGACATGGCACATAAACCGCAATTGCGATATGCGGTTTGACCAGGTCAAATTTGAAAACAAACTCATCTTGGTAATATTTTTTAAAATAAACCCATTTAGGTAATTTTTTTAAAAAATGGATCCGCTTAGGTCAATCGTCCGTGTAATAATTGGAAAAAGATAGGTGTAACTGAAACCCATCATGTAAAGACAATCCACTAGACCAAAGGTAAAAATCTATTTTATTTTTCAATTTCAATGTATTTAAATTAATCAATAGCAATGTTAATTTTAAAAATATAGAAAATTTGAGAAAGGCTAGAATTGAACCCAAGTCTACAAGTTTAAATGTTAAAGCCATATCACAAAACCAAGAGCCAATATTAATTTTCTTGTGAGATTCAAAGTTAATTAAACTAATCGTGGCAAGATTAATTTTAAAAATATATTAAAATTTACAACTTTTTTAAATGGAGAAATTTTAATTTTAAATTTTAATTCTCAATTTTAATTTATGTCTTTATTTTTAATTAGATTTTAAATTTTATATTATTGTTAATATAACTAAATTTTAGTTTTAGTTGCTAACCCTTAAATTTTAATTTCATCTTTTAATTGTTAATTTTAGTTTCAAAATCACAAATAAAATATATAACATAAAATGACCTATAATATATTTAAAATTAAAATATACAAATAAAATATAAAATCTAATTAAAAATAAAAGATAGAAATTAAAATTTAAATTAAAAGTTAAAAACTATAAATTAAAGTAACAACTAAAACTTAAATATAAAATTAAAAATTAAAAAAAATAAACTTATTCAAATAGATTTAACATAAAATCAAGCTAAGTAGTTTTTAGAATTTAAAAAAGTTTCTTTATTAAAAAATTTACAACATAAATGACCAAGAATAGTAAAACAAAACAAAGGAAAAGAGACAATAAAACAAAAATTGGCTTACTATCTAGTGGTATCGTCTTACAACTCTCACAGATCCTAGGTTCAAATCTTACTTTGTCCAATTTTAATATAAAATTAATGTTGTCACATGATTAGTTTAATTAAATTTGAATCTCACAAAAAAACTAATATTGGCTTTTGGTCTAGTGGTATGACTTTAGCAATTAAACTTCTAGACTTGGGTTCAATTCTAGACTTTGGTTTAAAATTAACATTGCTATTGATTAGTTTAAATACATTGAAATTGCAAAATAAAATAAATTTGACAGAAGGACAAAAATTGAAAAAATGGAAAGGCAAAAGGTTCGCAAAAAAAATTGAGGAGCACAAAGTGAGATAGCCCCAAAATAGAGGGGCACCAGTAATAATTTAGCCTATAGATTTTTTTTTTTTAAATTCATGTTAAATATTTTTTGTTTGATCGAAATCTCTAACATCAAGAAATAATGTTAATTGAATTATTATGACAGTTGCAAATTACACACGTATGTCATAAATTATTTTAAATATGTAAAGGAATCCAACTACATTTTGTTCTTAAAGATGAACTGAATTATTTTCTCAAAATCTTAAATGATGTAATAAATTATTGGAGTTTCAAAAGTTGTTTCTTCTTGAGAAAAGAGACTTTAATCAACTCTTTATTTTTTCTTTCTTTAAATCAAACTTTAATGGAAGAATTAATTTATAAGAGAATTTAATCAAAACAACCAGAATTTTAAAACAATGACTAACTTGATTAGTTTGACAATAAACTGATGATCAGGTAAAGTCACGTTGATCATCTAACCAGTTTTGTCATCAATTCAGTGTAACTTAAATAATACAGTGTAATTTTATTTGAACGTGTGACTTGGTGTGGTCAAATTGATGACTAAGAGTAGTTGAACAATTTGCCTAATAATTCCACCTAGGTCATCCAATTTTTTTTTCAAATTACTAAAAATTATTCTACATTTTTTTATCAATTATGATTCAAATTATGTTTTTTCATTATATGCACACTTAGCCTTATTGTTATTATGTGATTTTTTATTTGAATTTGGTATTACCTTCCTTTTTGTTGTTGTCAGCGCTTTCCTGGGTCGAGGAAAAAGGGCAGGCAAAGCCCGAAGGCTACTATCCCAAATAGATGTTTGACTAATATATATATATATTTAATTATTTTAAGTATTTGAGATTTTGTTATAAGATCATTCATAGCTACTCTCCTTTGAGTCCTCAATCATGTTCACACCAAATTTGTAGGACATGTGCATATAAAATTTATCTCGATATTCAATCACTTTTGACTTCACCAAACACTTTCACCTTATTGTTATCATGTACTATTGATTTCAATTCAGCATTAACTTTTCTTTCTGTTGTTGTGAGCACTTTCTTGACTCAAGAAAAAAAAGAACAAAGTTGAAGACTGCTATCTTAAGTATAGATGTTTGAATAATATATCTGTATATATACTTAATTATTTTAAGTACTTGAGATCTTATAATAAATAGTAATTATTTATTTATTTTAATATAGATAATTTTTTTATTAATTAATTAATGACTCACTTAGTTTGATCATTGATCTAATTATTCTTACATATTGTTTTTAAAAAATAATTTTTTATTTATATATACATGTTTATTTATATAATGACCCACTTAGTTTGATCATGTTTATCCTTCCTGATTGTTGAGTTATATGACCCAATTTTTTTCAAATATAATCATGTTTAATTTAGTAATAAAATAAAAAAGATAATGCTACTATTTGTTTATATTTTTTCTTTTAACAAATTCCAAGTGATTTTTGTCCCACCTATATAACATTTCAAAAAAATCCATATCATTTTGACGTCAAATAGTTATACAGGACAATTCTTTATTTGTCTTTTTAGTAACTTAAGATAATTGTTAGTTTTATTTGGCTATAACAGAAAAGTAATGTATACTATTTTGTAGAGTTATATGATAAGCAAGCGCCTGTGGCCTAATGGATAAGGCGCCTGACTTCTAATCAGGCGATTGTGGGTTCGAGTCCCACCGGGCGTGTTTTTCAAATTGTTTTATTGTTACTATATATTATTAAATGACAAATGATAATAAAATTCGATGTAGCATATCATAAAATTGGAAATTTTCACCTCATTAAATTTTTAAATTACTATCAATCTATCATAAATTAACATTTGATATTTAATAGTCAACACTTATCCATTAACATTTGAATATAAACTAGATATAAAAGGGTATTTGGCTTGTCTAACTAAAAGCTGAAATAATTTTAAGTAATTGTTAGTTTTTTATTAAAGTCTCTTATTTTCAATGAGTAGTTAATTTATTTTTATATCTTTATCCTTCATCAATTATTGTCTCTCCTATGTAATAATTTCTAATCTGAAAACAAAAGTGTAATTAAGAGAAGAAAAAAAAATCCAAAATTATTGTTGGCGGAAATCTGAGTGAGTTAGTTGCAAGCATCGATCCATCGACATCAGTCACGCGGCCACCGATTTCTCCCCTGGGATCGTTTGTTGTTTCTGAGGTTTCTCTGTTTGTCACCTTTCTCTCTCTTCAATGGCTTCCTTTTCTCTCGTTTCTTCGCGCACTCTTCACAGACCCATCGACCCTTCTTCCCATGGCTTCCTTCACCCTCCCCCCTTCCTTTTGCGCATGCCCCACCAACCCCATCACCTTCAAACCCCTCTTTTTTTCTCCAAGATTCACTCTTTGCATCACCAAACTAAAGGTTTCTTTTTTACTATTTCCATGCTTTTTTCTCTTTTTGTCCTTACCATGCTTTTCTGTTCATCCTATTTCCGCTTCTGGAGTTTCTTGTTTATTACTTTTGGGGACCTAAAATGGGTTGAGATCGATTCCCAGATCGTGTTTTTGTTACGTACGTATAGGGCGCATTCGAGATTCATTGATTTGGATTTCATTGATAATGCCTCTTTTTTTGCTGGGGATTTGTGGATGGTTTTTGACCGATTGAGTGCCCTGTTTTTTGTTTTTTGGTTCATATTTTGGTAACTGTTAAAAGGATTTTATTTTAATGTATTTTTCACTTAAAGTGTGTTGTTTGAGACTTAACTTTGATACTTTTTAGCGTTTTCCAGCTTAGGATTTTAATGAGGTGTCTATAATGTGCTACCACGTGAGTTTAATGGTAGTTTTGGATTCAGTGGAAAGAACAACGTTAGGTATTGATTTGGTACACGTTTCATGTTTGAAGAAATAAACTTCAATAACGGCCTTAAAATATTCTTGGGGGGGGGGGGGGGGGGGGGGGGCGGATTTTAGGTATTGTGAAGCTGTGGAAGTGTTGAAATGGTAATTTGGGGTCTGCTTAAAAATTAGAATGTTGTTCTCTTTTCCTATTTTCTTTTGTTTTTTCAGAATGAATGCTATATTTCAAAAATGTCCAAACTACTCAGTGTATAAGTTGCAGTTGGAATAGATTCATTCTCTTGATTGTGGTTAAGCTTTGCAAAACTTTTCCTTGTAAATCATTTTGCCCAAAATAACCTGCAGAGGCATGGAATGATGGAAGGATTGGCATGTCACATATGGTTTGTTAACTATAATTATCTTACTTCAACCTGAAAACCCAGCATGCAGGACCTGTCACAATGATGATTTATGTAATTACAGATCAGAAGCATTATAAACCTAAGTATCCTTTTGATCTTTTTATCTTTGCCTATTTAAATTTCAAGGAAATTGTGTGGCCTAGGTTACCATTCATCATAGTATTGATTCCTAGTTTGAGTTGCAACCATTGCTGTAATAGTTGCTTTCTTAACTCTCGTTTTTAGGACTTTGAGACCAATTTGATCATTTTGAACTGTCATATTTGTTTTCTCTTCTGAAGAGCTTGAAAAATTTGTTTGTCCGTATTCATTCCTCTTTATATGGCTATATTATCAATCAGCTTGGATGCTTGCCAGTTGGGCTACCTGACCTCATTCTGTATGTTCAAATATTATTCAAATCGTGTCCTTTTCGGACTGCTAATTGTTTGAATTAATTGTTTGAATTAAATAACAATGATGGGATAACATATGGAAATGAGATATATAATGTCCCCACTGCTACAAAAAGAATAGTATAAGAGTCAATCATGTAGAAGACATATCAAATCGTTTGTTTATTAATGAGTAGAAAATTTTCCCTCTCAGTGTAACTATGTTCCTAATAAAGGAGGGAAATTATGTTGAAATACTTCACTCAGCTATTCAAGGATCACACTAAATTTTTTTTCCTTTGTTACTTACTTTTAGCTGGTCCCGGTTTCAGTTATGGCATACCATGTATTTTGACTTGAATCAATAGGTTGCCCTTTAATTATGTTAAGTTGAAATTATGTTGAACTATTTTACAAAGTGATTCAAGGATCATGCTTTATATTTGTTTGTTTGTTACTTTTAGTTGGTCCTGGTTTCAATTTTGTCATATATGGGATGTTATTGTGCATTGTGACTTGAATCAATTTAATTATGTGAAGTTGTTATTTGGCAGCTACACCAGTTACCAAAGACCTGTGGGATAGTTCGATTCTGAAAAGTGAAACCCCAGTCCTTGTTATATTCTATGCAAATTGGTGTGGACCATGCAGGATGGTTCATCGGATAATAGACGAGATTGCAACAGAGTATGCTGGGAAACTCAAGTGTTTTATAGTCAACACAGACACTGACCTGGAAATAGCTGAAGACTATGAAATCAAGGCAGTACCAGTGGTTTTGATGTTTAAAAATGGCCAGAAATGTGATTCTGTAATCGGCACCATGCCAAAGGAGTTTTATGTGGCTGCTATTGAGAGGGTGCTCAAGTCCTAATCATAGATCAGTGCAGGCAAATCCTTAGTAAGGTGAAAAACTTTTTGGCCTTGCATATCATGTCCATTTTGAGTTAAATTTTCTGGTAGTTTGTCAGACTATGCAGCATTGCTGAGTTCTTTTGTACATATTTTGTGTCCTTTGTTCCCATAATAGGCGAGGCTGTGTGACACTCCTTTCTTAATGAATGATCCACTTCCAATCTTTATAAGTTCCTTTGAAAAATCTTGTTCGGCTATAGAGAATATCATTTTTTGAAATTTTAGTGTTCCTTTGGTGCTTGATTCCATCAGCTGTTATTCTGGAGGTAGGATTTGATTACATTCTATTTTTTGTGATTTCTGTGCGTTCATCATCCAATTGCTTTGCTAGCATTTCTCTTGGTATATACTCAAATTTCTGTGTGTAATTTAGTAATATTGTGCATGTAGATCAAATATGAAATATAATGGTGAATACCTTTCATGTAAAGGTTTCAGAGGCTTCCATTCCTATGCCGTTGAGTTAGGTGACTCGAGGAAGCATCAACAAATTACTCCCTCCAGTTCGTTTTATCAATCGTTTTAGCTTTCTTACAAATTTTCAAATTAATTGATGTTTACTTTTTTAATGCAATAATTACAAGTTTATTCTAATATCATCTTTAAATAAATATTCAGACATTAATCTAAGCTCTTTTTTAATGTTGTATTTGTTAAATTCTTAACTACGGCTGTTAATGAATATAATGTGCTGCACATTTTAATAAATATATTCTGTTAACTAATATTATTGATTGTTGTAATATGGGGGTGTAAACGACTAATAAAATGAAAAAAAGGCAGTAGTGAACAACTTTTGTGTGGTAAAAAAGATGAGTGATTAAAAATTTGGCTTAATTATACTATGTTCTCTTACATTTTTCTTCCATATTTTTACTTCATGATATTTGTGTCTTTCAATTGTTAAGAATTTGTATTTAACCGTGGATTAGTGTTTGACTATTAAGTGGTAATTGATTACTAACATGGGACAATAATTTAGTAATGTAGTAAACCCCAATTTTGTTCTCATTATCTAAATTATTTTAAAACCACAGAATTAAGATTTTTTAATTTATTAAATTATTGTCATATGTCAGATAACAATTTTCACTTAATGAGTGTCAATCCGTTTATAGTTGGATATAATTAAATAATTTTAAAATTAGGACACATAATATCATGATTTAAAAATAAAGGTAAAATGTAAAATTTATATAATAAGAAACTTATTGTATAATTAAGCCTTAAATTTTCGTATTGTCAGCAAGTAGTGGATAACTTAAAATGTTTTCGGATGATGCAGAAAGGTATATGAAAGAAGTGAGTGGTGGAAACAATTTATTTTCCAATAATTTATAATTTTTATTCTAATTTTTTTTTCTTTAAATACATTAAGATGTTTTTATTTTTAGTTCATTTAAAATATTTTTTTAATAACCGGATTAGATTGTTCAATTTGACTAGTTGAATAAAAAACAGTCTCCTGTTTAGTTTGGTTGTGATGGAAATCGACTATACACAAATCTAGTCATAAAAAAATAAAATGGTTAAAATTGAAACTTCAACCGATTCTACTTGTTTTTCATTTTTTTTTTATTTTTGAAAATTTTCAGATTTTACTAGTCACACCTTTATTTTCCTAAGTCAATCTTGTTTGATTAAAAAATTAAAGAAAAGGGTAACTTACCAATACAAAGTGTATTGTATTTAGTAAATTTTCTTTTTTCTTTTATAATTACATTTTTAATTTATTTTTTTCTTATATGTTATGACTACGACTTATGATTTTTAAAGTAGGTATCATTTATGATATTTTTATATTTTAATATTATGAATTTTGTAATATTTTTTTGTTTAATATTGTTTAATATAGTTATTATAATACATTAAAAAATTATTTTATTTAAGATTGATATAATCATTAGTTTAACTAGGATATCCTGAACTAGTGAATTATGAATCAATATTTTCATATTACCAATCCAATTTTACAAATCATTGGTTTTATGTATTAATTAGATGTATATTGAACAATGTGTTTTATGTTTCCTTATAAATAAAATAGAATGGTGATGATTGAAGACCTAAATTATTTACAATGGGGATTAGATTAACGGTTTTTTTTAATGCATTATGTATTATTTGTAGTCTCATCTTTTAAACTTGTGTTGTTTGGTATAAATGATAGAAAAAGGGAGGTGGAAATAAAAAAGAAATAATTATAGGAGAGATAAATAATATAATTTGGTATTTTTTTTTAAAGAGAGATGATGAAAGTTAAAAAGTGTGTGGCTCTAACTCATTTTTTTCTTTGTATTTTTTTTTAGTTTAATATTTAAGTACCAGTAGTGTAAAATAGTTTTATATTATTGATATTTAATTATATATAATTTTTAAAGTATTAATTGATAAAATAAATAAATTACTGTATATCAAGATTGTGATTGAATATTAGCATAAAATTTTTTATATTTAAATTACATAAGTCTTATTCTCATTTTTTTTTCATCTATTTCTCTCTTACTAATAAATCTTATCTAATTTTTATTCACTTTCCCATTTCGATTCTTAAAATGAAGCAAAGTAGTAGTTATTATGCTGCACAGATCTCCTTTTTTTGGGAAAAAATGGTGGGATTGATGATAGAGAATGTGATGTATCTTCTAAAATCCTAAATCATAGTCATTATATTGGGCTTAACATGTGTAATATGAGTATAAATAAATAAAAAAATAGATCTTATAGTGTAGCAACAAAATAAAATTAATTGATAACGATAAAATTGAACTGTATGATGTGGAAAGCTCTATAATATTGAGAAAAAATACCAGGTAAACTTTAAAAAATATTCTACTACACTTAATAATTTTTCAATATTCTTTTCACTCTTTTACACCAAAGATACAATGCAGTGTTTTCTGTGAAACAAATTTAAATTATGCAATATCTTATAGGAACAAAGAGTTATAAAGTAAATACTCATTTTTTCCATATTTTCAAAATATGCTCTATACTTACTTTTTCTTCTCAAAACTTTGTTTTTAGCTATACTCTCTTATCTTATTATAAGATGCCATTTTAAAAGAATTTATGATCTTTTATAACTTATTTTATAGTTTTTACGTCGTATTTAATTTTGTATTTAATAGTGATTCTTCTTAAATACTCTAAGTATTTATGTTTTTTTATCGATAGCAGGACATTAATAAGAGTAAAAAATTGATAATTAGTAATATTTATATATAAAATTAATAATTAATTATTTTTATTAATATGTGTAAATTATCTTCAAGTATGATAACAATAGAAGAATTACTACCTAGGCTTTCTTTCAGTTGCCAAACCTCCTATTTACGGAAAAAAAGGTGTGAATATTTGCTTCAATTTTTAAGAAAAATTACTTATGAAAACATTTTCTAGATTTTTCACAATTGTCACTGCAGGATATCCCACTAGGAATCTAGTCAAAATTTTCAACAAAGATGTAAGTACATTAAATGCATTGCAGCTTTTGTTGGACCCTACATAACATAGATCACGAATAATTTGATAGTGTCACATTTTGAAGAAAATATATTTGTACTATTTTATTTAGTTTTTTAATATAATACTGATTTTTTTCATTAACACTGTTAATAATATTATTTAATTTTCAGTGTTATGTTAATTTTATAAATTACTATTTTCTTTTATCTATTTATTAGTTTTTTTCATCTGATACCCTCTGTAAAGTAAAAAATTAAAGACATGGTTGGTTTTTTAAATAAAAAATTAAATGAAAACTAATAAGTAAAATAAAAAGACAACAAAATCATTTAATTTTTTTAAAAAATTATAAATTAAAAATCTATTCAATTCGTTCTAAAATCAAAGTAAATCCCATTATTCATTAAATTTATCAAAATATGCCAAATTTCTTATTTTTGTCTGAGAATTGAGAAGAAATTTCATTGAGGAAGTGTTAGATTTTAAAAATATAATACTCTTACTAAACATTACTTCGCCTCTTTAATGTAATATTAATTTTGTAAAATGAAGGAAACTCCCAAACAACTGTTTAACCAAAATTTTCGAATTTTACTTTTTTTTAGAAAACGTGCACGGAAATGTATGTCATATGTGAATGCGTTAATAAAGCTTCATAGAATCATGGACAACCATGGTTCTCAAATCTTTTTTTCCTTTTAGACAATAGATATAACTTTTTCATTAATAAAATTATAATTTTTATGCATATGATTTTCTTTGATTTGCTAAAAATGAAAGTAATAAATTGCATTAAAAAAAGTGTTTGGTGATCCCTATATTATTACGTAATTCCTAAGAAATTTATACTCAATTTTAGTCTAGCGGAATAAATCATAATCAATTTCAAGAAAATTGCAATTTTATATTTTTTAAAATATTTTTCAGTTGTATTTATTAATTTGTACAAATTTAGTGAAAATTTTCTTTTTTTTAACCATAAGTAACTCATTATTCACTTTTTAAGCAACTTCAATTATTATGTAGGATTATTCCATCTATTTTTGCATGATCTATATTAGACAGCATATCGTCCCATTTATTTTGAATTTATATTATCTTACTTTATATATTCTATATATTTGAATATTCAAATATGTTAATATAATTAAAATTAAAAAATATTTAAGTAAACGTAATATTATTTTGTTTATCTTTGTAACTTCAAAATTTATTCCGTATTGTGTTCTTCTTGTTATGAACTCTAATGTGGATAAAATATAACTTATATATTTTATATTTAACCCCAACATTTCTGACCAAGATAATATATGATATGTAATGTAATTTTAAAATTATAAAGATATCGGTTTACATGTTTTTAATAAATTGTCGCTATTTATCGTCTATTTTTTATTTATTTTCAAACAATTCCAAACAAGACAAAATATTTAATTTATTACTATTATTTTTTTTTACCAGGGGTACTTAATTTATTATTAATGACAACATAGAACATCATTTCAAAACCAAAATGTTAAATTAAATGTGCAATCCTTATTTATTACATATTACCATATCCATGGGTATAATAATAATAATAATAATAATAATAATAATAATAATAAT
Organism: Psophocarpus tetragonolobus; assembly: GCA_037954015.1. Taxonomy (NCBI): domain Eukaryota; kingdom Viridiplantae; phylum Streptophyta; class Magnoliopsida; order Fabales; family Fabaceae; genus Psophocarpus; species Psophocarpus tetragonolobus. Next base: position 39,783,450 of record CM075690.1, on the reverse strand, counting down.
AATAATAATAATAATAATAATAATGATAATAATAATAATAATAATAATACTAATAATAATAATAATAATAATAATAATAATAGCAAAAGAACATTAAAATAATGTAGCATTATTGGTAAATAATTTTACTTATTAAAAACGTGGTCCAATTGGTTTGATCCCTAATCCAACGAAGAAACATTCATGGTTTTCGATTAATCTATTGAATGAATATTTGTGTTTGATCGAGGAGTTAGTCTTAAACATTGGGCCTTGATAATACATAAAAGAATACATAAGAAATAAAAGATAAAAATAATATGGAAAAGACATACATAATTTTTTGTCTTTAAAGTTGCAAAAAAAAATTATTTTTAGTCTTTAAAATTCAAAAATATATTTTTTATTCACTGATTTACTTTAGTTATTCCTTTCCTATTAATATTAAGAAATTGTTGACAATAAGCACGTTTTTTTACTCATTAATCACTTTCATCCTTAATCCTGACTGTCTCCATCTTTAATTTCACATCAAGCGTAACCATCACCGAAATTTATAAACGAATAATGTTAATACAAAATCAAATTAATTTAAGGGACTAAAAAAACATATTTTTAATTTCAAGGACAACAAGTAATTTTTAGTGAAACTTAAGAAACAAAAAACTTATTTAGAATGTGTTTGGATAAACTAATTATAAGTGTTTGGTAAAATTAGCTGAAAGTTGTAAAATGATAAATAAGGACATCATTAATAATTAAATTAAAAATGAGGTATTTAAAATAATTATAACATATTTATATCATTTTAATGATATAAATTAGTTATATATTTAAATTATAAATTATTATAACTATACATTTAAATTATAAATTCTATAATAACATTTAAATAATAAATTACTATGATTAATATTTAAATTATAATTTTCTATAACCATATGTTTATATTAAAAATTACTATATAAATTAACGAAGGAGAGAGAAACGAAAAGAAGAGAAATTGTACAATATGATGAGAAAGAATTAGTAGAGGCAATGTATTAATTAACGAAGGGTAAACATATAGAAAGAAAACCAACTATTAGCTTTGAGTGTGTTTAGTTTGTCATTTTCAACTAGTTGAAATGGTTTCAACTCCTAGTACTGTGTTTGGTTTGCCATTTTAGCTTTGTTTGGATAACAAAAACCTAAGGGTTACAAGTTTTTTCAAAAAAACTACTCCAAGTAGTTTTTTCAAAATATCTCCTATTTTCAGCTATTAGCTAATTTTATTTTTACATGTTTATTCTTAATTAATTAATGCATTCTCCCCACTAATTCTCCTATATTACATTATACAACCTCTGTCCTTCATTTCTCTCTTTCATTAATATAATTATAGTAATTTATAATATAAATATATAATTATAGTAATTTTTTATTTATAATTTATAATTATAATTTAAATATATTATTATATAATTTTATGATTTAAATATATGGTTAATTTGTATTATTAAAATATGTTATAATTAGTTTAAATAAGTCGTTGTTGATCTAATAATTAATGATGTCCTTATTTATTATTCTATAACTTTCACCAAACACTCACAAGTAACTTTTTAACTTTCAAGTTGGTTTTGTCAAAATTCTTTTCACCATATTTTTTACATTGATAATATATACCAACTAAATTATTTCTCATAGTAGCTACTTTTAGTTTCACATGTTTACCTTATTTAATTAATATATTGTTTCCCACTAATTCTTTTTCATCACATTATAATGATTTAGACAACATAACATCTCCCATTCATTAATGTAATTATAATAATGTATAATATAAATATACAATTATAAAAAATTATAATTTAAGGTTTATATATTTAATCATCAAAATTATATTTTAAATATATAATTAATTTTTATTATTAAAATATATTATAATTATTTTAAATACCTGATTGTTATTTAATAATGTCATTATTTATAATTTTACAACTTTTAACTAATTGATAAGATAATTTTACTAAGTATTTATACCTAATTTTTGGTCTTTAAACTAGTTTATCAAAACACATCCGAAAACAAAAAACCTTTTGTGTTATGCAAGAGTGATGAGGTTAAGAAAAATGATAGAATGTGGCAGTGGCAGTGGCAGTGGCAGCAGCAGCAATAGGGAGGGTATTTGTAGTGGCACGTGCGGGTGGAATGGAAGGTTCGAAAAGGAAGGTTGGTGATACGCTTGGAGCCAATGAAAGGGCACCTGTGTCAGAGGCTGAGTCAGTGACAAGGCAGAAGGCAGAAGGCAGAAGGCAGAAGGCAGAAGGCAGAAGGCAGAAACAGAGTACAGTACCAGTTGACTAGAGAGAAAGAAAAAACAATTCTGAAAATCTCGATTTGCGATCCGATTCACCCAAATTGGTTATGATGGATTCTCGCAAATTAGCCGCCATGCTCTCCTCCCTAATCTCCCAACTCCTCCTCTTACTCCTCCACATTCTCCCGTCCCCAGCCCCCTTCCCCAACTCCCTCCTCCCTCTCTTGCTCTTCTCCAACCAACTCACAACAGCCTCCGCCACCCTCTCCCACTCCCTCTCCCTGGAACGCAAAAGCAAAAGCAAAAGCAAAAGCAAAGCCAAAAGCAAAAGCAAAAGCAAAAGCAAAGGCAAACGCAAACGCAAAAGCAAAAGCGAGTATCCCTCGGCCCCTGCCCCCAATAATCTCCACGTTCTGACCCCTGACTCCTTCCGCAACTCCTTCATGATGAGCGCCTCCTCATTCCAGTGGCTCTCGGGCCTCCTGGAGCCACTCCTGGAGTGCCGCGACCCGGCCCACCTGCCCCCCCTAAACCTCTCCCCCTCCCTCCGTCTGGCCCTCGGCCTCTCCCGCCTCGCCACCGGCCGCGACTACCCCTCCATCGCCTCCCTCTTCTCCGTCCCCATCCCCGTCGCCACCTTCTGCGTCAAACAACTCTGCCGCGTCCTCTGCACCAACTTCCGCTTCTGGGTCTCCTTCCCCCCCGACCCCCTCCCCTCCTTCCCCTCCCTCCCCAACTGCTGCGGCGTCCTCTTCTCCACCCGCTTCCACCTCCTCCTCCCCCCCTCCTCCCTCGCCGCCCAATTCGTCGTCGACTCCTCCTCCCGCATCCTCAACGTCGCCGCCGGCTTCCTCGCCTCCAAATCCGACTCCCAAATCCTCAAGTCCTCAACTTTATTCCACGACATCCAGCAAGGTACCCTCTTGACCTCCCCCAACGACGCCGCACCCTTTTACCTCATCGCCGACTCCCACTACCCTCTTCTCCCCTGGCTCATCACTCCCTACCCTAACCCTCCCCCCGGCTCCCTCCAAGCCTCTTTCAACTCCGCCCACCTCTCCATGCGTCTCCCCGCCCTCCGAACCTCCGCCAGCCTCCGCAATTGGGGCGTCCTCAGTAAACCCCTCTCCGAAGACCTCAAGATGGCCGTCGCCTTCGTCGCCGCCTGCTCCATTCTTCACAACTGTCTCCTCATGCGCGACGATTTTTCCGCCTTGGCTTCTTCCTTCCCAGACTCCGATCCCCTCCCCTCTGATTCCCCTCTCGACACCCACCCCGACCTTCCCAATCCCAAGGCTTTGGCTTTCCGCGACTCCCTCGCCAACAAATTTACTCACTTGACAAATTCCCCTTCTTCTTGACGCCATTAAAGTTTGCTCACTTTAGCAATTCTTGAATGCTGCTGGTGCTTCGCTGGAATGTAAATATATATTACTACCTTTTGAGGGGCTTCTTTTGTTTTCCTTTGCTTTTTCTTTTTTTACTACAGAAATGGTTCTTTTCTTGCCCCCTCATTCATGTGATAATCTTGTTATTCTTTTCGGTTCAGTTTCAATATAAATGGACGGACATGGTTTTTATATCCATAGTTCTTTTCTGTTGCGGGTTTTCTCGTGTGGGAATCTGTGTCAACAGGAACCCTAGTGCTGCCGACTTTCTCTCGTGTACTAGGTTTGTGTGAAAGTGAAAGTATTTCTCTCCTTTTTGTGACCGTATTTTTTTCGTTTTCTTGGCCCCATTAGCATTAGGATTTATACCTTCCACTACTGCTTGTAGAGTGCATTGTCTGATTCATGGCTTTGCAACCGTTTGTTATTGCCATGTGACAAATCTTTTTTTCCTATTCAACGATTAGAGGATCTGCTTGTGTTGCCTTTAGTTTTGGTTTGACTTTGTTTATTGTTTTCTGTGGTGGGATTATGGTTCTAGAGATTGATGTATGGGAGTTGCAGTTAGAAAGGATTTGGTAGTGTTAATTGGAGGGTAAATCAACGCAAGACTTGATCCGTGGTGACTGTAAATGACACAAACTGGATGTACAGGTAACTAATTATGTATGATTTGGCACCTAAATTTGTGTTGCTTAGACCTTCAAAACCAGTTTACAAAGTCCCTTTTGATGACATATTTTATTTTTGCTACTACAAATTAGGAGAACTAAAACTCAGGATCCATCTGATGTTTTTGTCCCTTGCTCATGTAGTCTCCTGATGCCCAATTGACTATTGTGTTGATTATTTCTAGTTATAGTTGGTGACTAAGTTAACCTTGTAAATGATGTCTACTTTGCTTCCTGTTCTCAGCACTTGACTAATTGATTAGCAAAACAATTTTTTCTCCTATTTTGTTGTCTTGTATTCAGTTGGAGTTGCTTCAGTAACTCTTTCTCATCGACATTCCTCTCCCCTACTCGCTCTTCATTCCTTCTGGGCTTCAGACACCACCAGTGTTATTTCTGACTATAATTGATGAGGTTGCAACAGATCACTCTTGGAGTGCTTTGTACGCAACACAGACACTGAAATGCAATATGCAAAGACTATGAAATTAAGGTTGTGCTGTGGTTTTCTTTTTCGAAAATGACTGGAGAATTTACACTCTATGAGATACCATGCTTGATGTAGTCTGATGTGGCCACCATTGAGATATGAGAAGGTGTTGAAGTCCTAATTCCTAAACCAAACAGTACTGAGTACTGTACCTATTTTGTAGTTGTATGCTTCCATAATAGGCACGAGCTTTCTAACCATCATCAGCCTTCAGTCTATTTGGTTTTTTATTAAATATCTTTTTGCAGCTATGAAGAGTATCATAGACAGTGAATTTTTTATGGCTCTTTTGTTACTTGATTTGAGGAGAAGTTGCTACTCCGAAAGGCCATTTTGATTACCATATAATAATCAGTTCACAACCGCAGTATGACCAAGGCGTGAATTGGGAGTGTTTCTGAGAATGTTTATCTTTCCTTCTTGGGAGGTGTTTGGTAGGGGAGAAGTATATTTACCTTTATGTGAATATGAATTTTAGATTGAAAATCTTTCTTGATAAAATGTAATGTTTTTCTTATCAAGATCATTAATTTAATGTAGTAAATACTTAAGAATTTTAATTAAAATATTATATTTCCTTTATTAAATAATAATTTAACATGGTAAATAGTTAAGTTTCTCTTAGGAAAAAAAAAATTACCTCGACACCCTCTTAGGATGCTAATATGAAGGAGTTCGTATAATTTATTCAAATAAGTATAATTAGTAGAATAAATAATAGATTAAATTACTCCATGGTTCGTGAACTATTTAAAATTTTTTTAAGCATATCCTTGAACTTTTTTTTAATCGAATCCTTGAATGCGTATTTTTTTTTTAATTGCATCCTTCCATCTAATTATTGTTATGAAAAATGATTTGTATTAGTTTCTAGCGAGGTTATTGTAGGATAAAATTTGGAAACACTTGTGAAAGAATACTTAAATTGAATACATCTAATATTGGTTGAAGAACCTTATTGAAAATAATGGATTTAGAATTTGTAGAGATAATAACCGTGGTCTATAGAGATAAGAATATCAAATACTAATTAATTCTCTATGTTTATGTTTCTATTAGTGATAATTAAATAAAATGACACATTTAAAAATAAACACAGGTTCAAAGTCAAATGGAAAAAACAAATTCTAAGACCTAATTAAAAATAGTCAAATAATTTTACAACCTGTAGAGTAATTTATCCATAAACTAACAATGTAAATATTTTTTATATCAACATATAATTACACATTGTCATCATAATAAGTTTAACTATAACATAACACACAAAAGATGGTGAGTTAGACCAGTTGATTTAACCCATTAGCTTATCCTGCCCAACCAATTAACTAAATAGGTCATTAGAGGTGAACATCGCTTAGGTTGAGTTAAGTTTTCACTTTTTTCATCAAATTCAACCCAACTCAACTTGCACTTAAATAAGTTGAATTGAGCTGGATTAATTAGGTCGCAGTTTTAAAAAAATATATTTTTAAAAAATTAGAATACTTTTTGTTAGCTTTTTTAGATTTTTTTATAAAAAAAATAGACTATATAATTATTAAACATAAAAATAAACAATAAATTATAGTTACAAATTATATATCAAAGCTAAAATAAATTAAAATCAGCATACAACTAAATTGTCAAACAATAATAACTAAAAGATATTTGTCCAAAATAAAAATAAACACAATTTGTCAAAGCTAATAAAACTATAAAAATAAATAGAAACTATACTATTTGTCTAAATTAACAAAATATATAATTTTAAATTGTAATAATATATAATAATTTAATATTATAATCAGGTTAAGTCTTCGATACAACTTATCGAACCTGTCACCCAATCCGTAACAGATTAAATTTGATTGGTTGGGTCAAATTTCTTCCAATCACAGAAAAAAACTCAACTCAATTTATTTAGATTAACAAAATACATAATTTTAAATAATAATAATAATATATAATAATTTAAGATTCAACTTACTGAACCTGTCACCCAATCAATCTTCCATAATGAATTGAATTTAATTAGATTAGATTAAATTCCATCCAATTATAAGAAAAATTCAACTTAATTTATTTGAATTGAAGTATATCTTCCTAATCTGTCAACCTAATAAATATCTTTATCAACCACCTATATATCAAGACAAGTTGAACTGTTGGATGCCAATTTTTTTAAACAATATGTTTTGCTTTTATTACTTGGGGGGTCATTTGTTGAGGAGAAGGATTTTCAATGTTAATAAAAATCATTCCCATCAATTTATTTAAGCTTCTAGTGCTCTTTTAAGTACATATTTAATACTATTCCTACTTTATTTTATAAGACCAAATTCTCAAATAATTTGTCTACGATGTGATTTTGCTCAAATTTAAGTTAAAAAGTCATATGAACTAAGCTTAAAAATTATGTGATTTAGTTTAGGATTTGAGTATAATATTTGTTTAGGTTCTTCTATGATGATTTAGGAAACCTAGTCCAGAATATACGTTAATGTGTGTGCAAAGTTGCTTAAGATGTGCTATATCTGTCTTCATATATATAGATAGGAAAAGGTGATTATTACAACGTGATAGGTTATATGATAAGACAAGACATGTCATGGTTGGTCCTTACCTACGGATGTTTTTTAGGTTGTTTCATCAATTTAGTGGACTTTTACATTGGATCGACGCAACAAACGAACCAGGAGGATACACACCTCTGCAGCCTTAAAAATGCTTTTTAGTTGGATACAATATCAAATTAGAAACAGACCAAACAAATTTTTACTTGGATACAAGTAAAAATGCTTTTAAGTTGGATACAATATTAAATTACAGTTTCATTTGGATCGAATTTTGCGATTTTTACTAAAATATCCGAACCACTATTTTAATTTTCTCTTACATTAAAATTTTTCCAGTTTCTTTTATTCTTTAACTAATCAAACCTATATTAACGTTATTAAGTAGTACAATGAACATTCTTTAATAAAACTTTATCAACATACTTTTATGAGTAATATTAAGATTTTTTTTTATAAATAAAGTTTCATCGTAAGACAATTTTTTCTTAAGCTAATAACATTATAGAAAACATAGTCAACCTCTCAATCAACCATAAAATATTAAACACAAACAAATAAATAATAGTGAAATTATGCATAATACTAGAGTAATATAAACATTATTTCGGTAAATTTCAAAAACACATTTCAAGAATCGAAATAAGATTCAAATTAAGTTGTATGGAGTCATCCGCGCCTGTTTTTTCATAAGTTTTTTTAACAAATTTTAAATTTTTGGTTTAATTTTTAATTTTTAAACATTTTTTTTTTGAATTTGTACTCTTGGAGTGAGATTATTGATCAAATCATGTCTCTTTTATGAAATATTCATTTAAATGAGTTTGTTTAAAAATATATTCATCGAGTGTGTCTATTCTAATTGTAGTTTTTAATTGCAATTTCTATTTCCACTCAAGTAAAAACTGCAATTTTATGGTGAAATACACAATATCTCAGGAATAGTGGTTGACTCATAAAATTGAATGTTTGACTTGCACTTATATCATGTTGGAGCATCATTAATCGCAGAAGAATAAAATTCAAAAGAAACATTATATTAATTACTAATTATCATAAAAAATAAAAATTTAAAAGGCAATAAATTAGTTATGCACGTGAGACAGAAAGAAAATATGGGTGATTGATAATTTGAATTAAATTGATTGAGGTGAGAAGAAAAAAAATCTAAAAAAAAAGTTGGAAATAATTTAGTCATCAAGTCTCACTTTCAATTACATTTAAACTTTACATTTTTTATTAGTTTTGATATCAAAATTATAATTAAAATAAATTTATTAAATATAATTTTACCACTCATTTTCAATCGCAATTGTTGAAGAGGAAATAAATATAATTAATGCATTGAAAATATTAAAATATAAAATAATTTTTATAAAATAAATAAGATGAATAAAAGTATAGAATTATAAAAAAAAATAAAAATGATATTTGTCTGCACTCTAAAGTTCAAACGATTCATAATATATCCTTTTGTGTTTTGTTCTAGAATGGAGCTAAGCAACAAGTATTCATTGATTGTTCATTGGGGTTTTAAAAAATAATTAATGTACCATAAAAATGCAGTTGGGCTTGCTATTTGAAGGGGATTGAAAAAGAAAAAACCCCCATAAAATCGTGAATTTTGATGCCAGTAACTAATATGATGTTTCTTTTAAATTTTACTATATTCTCCTGTAATCAATGAGGTTCCAACACAAGAAAGGTGCAAGTTTTGAGTCTGTTACCTCAAATCGCAGCAGTTCCCAACGCTCTGTAAAGTTGTTTCCAGTCAAAGGACATCGTGATAGATCCTTAAATTTGCAATTCAGACTTGCAATTTGTTGTTATATGAGACATTTCTTACCTATAGCCAAAAAAAACTTACATTGAGGGTAAACAAAATAGTTCATAATTGCTGTTTTACTTAAAGGATAGCAAAATATCCAAATCCATGGTTACTGTTTGAATTTAACCAGGATTATTCCTATGAATGTGAGTAGGTGTATTATTCGATGTGATTATTTGAATTTATAGTTATTTTTTATAATTTTAATAATTATATAATAAGTTTAAAATTATATATTTATTTAAAAATTTATAATTTTTTATTATTAATTTTTTATATATAATTTAAATTAAAATATAATTAATAACTTAAATACATATAATTTATTAATAATAAATAAGTAAATTTAAATTGTAAAAAATAATACAACAAATGCTCGCAAATATACCAAACTTAAAAATACCCAACAGCGGAAATAAGAATTAAAATTCTTTACCTACTTTTTTTTATACCAAATTCGAACTCACTCATACTTTCTTAGAACGGAAATGAGAGACTGTCCCGTTTCGTTGTCATCCTCTTATTTTGACCTAGTCAATAGTAAAAATAAACCTAATTTAGTCAACACCCTACAAAATGTTAAATTTTTTATTTTAGAATTAAAAATAAAAATATGTGTTTTTTTAAATACAAAGATAGTAAATTCTTGTTAATATTTTTCAACACTAGTTAATGAAGTTTTATAATGAGCAACTGTTTTCTGAAAGGTAAAAGCACGGGATTGTTTACAGTAAGAAGTACACACGCATTTGCTTGCGGCTACACACTGGCCGCGTGGGCTTTTTCTTGGACAAAGGCTTTTAGTAGTATAACATAAGGTCCATTTTATGTATCCTATCATAATTTAATGCAATCTAAAATGTCATAATTCTAACGCTTAATTAATATTATATAAACATGTCTAGCTTTTAAACTATGTATCACGCGTTATTATAAAATTTATTTTAAAATTAATTTAAAATATTGTATATTCAAATTTAAATACAACACATCTTACTGTAAATTCAAATTTTACTATCTAGTTTTATATTCAAATTTTACTATTATTTAATTTTAAAATATTGTATATTGAAATTTAAATATAAAAAATTTACATATATTTAAATTTTACTATTCAATTTGTAAATTAATTTAAAATATTTCTAACTTTACTACTAAAAGTTTTAAACTTTCAATTTATACATTATTCTGTTTATAAAAAATTAAATAAGATAATTATTATTATTATTATTTATTTACACTCACGTGACATTAGTTACTTTATTAGTTGATTATAACTAATGTATTTCTATTTTTTAATTTTAACATTTTGTCTCTCATTTTAATTCATAATGTTATGCTTTTAATATTCTAAAAGTCACATGTAAACATTAAGTACAAGTTTAATAATATTAAAAATTAATTAATTAATACAATTGTCATGAATATGATGTAGAAAAAGAAGGTAAAGTCTTAAAAATTAAAAAAAAAGGGTATAGAATGTAATTTAAAAAAAGTAAAATATTCAACCCTTAGTCCCAATTAATCCTTCATCACTTTCACTAATTACTAGCACTAAAGCAAAATCTCAGAATATAAAAACCCACCCACCCACTTAACCCCACACAACAACACAATACAAAGCTGTATGTAACCTTGTTCCTTCATTACTTCCTTGTTCTTTCTCTCCCTAGTTGTCTCTGTCTGATTCTTCATTAATCACGCGTCTATTATACGGTAGTGATCCTCGGATTCATCATTCATTTTCTTCCAAATCAGCGTGGATTCTTGTTTCTGCAGCATCCCATTTGATTTCCCATTATTAACGCCTCAATTATTCCCACTAATAATTGGTATCTCTCTTTTTATTTTTCTTCATTACCCTCTTGTTTCTTTTTTTTTTAATGAATAATATTTATATTGTTATACATAGATAGCCCGTGCTGTGGGATTTTGGGTTTTGAGTTCTCTGCTTTTTTCAACTAAAGCTGAAACTTTTGCTTCGATTTGGTTCTGATGGAACGATTTCTGCTCTGTGGGATGTGTAGATGAGCAATTTGGAAGCAATATTGCTGCATTCTGTTCAAATATGTGTTTTTTCTGATGAAATTTCTCTGCTCTCAATTTTGCTTTGCCAGACCTAGGTTTGTGGAACTTCAATTTTTTTTACTGGTTGTGCCTTTTGAGTGTTTTGTTGTCGAGAGAAGTGTTGGAAATTGCATAAAGATTGTTTGTTTTCATCTGGGTTGTTACTCTTGATCCCAATGGAATTTGGATGGAGTCTTGGTTCAATGTATGCCGTGGTACGGGGTAAGAGTTGGGGTTTATGAATATTTGTTGTGGATGTCGTTTTCAGTCACTTTGTGGGGGACATCATTAAGTGATGATAGACACTTATACTGTGACTGTGAACCTGACTCGACCATTGTCTTATAATTGGGGTTCCCTAATTATTCTCTAATTTATGTTAAATTCATGGATTGAACTGATAAACATAAAGTGATGTGATGGGTGGAAGTCATTTTATGTTTTGATTTTTGAATATGTTTCAGAACCTTCACTTTCAGAGAGAAGGATGTTTAAGAATCATATTAGTCCTAGTTGATATCCTTTACCATCATTTTTCATATTGCAATCTGTGAAGTAGATACCTCGCCTTGGGCTTTCTCTGAGAACCAGGCATTTCAGCTTCTTGCCCTAATGGTTTTAATCACTGTTTGGTAGCCAATGCTGATACTTGATAGTTCCTAGAATTGATACTCTTCAGTCCCTTCTGACTGAAGGGGAAAAATCTATCCTAATTCTGTGAGTCATGTTTCAATTAGCAATTTTGGTGCCGGTTTGCAACAAGTGCCTATAATTTTAGGTCCTATGGCTAGAATGTTCATGCCTATAGCATTACTTTCTCATCACGGTGCAATAAAATGTTTCTGTGGTTTTGTTTTGTTTAATGATGTCTTCACTCCACTGTGTGCAGGAACATCTGATTTTCTACTTATTAATGGCCACCCCAAGTAAATCAACACCAGTAATATCTTCAGACACTTTGGAACAGAAAGGGAAGAGTATGACTGAATCAAATGCAAACATTCTTCAATGTCCTTTAAACCAGCAACTCCGTAGCTCCCTAGATGGCCCCGTAGCAATCCTTTGGGATATTGAAAATTGTCCCGTGCCAAGTGATGTACGTCCTGAAGATGTAGCAGGTAATATAAGGATGGCTTTACGGGTGCATCCGGTAATCAAAGGAGCTGTTATGATGTTTTCTGCTTATGGGGATTTCAACTCTTTCCCTAGGCGACTTAGAGAGGGCTGTCAGAGAACTGGTGTTAAACTTATTGATGTTCCCAATGGGAGGAAAGATGCTGCTGATAAAGCTATCTTGGTTGACATGTTCTTATTTGCTCTTGACAACCCTCCACCATCCTCTATCATGCTCATATCTGGAGATGTTGATTTTGCACCAGCCCTTCACATTCTTGGTCAGCGGGGATATACTGTAATTCTTGTCATCCCTGCTGGGGTGGGTGTTTCTTCTGCCCTATGCAATGCTGGCAAATTCGTCTGGGACTGGCCTAGTGTGGCTCGTGGAGAAGGCTTTGTACCACCTTCAAAAGCTTTAGTACCACCCCGTGGAGGACCCATTGAGCTTGCTGGATATTTGATGGGGTGCAATATCAATGACAACTGTGATGGACAAAATGAAGAAGAAGCAATAGTTTATAGAGGGATGTCACCGAGCTATTATAACTCAAGGGAATTTGCAGTGGTGTCACAATCTCTGTCTGAATACAATTGTGGCACATCGAACATGACTTGCATGCCAACAACTATGAGATCACATAGCCTTCCATCTGTTTGGAATGATGCTTCAGGAGGATATATGCCTTCTAATGACCATAATGAATGCCAGTTATGGGTACAGCCTGGTGATTTAAATGGTCTCAAGGGGCAGCTGGTAAGGTTGCTTGAACTATCCGGAGGATGCCTGCCTCTGGCCCGAGTTCCAGCAGAGTACCAGAAAATTTATGGGAGACCTCTTTATGTAGCTGAATATGGGGCAATAAGATTGGTCAATCTTTTCAAAAAGATGAATGATGCCATGGCTGTGGAAGGGAAAGGGAACCGTAAGTATGTGCATCTCAGAAATTGGAAGGCAGGCCCTAGTGCCCCTCCTTTGTCACTGGCAAAGAAAGATAAGAAAGGAAAGGGATCCCAGGAAGAGCATGCGAATGCTGTCACTGGTGGCTGCTCTTCAGACGAGTTCTCAGATGAAGAAAGGGTAGTCATAGAAGAGAATGATGAAAGAAGTTGCGCAGGAAAGGTCAATCAGGGGAGAGCAGCCAAATGTGAAGTTGGTAACCGAGTAATTGAGCAGTTCAAGTATGAGCTGCAGGAGATTCTAGTAAGCTATTCTTGTCGAATATTCTTAGGTTGTTTTGAAGCTATATACCAACAGCGGTACAAGAAACAACTGGAATATCAGCGATTTGGTGTGGAAAAGTTGGAAGATTTGTTTGAGAAAGTGAACGATGTTGTGGTATTGCATGAGGAACCTGTAAGCAAGAGGAAGTTTCTGGCAGCTGTGGGTAGCTAGAAAACTTGGCAACGGACTGCTTTTTACTTTAACCGTTCTGATGTTTTTTAGTTTATTTATTCCTTAGAAGTCTTGTAAAAATGATATGCTGGGCGTATGTGTTTTTTTTTTATAGCCACTGTCCTGCATGTATTTGAATCTTTACCAAAACTTGTTTACTTCCTGTCTCTGCAACCGATTAGCTACTTAGAGCAGTCGGGAGACATGTACAAGTAGCTTATGTATTTCTATCCTGTATCCTATCTCAATATACCATTCTTCCACACATGTTGACTTATCTTTATATACTGATTACTGGTTGGTCGTTACTGAATATTTTAAATGGAGTAGAAGAAACTAATGGGATTATCTTTTATTAAAGAAAGGATCAATACCAAAGTTCGAAGGAATAAAACTCGTGTACTAGTACTTTTAATATCAATTTTTACCAATTTTTCTAAGTCATAAAAGGTTGCCACAGCTAAAATAGTAGCCGACTGATCAGCTAGGCGGCAATGGGGCATAGTAAGGGATCTTAGTCAAGAAAGATATATAGCTTGTTGACTTTGCATTCCAAGTTTACAACAACTCGGTGGGATACCAAGATCTGAAGGTTCTCTTTTGAAACGACGCGTGGTAAAGGACATTTGCAGGCATATGAAATTGAAATTTGTCACCCCAAAAGCCTCAGTTACTGTAGATTTGAAAGGTTCTCTTAAAACAATTTCTTGAAAACATTATAATCAGGAACAATGCTCATGTTTCTTCATTCACTATGTGCAGCCAGACAATGTGGATAATAAAAGCAAAAAAGTACTACTATTTTTCTCATTTCTCCCAAGATTTACGCCTTATGAGTGTCTCCTACTTCCTAACAAATCCACAAATTTGAAGTCAGTGAGTAAATGAGAAATTCAAAATTCAAGTCAACTTGAAGACCCTAACAATTGTTTCAGAGAGAGAACATATTTGGTGGAGACTGTGGAGAGCCATTCTCAAGTAAAAAGGTTCTACTGCAATAGGACCGAGATGTACTTGAAGATGAAGCAAGATACCTTCCTTCTCCACTGTGAAACAATGCCTCGTTTCTGAGCATTTTCCCCTTGCTTCTTCTGCCTCTATGCTGACTTCCCTGACAATCTTCATCTTCAACAGCTTGTAGAAACTCACTGTGCATTGGTTCTGATGTCTCATACAGAAGCCTAAGTACTTGTTTTATTGAAGGCCTTGCCCTTCCTTCTCTCTGGGTGCACCATGCTACTATAGAGATTACTGTTTGGAGCTGATCCAAGTCAAAAGACTCCCTCACATTGGGATCTACTAGCTCTAATAATCTCGTATCTGATTCCATGTATGGTTGTGCCCATTCTACCAAATTCTTATTATCTTGAATGGCTCGTCTTCCTGTCACAATTTCAAGTAGTAACACCCCAAAACTGTATATATCGCTTTTCTCGGTGAGCTCTTGAGTAACAACATATTCAGGATCCATATAACCTGGAATTTAATTTAACATCCAAAAGTATTGTGAATGATGAAGGTTTATTATAGTTGTAGTACCCTGGATATAGAACCACCCTGTGAATCACGTAAAATGCCAAAATCAGCTAAGAGAAAAAGAAAAGAATTTTATACCTGGAGTTCCCCGGATTTCAGTGTTTACAGGTTCAAAGCATATTGAGCCATCTTTAGAAGCTTGTGCAAGGCCAAAATCAGCTATCTATGAAATGAAGTGATACAGGAATAAAGGAGTTAGTTAACACTTTACAGCATCTGATGGAGCAGCATAGATTTGCATAATAATCAATATATAAACATAAAATTTTTACGTTAAAAAGACAACGGATATTAATGGAAGAAATGTGGCATGAAGAGCGAGAATCAACCAAACCTTGGCTACGAAGTTCTCATCCAGTAAAGTGTTGCTAGATTTAATATCTCTGTGACACAGAGGAGGATCACAATAGAAATGGAGGTACTCCTGCACATGAGAGAATATGAGATTGAAAAGTAAAATCTATAAAATAAAGGAATAGAGAAAGGAGAGGATTAAAAGCAATGGCAATCAGCCAGTCAATAGAGCTAAATCTTGAAATCAAACCAATAAGAGATATTACCAGTGCATTGGCAACATCAATAGCAATTTGGATTCTCGTTCGCCAACTTAAAGGTGTTTTACCAGGGGCTGTACAAATCAACAAATGTATCACATGAGATTAAGGGGTTAACAGGGAAAACAAACTACGATATAGATATGCTGCCTCACTAATGCTATTATTTTGTTACACAGTATGTTTTGTAGCCATGTTCAGTATGGCTGAAAGATCTGAGTTAGAAAAAGATGTAGATGAGCACAAGCATAAGATCCATATGAAAAATGAATACAAGCACAAGGGGAAAGATAGATATTCCATTTGTAAGCTGATAAAATATTATCCAAAATATGTTATTCAAAATAACGTATGCGCAGTGTATTATTATTTTTAAGGTATAACAATATATAGATACTGAGAGGCATACTATGAAGATGATCTTTCAAGCTTCCATTTCCCATGTACTCATACAAGAGAAACCTGCAATAGAGATGCAGAAGGGTTTGATTCATTGTATATGATGTCAAAGAAAGTAATATGAACACAGAAATGGATACCTCTCACGTTTTTTAATGCAAAAGCCTCTTAAAGAAACAAGATGCCGATGGTGCAGCCGAGCAAGAAGTTCAATTTCTCTGCAAAACTCATCCTCCCCCTGCTCAGAGATTCTGTCCATCCGTTTTACTGCCACAACCAGGCCATCAGAAAAATGAGCTTTGTACACAGTTCCAAATCCCCCTTGGCCAATGAGAGTACTAAAATCCTCTGTTGCCTTTTTTATCTCCCTGTAGCTGAATTTTTGGAACATAGATGAAGAACCTGCTGATCCCAAACAGGAAGCAAAGTACGAAAAAATAAAGTGCTGATTTTAAAAATCACTGTTAGGAACAAAATAAACAGAACAAATGTGATAAACCATAACCTTACCTTCCTGAAATTTCCATGTTGCACATGGAGGTAAGGTTTTCGAACCAGTTTTACCAAAGTTATCAGGCTCGTCTAGCGCTCTGCTTTTCTGGCGAATTAGAACTATCAAGACTATGAGTGTGATAACAGCAACAGCTGTAACTGCAATAGCAATACCTGGAACTAATGTCAAATGATATGAGTGGTGGTTTCCCTTTAAAGGTGCACTTAACAATGGTTGACTTGGTCCATCAGCAATCAGAGGAGTTGGAGAGGCCTTAGGAGCAGGCAAGGATGGGGATGAGTCTGAAACTAGCATCACAATTGCAAAAACATGATCAGCTAATTTTTTCTTTATTGGTAAAAATACACACTTACACAGACTTCACTGTATTCATGGAATGAATATGTTTAATAGGGTTAACAGAAAACAAAAAGAGCAGCCATATGGAACACATTAATTATTATAGCCATCCTTTATGCAGTTTTTCCAAGCAGAAATTAATTAATAAGGCTTTTGTTCTTGTCCTGTCGTACCAATGAAAGTAATTTGTGCAACAATTGCTTATTTAATGAGAGTATATTATGAAGAGGATCTATGACATTCTAAAGTAGAGCTCTTATCTATTTTATTGGCTTCACATCATGATGTCTCATAGGCATAATTATATAATGTACATAGTAGCATTAACAAATGAAGGAACTAATCCAAACAGAGACCAGAAGAGGGAGATCATTATACTGATTAGGGTAAAAATTTTAATTTAAAAATTTTGTTACCAGGAGGTATGAGAAGTCCTTGAACACCGAAGAAACAAATTGCAATGTCAATAGAAGACAGCTCATCAAGTTGGCTTGCTAGTGCAGCAAAAGTGGCATCACGACATGTACTCAGTGTTATGTTATCTTCAATTCCGATATGATGCAGATAACCAAAGCCAGCATTTAAGCACTTCTTACATTTACTTTCCTCTGCAAGTGGCGCTTTGCAATTTTTTGTGACCTCTATAAATCTGGGGGATTGCAGCATTTGGACAACACTAGTTCTCCCCTTGCATGCATAATTAACAGGAATTTTTGTCCCAAAACCACAGAAAGTGGTTGCATTTTGTGCAACTCCATTAAGTTGCAAGGTTTGAAATATGGTTTGGAGGCAGATATCAGACACATTTTGAGGCACCCCTAGGGTGCCTGTAGCATTAGCAAAACGAGCAACAGAAATTGCAACGTTAGTATTAATGTAGCGGCAACATTTCCCCCTGTCACCATGGTTAGAGCATAGAGAGGATGCCAATGTGAAGTTTGCACTGGTAAAATTCAAAGGGCAATCTGCAAAAGGAGCACTTATATTAGACCATTAAAATCACCTTTATAATCCTTCACCTGTATTGCCAAGAGTTTACTACCATCACATTTAAAAAAATTGACCAGTCATCTTAACTTCAGGAATAAAAAATGAAAATTTTATTAAAAAAAGTAACTTCCAAATATTACCAGTGCATCTCTACCATGATTTCCAATAAAAATTTTCTATCTGTTAATTCCTTAACCATTTCCCAAAAGGCAAGTGTTAGAGAAACTGTAAAGACACTGTTTGTGACAGTATTCTAAATTCAGGACACAAAACCATATGCAAAATAGGTCCAATTTTAGTTTATTACATGACACTCCACTGGTATTAGTTTCGAATACATAGTTCTTCAATTAGTTTCGAATACATAGTTCTTCAATTAGTGCTCTTTAGTGTTTACAGGTAAAACATGTGCATCATGAAAGTTTGAGCCTCCCTTTAAATAAATATTGAATATGGAAAATATTGTGGAAGAGCATCTACTTGATGAAATGAGTTTACTGCTTATGTTTACAGTGAAAGGTCTGAGTCTGAGATGTTGATAGATAATAGGCATACATTTTATTTGGGTAAAGCATATGCTTTGACATATAATGGAATAAACAGGGACTTGGCATGATTTTATGGATTTTTTTTTTTTTTACTTGAGCACTGTTATAATAAGGTTGCAACTTGCAACAAGTTGTTGAATTCACTTACTGTCCTTTTTCTGGGAACAAACTAAGAGTAGGTTACGGGTCAAGGTTCCTAAATCCTAAGCCATCAAATAGAAGCCCAGACATGGTTTATATCTCTAACATGCAAATGACCTTTGGACTCATAGCATGATGGATAAAGCAGAAGCCAACAATCCTTGTTCTGAAATAATAATTTAATGAATTGTGGTCCCCTTCCCAGGGAAATGCTAAAACTATACTTTCCTCCCTTATTTTAAAAATTACACTTTCTTCCCCTAAGATATTAATATACCCCACAATTTAGTCTATTTTTATTTAAATGAACCTCTTGTGGTAAATTATTTCTCTGTTTATGTCTTAGGCATTATCAGCAACTAATTTTGAATCCTACGCTATGAACTTTGGGACATTGGTAGATAAAATGAAGATTTTAAACTAAGTTTTAAGGCAAATAGTAAGAGTGAACAAAATATCATTTTATTTACTAGTTCAAATTCTATAATAGAATGTTCAAAATTGGTTGTCAATGATCTTAAAAATTGAAAGAAAAGAAGACTAATCATAGGAGGTCCATACATAGTTGCTCACTACCACCACACAGACATGTTTACACTAAAATGGATTAAAGTGCAGTGCATATTGATCTCTCCAGCAAGAGGAGTGTCATTTTTAAGATAAGAGAGGAGGTTTGTAATTTAAGCATCTTTTAGGGAAGGAGTGTATTGCACTCTAAACAATGATGAAACTCTTGACTATCAAAGACCAACTCTTTTAAAAGCACTTTTATGTAAAACCTCATAACTGTTTTGTATCACCAATAACATGCCTTAACCTTCATCCCACAATCTGAAAACGTCCATTTTACATAGTTCACACCAGTTAAAATTACCAGAGAGAATGCCAGATGTGTAGGGTTAGCCTCATCTAATTTCTATTCTAGATTAAATGTGGTCAAATGTTTCTACTTTCAGCATTTTAGAAAGCATGCCTTAACTAGAGTAATTGTCAGTTTGATTGAAAATTTCTATATTGATTTCTGCAACCATTTTGGTGGTAAAAGCTTTTGTTATGACCACAACTCCATCAGCATACTTGTTCCGTGTTCAACCACTCTGATTTTGGGAAAACAAGGTGAGAGAAATGTTACCAAAACACATTGCCAATGTGCATAATTGTCCAGATTCATTAACACCGGTCAATCCTTTCTCATCCCTTTCAGACCTCCATTTCCCCAATAGCTCAAGAAAGTAATGCAACGGCAAAAGCAATCACAACTATGACCAATGTGTAAATACGGCAAGAATATCAAAATCAATCATAACTATGACCAATGTGTAAATGCCGCAAGAATATCAAACACAAGTTCCAATTTTTTCAAACACATTGCCACTGTGCATAATTGTCCAGATTCATTAACACCTGTCAATCCTTTCTCATCCCTTTCAGACCTCCATTTCCCCAATAGCTCAAGAAAGTAATGCAACGGCAAAAGCAATCATAACTATGACCAATGTTAAATGCGGCAAGAATATCAAACACAAGTTCCAATTTTTTTCACATTCACATTATTAAAATACCCCTTCTCATCCATTCCTAACTCGACACCATTCCATACCCAAGATGGATAAAAGACAGATACCACAAATCAATGCACTACTTTGCCTACCCAGTGTCATAATAAGGCATAAGGGTGGAAGTTATTGAAGCAAAGCTAAGAAAGGAAAGAACTTTCGAATGAACTAACCAGCCATTATGACAGGAAACTGCATTCCAAGAAAAGCCAACAATCCCAACAAAGAGGCAAGCCAGTAGAGCATGGTGGAGTAGTTGAAAGAGAACAAAGATTAACACTAAAGAAATTTAAGGGCTTCAACAAGAGTTTGTGTAACAGTGCATGTGTCTGCGTTAAGTGTTAACCACCCATTTAGGGAACACCATACACCGCTAGTGGCCGCTACAATAGGTTTTCTTGGACTTTTCAGAAGGTCCAGTGGGTCAATGAACGTGTGTGTGTGAGATAGAGAGAGAAAAAGAGGTAGAGAGAGTGTGTGTGAGAGAGAATGAGTGAGAAGGTTTTGTACTTTTGTTTGTTTTGCTCTGAATAAATGCGCACTGAAGAGGAAGAACAACAATTTTAATTGATGCTTTCGTGGGGTACACCTTTATTTGTTGCAGATTCCACAGAACACTAGAGGCTCCCTCTCTTCATTTTTGTCATTCCATGCCACTCTCTCAAAATGTTAATGTGATCATAGCTGTTCAAACCTCGAACCTAATGCCTAATGAAAAATACAGATACACTATACCCCCAAAGAAATTCAAACCAGTAAAATATACAATGAGTTTTTAAACTAACTTTAAAATCTTGATTGTTTAACATATGATACCATAATAACAAAAAAATTTAGTGTATATATTTTTTGTACTGTGTTTATGTCCTAATGAGTTCAGACAAATATGAAGTACTGTACTGACACTTCCTAATGAGTTATAGATTTATGTTGAATCACAATTCAATCTTACAACAAAATAAAAGATTGTAATTAAAAATGCTAACTCTTTTTTCTCTTAATACATTGTGCACTTCTATTTTTGGGTATGAGATTGATGGGTTTATTTAGCCGTCACCTTCTTTCGTCAATAGAAGCAAAAGCTTCAAAGTTCAAACATCTACATTCCACTTTAGTGCTTAAATAAATAATAGTGGGGAAATATTCTCTTTACTAGTGTAGTTTAGTTTCAAATCTCTTTTTAGGTACCTAAAATTTGTTTGGCAAAAATATATTTTTTACCTTCTTATTTTTCAACTTTAAAAAACTTCACTTTAATTTCTTAAATGTGTTGTAGGTTAAGAGAGACTATATTAATTGATTGATTATGTCATAATTATTATAAACTTTGTATTCAATTCTTATATAAAGAACTGTTGTATCCTTTTATTAATCCATCATGTTAATTTAGTCAATTTAATAAATTATGTCATAAACTATAAAATTCATATTAAAGAATTTTTTTCATGTCACTAAAATGAATGCTATCAATAAAAAAATAAATACTAACAATATTCTTTATGACACATTTTTATGAGTAATTTTTATTAAAATTTATTAAAAACTATAAAAAATTTCATATTCTCACGTCTTATTAACGTTTGTCTATTCTTATTTAATAAATTTTAACTAATAATAAAGTGTGTGTTAAAAATGTATTCTGAATATTTTTCTAATAAAACAACTTATTTAATAATACTCTATTCATCATAAACTAAGTCATATTTAACTTTTTAATATAATACTAATTTATTGAAAAATACTAATTAGTGTTCTAGTGATTAAAGAATTATGAAGAGAAAACATTTTATTATGATGTATAAAATTGCACTTACTTACGATTTTAGGTTACGTTTACATATTATTTTTTAAAAAAACTTTCCCTTGCTTCTTAATAAATAAATATCACTTTAATTTTTAAGCTAATAAGACTAATTTTATCTGTATACAACAAGACATTATTTATTTTGGAAAGTATTGAGTAATAGATATATTTTTAAACCAAAACATAATGGTTAAAAGAGTCTAATTCGACTTGATTAGTTGAATAGAGTGCAGGAATGATTATAAATATTTTAATACTCTCTTCAACTCCTTGAAAAGAAAGCCTAACTTTCTAAAATTAAATGATATAATAAAATAAAAACAAAAATGAGAATAAAAATGCAGTATATGTAATTTGAGTTGGAGTGAAGCGTTGGCAGACAGCTAGATTCTTTTCGTATGAAACGTAAAAGCTTAATCCTTTACGTGGTTACACAATTTTCTTACAGATTAGTTTAGATGATGAAGAGTTTGTGACACTCAATCTGAACGGTTCCAATTAAATTAGAGGCCTCCCATGTCCCCATCAGCTCCAAAAAACATGTCATGGATTTAGTTGCATGACCATGTGAGGGTTTCGTGGGACCCATCATCTGTGGTGCTACATGTGCCTATATTATGTGGTTGTTGCCTTGCCATATCAAATATCAATGGTGGCCAAAGACACCACCCAATGACATTTGAGGTACATCATGTTAGACTTTAGCATGTTTGTTTCTGTCAAACATGTCCAAATTATTTACTATCACGGAAACAACTCCATTTTATTATAACCATCGTTTATTTAAAATAATTGTGGATTGTTTTATCAATTAATATTTTAAAATTTAAATAAATAAAAAATTATGATTAAAAGTTATCAATATTAGTTAAACTCATCAAAATAAAAAAAAATAGTTTTAAAACTTTTTTCATAAATCGTGAAATCTTAAAAAACGTTAATAACACAGTCTTTTCAACTGTGGAATATCTGGATTTCTAGTAATGTCATTGTTTTTGACATGTCAACGGTAGATTCTCTAGATATTCTGATGTCTATAAGTTAATTTCATATAAATGATTACTATATTTTTTTGGCTTTAATAGGAGGTGTGTCTTTTTTGATTGGTGTGTCAATCCTAGAATTTGTATGCTGAATTTGAAATACATGGATTATCTGAAAAGCCATAGATAGGTAGAGAAGAGTTTATCTTTCTTACCTACTGTCTACTGTAACGATGAAATCTTTGGTTTCATCTTTTGTTAAGATTAATAAATATTTAAAAAAAAAAACACCGTCTTTTCTATGCATGGTAATCAACATTGTTTTTCAGCAAGAAAAGTTAGGATATTATATCAGACCTTATACCATATAAAGTGATTAATTACAATAAATATAATTGATTCAAAATGTCAAATTATTGAAAGATAGCACTAACTACCCAAACCTTCAAAATGTTTAGTACATATCTAAATTTCATATGCTATCAAGTATAACAAAAAACAAAGACTTTTAAATCAAAATTATAAAATAAAAAGTAATACAAATTAGAGTTTAATTGGTATACATGATTAGTGTAAAGATTTTTACATTGACATCCAATCACAACCCTTCATTCATGATAAATTTGTTGACATTACTCATTACTACTTTAAAAGTCACATAAATAAAAGTCATGATTGAATATCAGTGTAAAAATTATTTACACTACCGTGTATACAAATTAAACTCTATAAATTAATTAAATATTTTTACTGTTAAAGTGTTAGTATTTACTAACAATAATATTTAACAAAAAATAAATCTATCTCAGATCTCAGATTTCTTAACACAGTCCCAACTCTTGGTTTATTGGTTGAATGTACTGAGATTTACGAAATTAAAAGAGAAAAACATTAAATAAGGGGTGAGCTCACTAAAATTTGTGTTTTTCAAAAAATTTCAATTAATGATAGATGGTGTGTTCAAAAGAATATATTGCTAATGTAAGAAAATACATTATTCATAACACATACATACAAAATAATATCATCTATTTTCCATCTAAATATATCAAGTTTGTGATATAAAACTTTTAATATATCTGCTAGTGAGTTGTTGAATCATAGAAGTTCTCATTGGGAATGAAAAGAGTACTTCAAGTATGTCCCTTATCAGATTATCAACTTCTCTTCAATAATGTGAATATCTTACATGTATCCACACCAAGACCTCTCTATTCTTCAAACTCTTTGAAAAAGTGAAATGAAAATAAAATACTTAAGAATTATATGTGAAAAATTTAAGAGATACTAGTAATGTTCATACTTTTCAGTGCAGCAAGAAGTCATACTTATAGCAATAAATATCTTCTTTTCCTAAAATTAGTAAAATAGTAACATATTTTATTTTGTTTTTCAAATAAAAACAATATGAAATATGTATCTTTAAGGATCTGTATCGTTTTTATCTTGTCACAAATATATTTAAAGATTCATATTTTATTTTGTTTTTCAAATAAAAACAATTCAAATATGTATCTTTAAATATTCCATCCCTTTTTTTATTTATCAATATAAACAACAATATTGATAAAATCTAATACTTTAATCATATATTCTTTATCAACTACTTTCTTTAATTTGAAATTCAAAAAATAAACATTTCAAATCATTTATATTATATATACTCTAAGTGCTAGCAAAGAATATAATAATATTTCACTTTAAATTATCTTAATTTGATCAAATTAAATACTCTTATTTAATCATCAAATATTAAAATAATTCCTTTAACAAAAATTATAACACTTTATGTGCGACCCTGTAAGTTTAATATTAAGCTAGTAATAAATTAATCAAGGTATACATCTAGCAATACTCTTTAATGTTCAGATAGTATGAAATAGTATTTTACTTTTAGAAGAATATATTATATTTTTCTTCCATTGTTATAGCTCTTAGTTAACTCTAGAGTATGATATTATTGTCAAACTTCATTAAGTTAACCTATAATGACTGACTTAAGAAATTCATTTCTTCTTTCAATCAATTTTCTTGTCCAAGATATTATTTTATTAATAGAGTTGAAACTCATTACCAAGAGTTGATGGATTCTTTCTTGATTTATCATTAATTCTACAAGCATTTGATCACATCCAATATTCATTCAACTAGTACCCTAAAACATTAGGTGTCCAAAATTAAAATATAATAAATTACTTGTTAATTACTATAATAATCTCATGTCAAAGAAAAAACATTTAGTTTGTTCTTGAGAAATTTTCTATTGACGAATTAAGGTAACATAAACCATTAGAAATCTTAATTAAATCAGTTTAAATGATTATACTCAAATATACACAATCTATATATGTTATTAATGAAATCTATTAATCTTTATCCTATAAAGACATTCAACATTCATATATATATATATTGATCTATCTGGATTTATTGATGTCCCATATACAATAATCTTATGATCAAGACCAATTTAGATTAGAATAATAACAGACTTTTGCTTCTCATTATTATAATCTCTATTATAAAAACAAGTTTATAATTTTTATCAAGGACTTTATCTATGAAAATAATAACACTATCAATTTGTATATGATTACATGATGAATTGGGTCTTGAGCATATTTAATTATTCTCCAATAGCTAACGTTTTTCTAAAAACTTTTTCATATAATTTTTCTAAAAGATGTGAAACTATTTACGAAGTAGCTTATAAAACAATCTACATTATTTAAAAAAGCATGAAAACAACCATGACAAATCTTAGCCAAGAATGTTGGAGGACACAAAATAATAAAATAGATATACTTTAAGAAAATTATAATTTTTTTGTAAAAGAAATTGTATTTGTTAAAAGCGAAGAAAAAAATTTGAGAAGCCAAAAAAATAAAATAAATATATTTCAAAAATTATAATTTTTTAAAAAAATTATATTTAATAAAAGGATGAAAAAAGTTTAGGAATCATGCCTCTCGATCCCTAAAAAGTCCCACCATAAAAAACTCTTTTGACTTTTTTTGTCATTATTTTATTGATGTGAAGTTTATTGATTTCATCAATAACTAATTGAGATTTTCCGTTAACAAAATTCAAAATGAAAATTTTACTTAAAAAATAGAGACAATACTTAAATTAACAACTTATTTAAACTCTTAAATTATACTACTATTATAATTTAGGCTACTTGATACTTCCATTAAAATTGTGCAAGTTAAAAACTCAATCATATACTAAAAAAATCATTTTATGCATGATGAATATCTAAAAAAAGAGTTATTATTTTACTTCACAAGTCTATATTGAGTTTGTTTAAATTGAAAAAAAATAATTTTAATAAAAGTAAAGATTTTTTATATTGGTGTACAATTATAAAAATTCTTTTTAATAAAAAACACATTTATAAAATTGGTTTAGTGACGAAGTTTATATGTAAAGAGAATGAGGAGGGAAAAGTTGTGGTTCAAATCCCTTAAGTAACAAAGCTAACACATTAACAATTAACATTTGTCTATAAAAAATAAAAGACACATTAATGTTTTCTAAATTTTAGTTTATTTAGGAACTTATTTTCATAAGCTATTTAAATAAACTATTTTCAATTTTTTAAACTTATGCTTTTTTAAAAAAAGTATTCAAATATCTAAAAAATTACAATACATATTTATTATGTTTAATTATTATGCCACAAAAAAATTTAAACAAACACATTCAATAATTTTATTGAGTTTAATTAATATATGTTGTCAATGTAAAAATTTCTACACTGATATTATTAAATTACAATATTTTATTTATAATAAATTTTTTTAATTTTACCTATTAATACTTTAAAAGTGATATATTAGAAAATAGTAATTGAAGGTATTTTTTCACACTTTCACTCATTATAATCAAACTCAATTTGATTATATTTGGCCGTGTTTTAAGAATACACTCTATACTCTCTTTTTATTTTTTATTTTTTCCTAAAGAGATACACTTCTATTATTCTATTCTTAACAGAATAAATATATAAATTGTTTGAACATGTATTTATTAGTTAAATTTTAATCATTCCAGTCTCCATTATTGCATCATATACTCTTTTTTTATAGTGCTTCTATTTGTCTTTTGCGGAGGATATACTTCTAGTTTAGACTAAAAAAGCATATACTTATTTTTTAAATGTTAAAATAGCATAAACATATAAAATATTATATATTTCCTATCAATAATCAATAATATATTTTAAAAAATATAACTTTAAAGGAAAAATTATGCACTAGTTGAAGGAGAAAGGAAGATGTACTTGGTCATTTTCTATTCGATTTCCTTTTCTGTGAAGTTATTTGGGAACAACTTTTGAAGATCTGTTTTGGCAATAGGCCATTTCTTTATAAAATTAAAGAAAGAAAGGACAAAGTTCATTATAGATTTGTCCAATAACGAACTTCACCAAAGCAAAGCGAGTGGATATTAAGCTCGACACAGGTATCAATTAAGAAATGTTAATGTTGATTAACGTGCAAAATCAAATTGTTTAGGGAAAGAAAAAAGCCAACGAGATGGGATCCATAAAATAAAGTATAATAATTAACATTATGTTTATGTGTGCCAGCTATCCTTATCTGTTTTTGGTGAGATAATTCCTATAAAACCAAAACTATTATTTTAGTTTTAATAATTGAACTAAAAGTGTTTCAGAAAATAACAGACTAGTGGATTGGTCCACTAGACCCAAAGACTTATATTATGAGCTCAATTAGATTACAATTTCTACTCATGTCTTTCACTAAAATACTACTTTTTTTATTATGATACTAGTTTGCATCATTTGATTTAGAAGTTTAAGATTGTGACTCTTAATTACATCTTTTGATTATTTTTCAAAAAAAAATAAAACATCCAAAAGTACACTCTGTTCTAGCAAAAAGATGAGGTCGTCATATAAGTGATTCGAGTTTGCATCATTTAATTAATAAGTTTAAGATTTCACTTTGAATCTTTGAATATGTAACAATTTGTATGTATTAACCTGGTCATGATTTGAAAATAGGAGAATAAAAGAACAAAATTGATAAAATAAAAAGTATAAAGTATGATTAAATTTAATTTTAAAAGATCAATGTAACAAGTCAAAAATAATTTTAAAATATCATAAGATTCCTTAGCACAGTGGAGTTGCAAAGGAAAGTGAAACAGAGAGTTCCTTTTCTCTTATCTCAAATCATATAATTTTGATATTAGTTGCTCCTGTTATTCATTAGTAGTAGTAAATGTAAGTCAAAAATCAATTGAAGCATTTAAACTTATGAATGGTGATACCATCTTTGGAGAAGGCCTTGCCTTCTTCTAATGCAGTGGAGATTGAAGGAGGCCATGAGAGAGACTTTGGAAATGGAGGAGTGTATTTTTCAGGAATATTTTTTAAAATAAATTAAAAGGAGAGTGTACTAGTAAGAAGGAGAAGTGTATATATAAATTGGCCCAACAATTTTTTGAAATGTATAAACCTGTTGCCAAAAGCCAACCCAAATTTGCATGTACATTCAATTTTTAATTTATTTTTATAACCAAACATTTAGTTCTTATTACGAGACATTTTTGGATATAATTTACACAAACCAATAAAATGACTTGATGTAGTTGAATTTTTTGGAGTTTTTTTAAATATGGTATTCTATGGGTCACACAACATGTATTACATTTAAGAAAAATATTTGTCACAGTATCTGACTTTTTAGTATAATATTAATTGCTTTATTGTATTAATATTAAGGTTGGTTTTATAAAATCACTATTTTCCATCATCTATTTAATAATATCTTTTAATGGTGTGTAAAAAAATATGACAACACTTATTTTGGGATGAATAAAGTATTGAATTACCAATTTTATCCTATTAAGAATAATTAATTTGTTATGATGTAAAAATATTACTTCATTCATTCAAAATAATGTTGTATCTAGGAAAAATTATTCTAAAATAATATTGCATATGACTTTTTAATGTAATATTAATTTTTTTTAAAACACCCATAATAGTGTTACTGTAGGTGATGTTTGTTTGTTTTGCTTCTGTTTTTATTTTTAGAGAAAATAGAAAATAGTAGTGAAAATATGTTTAGTTATAATTTTGAAAATATTTTTAGAAAATAGAAAAAAATTGTTTTCAGTATTTTTAAAAGTTAACCGTATATAAAAATTTATAACAATATTGTAATTATATAAAAATATATATAAATATATTTTAAATTATATATATAAATCATTTATAATATTTTTTCTAAAATCGATTAAATTTAATAATATTATTTTTTGAAAATGAAAATATCAAGTGAAAACAAATATATTTTCTGAATGTTAAAAATTTAAAAATGAAAACAATATTCAGAAAGTGAAAATAAAAAATAAAAACAGAAAACATTTTCTCAAATCAAACGGCACCTTAGTTTTTTAATGTAACATTAACATGAAAATTAGTTTTATAATATAACTATTTTATTTTATTTATTTACTAGTTTTTTTTTAATCGCGAATGACATTTAATTTGGGTATGACGAAATAAAATCTAAGAGTACTATGTACTATATCAATTATGAAATATTTAATAAGATACAAAAATTAAATGTTTAATAGAAAATTAAAAATTATAAAAATGTTTAAAGTTCATGGAGTATAAGTCTTATAAAAAAACTATTAACGTAGTCAAAATTCCTAATTACTTTATATGTCAACCATAATTATTTGTGCCGTCTTAATTAAATCTTTGAGCTAAATGTTGTCTACTTTGGGCTATCAATTAACCATGGGGCAATTATTGTACTATTGATTGCTATTTATTTGCTAAAATAGCACACCCTTTCTATTTAAGAACTTTTCTTTTTGGGAGGAAGGATCAATCCAAATTTGAGAAGACAAACTTGCAACACAAATTAATACAAAAACTTTATTTGTAATACATTTCAAGGAAAATGCTAGTGGCATGTTCTCATATACTCTTTCTTTTAACATTCTTTATGATGAAATTTATTAGAAATTCTCATTGTTAATGAATATCACTTTTAAATCAAGAGTGAAAATTATTAAAGTAAAACTAAATAAATTAGTATATTTCAATAAATGTTAATCAGTAGTCATAAATAGTGACAGAAAAACAATGTTTGAGCGAGTATAACTAATATTCCTCACAATGAAAAATTCCTTATCATATAGGAGTAAATAAATAAGTCAAAATAGAAATTTATTTAAAAATTTAACATGTAGGGTGCACATAGTTTTGAGAATTTTTTATTTAAAAATTTTTTATATATTTATCTTTCATGTTTTTAAAATTTACAAATTTTATTTCGGTGATACTATGTTATCATTTTTAATAGAAATGGTCTGGATAACATCTAAATAATAATGTGACATTAATGTGTTGACGATGTTATTTATGATGATTTAACATACGTGTTATCATGACAAAGGTTAAAATTTAAACTATCAATGTGATGTTAGTATATATGTTAGACTATTTGTGTATCACATTTTTACGTATTAGATGTATTGATAATTTCTATTAAAAAAATAACAACATAAATAATGGGTCAAATTTACTAAAATTTAAAAATGTGATTTTTTTTTTGCATAAAATATAAAAACTAAAAGAAATTACAATAATAAAACTATAATAACTAAAAGTCAATTTAAGCCTAACTTTTTAAAACACAACTCAGCCATATCATAAGACCGAAGCATTCCTAAATTACTCTAGAGCTACATAACCCTTTGGAGTTGTTTTAGACAAAATAATGGGATTAGACAATCGAAATATGATTAAAATATATAATAGTAAAATTCAAGATATTCTCTTGTAGCCATTGAAATATATGAAGTTTCATTTCCAACATATATATATATATATATATATATATATATATATATATATATAATTAATAGGTTGTCTAAGTAATACGTAATTTGGTGTTAACCCAAATACCAAATGGAGGTACGCGTAATTGCAATTGCATAGTTTCTTCTCTGCCATGTTGCCTATATTCACACTTTCATCTTTGTTCTTTTGCAGAACTACCTTCTCATTGCTACTTTGATCAGCACAAGTCTTGTGTTTGCTTGTTACATTATTCTCATGGTACTTTATCTCAACTTTCTGATATATCCCATTCAAAAATTATGGGTTAATTATACTTTTGGGTCTATTATTTGTTAAAAATATTCAATTTCATCCGACTATTATTTTTATATTCAATTTTGTTTTACAATTTTTTTTAATAACTTCAATGTCATCTTATCCAATTTCATCTTATAATTCTTTAGATATGTAGTTTCAATGTCACCCCTTATCTTAAATTGAAGCTAACAAATTAATATAATTGACATCCACAATTGATAATGGTTTTATCAATAAAAATAATTGGGGGATGACATTAATGTTATTTGTAGAATTGGAGACATTTTCAGTTTATCATACCAACTTTAATTTGACGAAAAAGATTACATTGAAGTATTATAGAGTAAAATTAAATATAAAAATAATAGTTGGAAGATATTGTAGATATTTAATGAGTTGTAGAATTAATAATGAGACAAAATTAAACATTAAAAAATAGTAAAAAAAAGTAATTAAACCAAAAACTAAGGTGTAGAAAATCTTGAACCTAAGGCTTAATCTTTTGTTCTTATTTTAAAACTAGTTGAAATAAGTTTTTTTTGTCCCTCAGAGATTTTTACTATTTTAGTCGAAGTTATTTATATATTATTCTTCATTAAAGTTCTTGTAAATTTTTTTTATTTAATAAAAGTTCTTACTATAAAAAAACAATAATAATAAATAAAACAATAA
Organism: Psophocarpus tetragonolobus; assembly: GCA_037954015.1. Taxonomy (NCBI): domain Eukaryota; kingdom Viridiplantae; phylum Streptophyta; class Magnoliopsida; order Fabales; family Fabaceae; genus Psophocarpus; species Psophocarpus tetragonolobus. Next base: position 39,751,473 of record CM075690.1, on the reverse strand, counting down.
TAATTAAAAACTTTAAGAGACTTATATTATTAGGAAGTTTGATGACTAGTCTAATAAATTTTTTAGGACAAACTATTTTTTATTTTTTTATGTGCTCAAAACAATTTACAACATCAAACATGTTTGTAAGGAATTATAAATACAATTAGACTAACACCACATTAATTAAGTTAGACTCCTTCATGATGCATAAATGTCGTCAAAGTTAATCCATTAATGTTATTTTAGACTACAGGGACTTTAACAATTTTTTTAAGAGGCTTGAACAAAAAAATAATTTATAAAAAAAATATCCAATTTTTTAGAGAGAAAAACTTATTTAACCCTTCAAAATTTATTGAAAACTTATATGTTTTTTAAAAAAATTGAGAGGTTTTGTTTTTTTTTAAAAAAATTATACTTCTTTGACTGAGTGACAAAGTTGTAACATATACTTGAACTTTTAAAGAAGTGATTCTCAGAGATATAGTAGCATTTATTCTCTGGAATTAGTGCTTAAATTTTAAAAAAAATAAAAATAAAAAACTAACCATCATTTTGAAATTTTCAGATAATAACATCCCTTTCCTAATTTAAAAATTTCTAAAAGTTTGTTTCAAAATTAAAAAAATATAAAAATTATTTTGAAAAATAGACTGCGCGCACATAAAAGGTTTACAATTATTATAAATCTTTAGCTCAATCTCTTCTTCAACTTTAAATCTATAACAAAATGAAATATATGTTTAATATGCTTTCAGTGATTTATGAAAATCATGATTATTGATCATTGCAATCTATGTCGTTACAAACATTATGGCTAAAAACTATTCAATGATTTTAATTACTTCAAAATTCTTCTGAACCAACTAATTCATATACTGTCTGTTTAGTTATATTACTTAATAGTACGCTTCCACAAAATATAAGACTGTTTTTCCTCCTTGATGATCATTAGACTATATATCTTACTTTCTAAGGAAAAGAATGAATTAACCTTATAATTCTTTTGATATAAGTTTCTTAAATATACCATATATTACTTATTAGGTCACTGATAAACAATAATAGGATTGGGCTAGAGTATTTGAGGTCCTATCCTAGGCAAACATCATATTAAGACTTTTTTAATAATATGTATTTTATAAAATTATCAAATTTTTTTTTCTTTAATTTCGTTTTGCTCTGTAAAGTTAGCTATTAATTTTATAATTAAATAAATTTAGAAATAAAATGGCGATGAAAAATTAGAAATAAAATGTTTTTCATGTTACATTAATTAGTTTTTTATTTTACTCTTTTATTTTTTTATTCCTTTTTTTAAAACCGCACTTGTCATTAGCCTAGTTTATTTAATTTTCTTCACAGCTCATACAAGATACAACGAATAAATATTTGAAAAGTTTAAGAAGTATAAAATATGTCAACCATAAATATACACAATCTTATTTTATAAAACTGGTTCATAATTATTGTAATGAATTCAGAAAAAATCTTGGATTTATTAGCAGAAACATGAATATTATTATAACGGTGGATATATAGGTCTGCGAACCTATTCGTCAAGTCAAGTCTGTGCGTGTGAATTTTGAATTTTATTTTGTTTTTAAAATTTGAATAATTATGATAAAATTTTGACTATAGTATGAAAGAAAGTAAACTTTGTGGATTAAGTACGTGGGTTCACAAGCATAGTTTGTAACATGTTAAAGATCACCTTTAGTTTTATAGATTGATATTTTTTATAGTTAATATATTTTTAAAAATTTTAAAACAATTTTATTACTTTTTAATCTAAAATTTCAAATCTTTTATCCATTTCTTAGTAATGTATCTTTTTATAATTTTCTTTCTACGACATAGAATAGATATGTCTCAAATCTATATTTTTTATTCTTTCATTTGTTATTTCGGATCAATTGATCCTAATTTTATTGTTTGTGTACTTATATATTAATTTATTAATTGATCCAAAATTATATTTAAATTTTATGTTATATATATATAGTTCGTATTATCCCTAATTTCTTTTGATATTTATTCAGGATTAATGGATTTGAAACTAAATATTTATTATTTTCGGATCGATTGATTTGAAACACATACACATATAAATTCCAGATTATTTAATCTAGGAAAAATAAGTAATACTTTATTTGAGATCAATTGAACCATAATTTATGTTTACATATTATCAGAATTAACTAATATGAAAAATAAGGATGTGTAGGAGTTTTTTATTTTAGGAGTGCAAATAACAATTATGAGATGCTAAAAGATATTATCTTATACATTTAGTTGTTATAAATTATTATATTTTTCAACTTTTAATGTTGAAAATGTCTAGTATTTTAAATTATTATAAATGATAATATATTTTAATATAATAAAGTAAAATTTAGTTTAAAAATAAAGGAAGAATTATTTAATATTATATATATATATATATATTATTTAAAAATATATGTATGGGCTTACATAGCCATCTTAAAAGTCTTTTTGGAAAACTTATTGAACTCATTTAGGGTCTTTTTAGGGTGGGTGTGAGTTTTAAGTTTTTGGTTTTAAATTGGATTTCGAAAAGGAAACGTGTTTGGTAAAGTTTGTTTTAAGTTGTGAGTTTATCTCATTTTTAAAACTCAATTAAGTCTTTTATAAATCAACAAAATAAGTTTATTGTTTTTGGTTTGAGTTGTTGTTGTCCCTTCCTATTTGACCATTCTTCCACCATTGTTGTAACCTTCCACCATTGCTCCCATCCTTTCTCTCTGTCATGGTCCTTTGTTGCTGCCATGATGCTCCACTTTCTCTATGACCTTTACCATTGTTGTAACATTTCACTTTGGTAAGATCATTTATACGTTTCTCCCTATCTCTCCAAGAGAACCTCACTCTATTGAAGAGCCTTGCTACTATCCTTTGCTCCGTCGATCATTTTTTTTACAACCAATATTTTTTATATTTATTTTTTAATTTTTTTAATTTATTTTTTGTGTACATATATTTTTATAAAGTATGATTTACAAATTTTTTAAGTAAATTTGTATTTCATTTTTTTTATTTTTTTTAAATTTTTATATTGTATATTTTTTGTTTTTTAATCTTTTTAAATGTTTTGTAATTTACTTTTTAGTTTAAAGTTTTTAAATTAAGATTTTTAAACCTAATATTTCAAATTATTTTGATAAAAAGTATTTAAAAAATTTAACTTAAAAAATATAAACTAAAAAGTAAATTACAAAATGTTAAAAAAAATTAAAACAACGAAAAAATATATGCAAAGTAAAATTAAAACACATAATAAAATAAAATATAAATTACTAAAAAAATTTTTTTAAAATTCATGACTTAAAACAATATGCATAAATAAAAAAATTTAAAAAATGACTAAATTTTTTTCAGATTTTTTTTAAAAAATTTGTTTTAATTTCATTTTAATTTATTTTTTATGTATGTATATTTTTTAAAGTATGATTTAAAAATGTTTTTTAAGTTAATTTGTATTTTATTTTTTTATGTCTTTTATTTTTATGTGTGTATCTTTTCTATTATTTTAAATATTTTTAAATGCTTTATAATTTATTTTTCAATGTAAAAATTTTAAATTAATATATTTAAAAATAATATTTCAAATTATTTGGATAAGAATATTTTAAAAATTTAAATTAAAAAATATAAACTGAAAAATAAATTACAAAGCATTTTAAAAAATTAAAATAATGAAGAAATGTACACAACGTTAAAAAAACATATAATAAAATAAAGTATAAATTAAATAAAAAAATATACATAATAAAAATATTTAAAAATTGACTAATTTTTTTTCAGACTTGTTTTTCAAAATTTTTTAATTTATTTTTAATTTATTTTTTATGTAAGTATTTTTTTCTAAATTTTGATTTTAAAAAAATTTTAAGTTAATTTGTATTTAATTTTATTTTTTTTATGTGTTTTATCTTTATGTTTTGTATCCTTTTCGTTATTTTAAATTTTTTTAAATGCTTTGTAATTTATTTTTCAGTTTAAAGTTTTTAAATTAAGATTTTTAAACCTAATATTTTAAATTATTCTAATAAAAAATGTTAAGAAATTTAACTTAAAAAATATAAACTGAAAATAAATTACAAAGTGATTAAAAAAATTAAAACAAGGAAAAAAATACATAACGTTAAAAACCTTTTAATTTAAAATTCATGATTGAAAAAAATATATATAAATAAAAAAATAAATTTTAAAAAATGACTAGAAAAATAAATCTAAAAAAAACCTCCTATAAAAAATTGGTTGTCTAACAACCAATTTCTTATAAGTTTTTTATATAAAATAAATAAATCACGTTAAAAAATTTATTCTTTAACGACTAATTTCTTAACATGAAATATATAAAAAAAATTATTTAAATAAATAATATGAAGATGGATTATTTGGATAATTTTTTTTCTTTTGTATATAAAAAAAAAAGAGCCTCGTGAATCTGGTACGTCTTTAACGGACCTCCATCTCTCTCCTTATGATTATTATAAATTTCTACAAAGTACAAATTATTTCGTAGTATTAATTAGCTAGCTTTTGTATCGTAAGTTAATTTATTTATCATTTTTTCTTTGTGGGAAACATTTTCTAATAGGTTGCAGATACATGTTCTCGAGACATCAATGATTGTGACTTGGGATTGCAATGTTTGGAGTGCAACTCAAAAAATCGGTGTACACGAATTAAAACTATAAGTCCTATTTTAAGGGTCCTTATTAGCCCTTACCTTGTTTTTTTTTTATTATTATTATTATTTCATTTGTCTTGTTCCCCAATAATATATTTGTATAAGATTATCGTCAATCATGTGTAGGTGAAGGATCTCCCATTTAATCAATACTCATGGCTTACAACCCATAACTCGTTTGCATGGAAGGAAGCAAACTCAAGTATTGGTTCTCCAATTTTGGCCATCATGAACCAAGAAGACTCCATTACAGATCAGCTGAGAGTATGTAATATAGAGTATTTGATTTTTTTTATTTAAATATGTTTAATTTAGATTCATGATATTTTAACAAATTTTTAAGTTTTATAAAAGTTTTACTCTGTTGGGTCTTAATAATTTTTTTTATCTTGTTTTATATTCTTAAATTGCTTTAAAAAGTAATTTAGACAATATTTTGAAGACCCAAAACACAACAAAACAAAAAATGACTAATGAAACAAATTTTATAGGAATGTAACTCAAAATTTGTTAATATATCATGAACTTAAACATATTTTTAGATTTTTTTAATTAAAGATAGAGTAAATTGAAACAAACTGTATTGATTGTTAGATAAATATAGTTTCAGATGCAAAAGACAAGTTTACATTTATAATATTTATAAAACTTTTTTCATTGCAGAATGGTGTAAGAGGATTAATGCTGGATATGGATGACTACAAAGGTGGCATTTGGTTGTGTCAAGGGCTATGTTCTAAATACACAGCTTTTGTAAGTCAATTGTGAAATGTTTTAAACCACCACATGAATAGTGCAAGTATATTTATTATGTCTTTATTTAACATTTTTAGAATTATGATTTTGATTTATGAAGTATGATTTAACAGCAACCTGCAGTTTATGCTCTACTAGAGATCAGGGCATTCCTTATAACACACCCAACACAGATCATCACCATTTTTATTGAGGATCATGTAACATCACGAAATGGAGTGAATAAGGTTTTTAATGCTGCTGGATTGAGGAAATTTTGGTTTCCAGTGTCCAAAATGCCAAAAAATGGTGGTGACTGGCCAACAGTCAAAGAAATGATACGAAGGAATCATAGGCTAATTGTGTTCACTACAAACACTACTAAGGAGGCTCATGAAAGAATTGCTTATGTGTGGAATTATGTTCTAGAAAACCAAAGTGAGTCTCATTCCATTCTTCCGAGATCAAATTATGTTATGTTTTTACTTTTTAATACATCATTCTTTTATTTTTAATTTTGTTACATAATTTTTTTATTCATTGGTCAAAGTTTAGGATTTTGTTTTTGACCTACCTTTAGCTACTTTTCTCCACCTATCCCTTAAATGCTTATGCGTATCATCAAATTATTCATATGACAATACAGAATGCTAGCACTAATCGTTTAACAAAGAGATAAACAGAAAAAAAAAAAAAAGTTAAATGAAAATCAGTTAAAGAAGGTTAACAAAAAACAGAAATTGAAAAAAAAAAAAACACTCATGTACTGTAAGCATAGATTTCCCAATTATATATTAGACTTAAATAACTTTATAGTACTTAAAAAAGAATTTCTTTTAGGTTTTGTCATTTAAAAAATTTAATCCTTCAAATATTTTTTATTTTGTTTTATTCGCTATTATTAAACAAAAATTTTGCATGTAATTCCTACTTTCAACCAAGAATGTTAATTAAATAACTTTTATTATTTAATCACTTGTCATATCATCAATAGTGTGAAGGGAATGATATTATATAATTTTTTAGAAAAATTGTGTTTAATCTCTTAACCGTTAAAAATAGTTTATGAAAATAGACAAATTTATAATAGGTTAAAACATAATCTACCCCAAAATAAATAAAGTAAGTTATCCTAAACTCTCTAATAGTGTGATAATTTTATTTACTAGCGTACTTATTGTGTATTTATTAATGTTAACATCTTCTCTTAAAAGTAAAAAAGATAAAAAAAAAATTCTTTGTATGACAAAAAATCTATTTAAGTTTCATGCTTATAAGATTGATTTAATGATAAAATGTACATGAAAAGAGAAAAAGAAAGAGAAAAAAAAGTTTAGTTTAAATTTTTTCACTAATTAAATTAACATCTTAATATGTATATAAACACAAACAAGGCAAGCTAATTTTGACAAGTTTTGATATGGTAGATGGACATGGTGGGATGAGGCGAGGTTCTTGTTCTAATCGAGTAGAATCATTTCCAATGAACACAACCACAAAGTCACTAGTCCTAATGAACTACTATCGAAATGTTCAAAATGCTAAAGAAGTCTGCAGAGATAACTCATCTCCATTGATTAGCATGATGAATATGTGCTTCATTGCTGCGGGTAATCGATGGCCTAACTATGTTGCTGTTGACTTTTACAAGGTAAGATTTTTATAACACTTTGCAAATCATTACCTTATTAAAAGCATTAACAATAAGATACATATTGATGTATATTATTCGATGGAATTAATATGTGGATGGAACATTTAGAGAAGTGATGGTGGGGGACCTCCAGATGCATTGGATATGGCAAATAAAAACTTGTTCGTGACATGAGGAAACAAGCTCATTGCAATCATATGAGAGGTATACAATTAACAAATTAATGTCACATTTTTGGTTATATAGGATGAAGGATTACACTATTACGAATATGTGTGCTAGAAGTATGTTAGTTGGCGGTTGATAATAACATATACTCATTTGTATTTTTTGAAGGACCAGATTAATAAGTTATACTGTATTTTAATACAACATTATAGTTGTAGTTTGTAAAAAGAATTTTTTTTAAAGAGTTTAATTAGTATAAACTGACAGGTTAAAAAATTTTCATCAACATTGAATCATAATCATTCATGGTAAGTTTATTGATGATTAATATTTTAAAAATCATATAAAACGAAGAGATATAATTGAACGTTAATATAAGAGTATTTTATACTAATGTCAATAAATATTAATTAAACTCTTTTTTAATTAAGTATGTATACAATAATAAATGAGTTTAACAGCTATGCCAATAGTGTAAAATAGTTTTATACTGATATTTAATCACAATCCATTGTTATATGACTTTTAAAGTATAAAAAGTTGTGATTGATTGTTACTGTAAAAGCTTTTTACACTAATAATGTATAATTGTTTTTCTCTTAATAAATCATAGAATAAATTGCTACTATACAACTATTTTTTGTTTAGTTCAATTAATATGCACTGACAGTGTAAAAAAAATATTACCCTAATATTTAATCACATGTTTTCATTTATACAATTTTTAAATATTAATTGGTAAAATCAACAATCTTACCATAAATTAAGGTTTGTGATTGAATGTCAATGTAAAAATTTTTATACTGACAATATATACTAATTAAACTCTTCTTTAAAAAAAATATCTTAGTAAATTACAATTTGAATATATTTTAAAATAAGAGTAGTGATCCACTTATCTAAAGAGAAAATATAAAATATTTACTCTTTATTTTTTATTTTCATGAAACTTTCATAGCTAAGATAAATAATTTTTTAAAACTATTAAAATAAAAAATAGAGAAAAACACTTATACAAGTTCAGTGTAAAATTTACACTTACACTAATATAAAACCCTTTTATATTAAAAATATATAAATGTTAACCTCTAAAAAGTAAGAAAGAGTGAGAATGTTGAGTAACTTTATGCTCTGTGTCATTAATCATTCTTGATATATATGGAACATGATTGTTAACAGACTTGTATTTATGTTTTAGTTTTTGTTTCATGTGTGCTAGTGCACTATAATTCAAGTTTTGACTAAATTAAGTTTAAATTAAGTATATGAGTTATAAGATTAGTTTAATAATATAGTTAAAAAATGAGAAATAAAAATTTCATAAGTTTAAATCTCTCTATTATCAAAAACTAATATTAACAACTTACATTTAGTATATAAAAAAAATTTAAATTAAAGATATTTTAGTAATTTACTGTTTTTCTCTCCATTAACATATAGTCATCATTTAATTTTTTAGCAGTAAAAAAAACATTAATTTTTTAAAATTTCTCTCCTTTTCGTTCCATTCTCTCTTCTCTAATTTACACTATCATTAAACAATTGAGCAAAACATGAAAAATACTTTTGAAGAAACTAGCACTATTATAATGTATAAGAATATAGTTGATGCAGTATTATTCAAACAATTAAAAACAAAAACGATTGCTGTTTATTAAATTCTTTCAAGCAATTAGATAAATACGTGAAAATTTTTACTTTGAAGATAATGCTTATTAAATTATTTAATAAATATGCTGAAAGTATTTGAAGTTATAAGAAAAATATGAACATGATTAACTTAGGTACTTAAAAATTATAAATTAAAATAAAAGTGTATATCAATAATTCAAATAAAAAATAAAATATTTTATCTTTAATATAAAAATTAAAATATTTTAATCTAATATATGATTTCACATACTATATGTTTTTTAAATAGGAGTCATGTTATATTAATTACATATAAAAATGAAAATAAATTATATTAATTACTTTTCAAGTTTTTGAAATTCTATAATTTTTATTGCTAAACTAGGATTCTTAAGTTCTTGAAAAATATTATATCAACTCTTATATATTACACTAGTTTCTTTACTTTCCTTACAAGAAAATTAATTATGGTGATAAATTAGAGAAGAGATCATGCAAAGTGTAGATGAGAAAGAGTTTTAAAATTTAATCATAATGATAAATGAGGAAAGAGAGAATGAATGAAGTAAAAAAAATAGTAATTACTAAAATATTTATAAATTTAATTTAACTTAATAAAATAAGTAATTTATTTTTTTCTCTAAAATGAAAAATAATAACGTACTCCACTAAAAGGTAGGTGAAATTATGTTAAATATACTATATTATATCAACTAATTTATAAGAAGAATTGAGTACGTTAAATTTGTGAGAGAGAACCCAAATTTCATCCCTGCAAAATACACTCTTAAGAAGAGGTAAATGTGTGATCAAACCCTGAGTGGAGTGATTACGTTAATCAATTATACAAAAGAGTTAGTATTGATTAATGTATACTCTTTATCATCAACAGAAAAGCTATTTCTTCCGCTACTAAATAATTTAAAATAAATGATAAATAATAATATAAATGTAGATAGCCATGTCTTAATTTTAAAATACTCAAGTGAATGTCGAATTATGTTAGTAAAAATGAATATAAACGGAGAAGAACAAAGTCTTAATTTTAAAATACTGAGGTAAATGTCGCATTAGGTTAGTAAAAATGAATACAAACGAAGAAGAACAAAACACCAAAGGTTAATTAAAAAAAAAAAACTTGTAACAACATATCCTTTTATGTGCATGCCAAGATCTTTTACTTGTTAAGAATTACTCCTTCTAAACTTATACATTACTAAAAAAATTATAATAGACTTAAATATAAATAAATCTAACTAATTTGGTTCTATTTAATGTTATTATATATTTATAAATATTCTTTATGACTATTTTTTATTCTATCAAATACAATAAAAGATATTTTTGAAATAAACTTATTTTTTACTTAAAATTGGTTAAATTAAATTATCACAATTAATTTCTTAATTAATATTAAATTAGTTATTTTTATTTATATATTAGTTCAAATGAAGTGTTGTAAAAGTTTTCTTAAATAACAGTAGTATTTCCTACCTCATACTCCCAAAATTTTAAAAACCTGAAAAAATATTAAGTGTTGTGAAAAGATTTAAAATAAAACTCGGTGATTGCTGATAAATAAGAATGACGTGTCTAAATTGTACAAAAAATGAGACCTTAATTAATAGAATGGAAGGGTTTTTAATGTAAGGTATATGATCTATTTTAATTCTTTGAATCCAGGTGTATATATAAAGTTCATGACACTCTTCTAATCATTGGAGATGAGGCTTGTTATTCTTCACAGTGTTAAGTTAAGCTTAAATCCTTGTATTTAATACAATTATGCATTAGTTCTAATATCTCTGCAAGAACGTTGTTTGAAAATTTTATCTAGCAAACAACTAGATTCTTTGCTTTGTAACTGTTGATGGTAAAATTTTATATTATAAGCTTATAAGTCAATTGTTTAATTTTGTTGATTGTACATCTTGTCATATATTTTCTTTTTTGGGATAAGAAATCAATTCTTAAGTTCTTTTTTTTGACAAAGCTTTAACATTTGTGTGTTTAGTGAATTAATATAAAGTTTAGTAGTTATGCATAGAAAGCAGAAAAAAGTTTTATACTTATATCCAATTACAACCTTTTAGAGCTTATTTAGTGGACCAAATAAAGAATAAGATAGGATAACTTTTTCCTATCCTATCTTATATCAAGTGTTTGTTGGACCAAAATGATATGATAAGTGTATTCTATCAGCTTATCCTATGCTACCATCAAGTGTAATTTTTATGCTGAAGGGGGAGAAAGAGCTGAGTTAGAAAGTGAAAAGGATAAAATTATTTTGTACTTCTCCATTTGCCCTCATATTTTTTTTCTTGAGCTCGACTTTCCTTGCATTGAACCTTCCATTCTTAAAGCCACACCTTTCAATCTCTGGTGAGTCTCCTCCCCCCTTATTCCCTCTCTCTCTCTCTTCCTTATTTCTCTCTTGTCACTGACTTTCTCTTTCTCTGGTCATTTTTCTTTCTCCATCGATGCACTATTGGGGTACACAAACACGTCTGTCACACCTTACCACTCCAACACCTCCACAAGATGTTTGCACCCTTTCAAAGCTCATCGAGACTAAACTGCAATGCGAAGGGTTTCATGGCGATAAAGGTTATTCGAAGAGGGTGTTAGATTTTTTGAGAGAATGACGTGAGAATTGTGCGGGAAGTGAGGGTAATGTAAGGGTACAATGGAGAAAAGACTTATTTGACGTTGAAGGGAGAACAATAGTGCTGAAGACAGATTTTGGGATAGTTGTTGCCGTATCTTCTTGAACTTCAACAAAAGGTATCTAAACAAACACAAACTCTAATTCTATAGAGCTTGCTAACAATTTTATTTTTTGTAAAATAAATTTGAATAATTTTTAATAAAAAAACAATTTTTTATTTATGTGTACTTATTGAAAGCCAAAAAATAACTTAAATTAAATTTACTATAAAATTTATATTTAAATTTGTAATAAGGGTAACTTTGTCATTTTAATATTCTTTATATCATATCCTACCATAATCTGTCCATGTCAAATGTAGACTAAGATAAAATAATCATATTTATCTTTTTATCCGGGTGTGCATCAGATATAGGATAGGATAAGGGTTTATTTTGCTTTTATCCTATGTCTCTATCCAACTTTCTATGCTATCCTATCATATAATGTGCACTCAACTTTTGTTGATTTATTAATTTATACTTTAAAATTCATATACATAAAGAGTTGTGATTAAATATGTAAAACTCTTTTATCGTCATGCATTAGCCTTTTTCTCATTTATATGTGGCTTTTAATTTGTTTACCTTAATCTCTTTCTCTATGTGAGATGCTTTGTCACTCAAACACTTGAAAAGATATTCAAGTGCTTCATTTTATGAAGATAATTTGAGTATACTATGCTGTCAATAAACACAAACTTATATTGATTTAAGTCTTAATCTATTAATCTAATGCGATCAATAAAAAAATTATGAAGCATACAATTTTGACTTTAACAATAAAGGATTAGTATAACTACCAATTTATAAAGATAATTTGAATATACTATGTTTATAGAAAAAACAATAAAAGAATCATATAATTACACTTTAGTAGTAAAGTTTAACTTTCATTTCAAATGACCACCATCATTATTATTTAAATTTGGTGGCAATATGATATCATGAAAAGGTGAGTTTGGATGACATGAAAAGAGTCATGAAAGAAAGTAGTGAGATTGAAAAAAAAGAAGAGAATGAAAAACAATGGTTTTTTTGGAAGGGGTGAAAGAACTCAAAAGTAAAAGAATGCTAGGTTTAATGAATTTAGTGCTTATTTGACAATAGTTTTATAAAACTGTTTTCAATATTTTAGTATTTAAAAACTAAAAAACTCGTTTGGATAATATTTTATGAAAACAATTTTCGAAAATAGTTCTGATTTTTTAGTTTTTAAAAACTAAAAAACAGAAACAACTAAAGATAGTTTTGCTTTTAAGTTTTTTATTTTTGTTTTGAAAACCCAAAATACAATTGAAATATATTGTTCTTTGCTTTTCATTAATAAAATTGTAATAAATATGAACAAGTTTTTCGATTTTTACATTTTTAAAATAGTTTTCAAATAACACTTACTAAACAAGTTTTTTTTCTTTTCTTTCCAAAAATAGTTTTTGAAAACTCTTTTTAAAAACTAAAAAACAAAACAAAACCAACCAAGCCCTTAGTTTTTTGCCCAAAACTGAGTAGTAATATATGTGGAATCCTGTACCAAATTGCAAACAGCTATTTTTTTTTGTGACTTTAATAGCCTGGAATAGCTTTGTATTTTTTTTTTCTGTTTCTCAATGATTTGAAAATGCCAAAAATTTTCAATTTATGTCGGTTGAACATCGTAAAAAATGGTGGATTTTATGATTTTATTTTTAATTTATAACATTTTAAAAGTTAGAAATGAAAAAATATATTAAAAATTAGTTATTTATTACATAATGTATTTTTATTTTTTTATTAATTTTACTTTATTTCCTTTCCTAATTCTATTCTATATTTGATTAATTCTTTTCATTCGTTCTCTTTCCTTACACTTTTGTTCATTTTCTTTCTTTAAGAACCAAATACTACTTTAGGGCTTTGTTTGATTGCATGCAAGGAAAGGAAAAGAAAGTGTGTGAAAGAAAAAAAAAAAAGAAGGAAAGAGAGATAAAATATAATGAAAATTTGAGTTTTTTGGTTGAGAAGAAATTTGTATGAAAAAGAGGAATATTATAAAAGAAAGTTATTATGATTACAAAATTACTCATATATTTATTATTTATGCAAATAAAATAGGAGTAATTTTGAAAGCACCAATTTTCTTTGTACTTTTCTTTTCATATTTTTTTAGTGAAAACCAATTGTTGACATTTTTTTATTATTTTATTTGATACTCAACTAAAGAAATACTCATTTTCTTACATTAATAACTTTCCACTCTTGAGTTTCCATCCAACCAATAGGCATAGAGAAACTTTAGGCAAAGTCATATAACTCACTTTTTACATAAATAAATATGAGAAATGTTGACAACGTTCTCTTTCTAACATTATTTTTTGGATTGTTTAAATTTATAAAAATTACTAATTTTGTTGAATCTCATTTATAAATTTGGAAAGAGAGTAATGAGAAATGAAATCCACTCTCATGGATGATTTCCAAAAAATATCAGTAGTCAATTGTAGAAAATGTTAGAAATAGAATGTATAGGAAAGTGTTACATAAATCACCAATATTTTATGTTTTTTATCTTATTTCTTATGTTTTATAAAAATAAAAAGTATAGGAGAATGTTGCTAGACATTATTAATATTTTATTTACAAACTTTTATGTTTATTATTTTATTTTCTTTATTTTATAAAAAACAAAATAGATCTAAAAACAATTTCTTTATAATTCATGGATCCAATCCGATTCGATCGATTCTTAATCGATGAATCATTTTTTTTTCAAATTTGGTCAGATCCATTTTTATTAAAATTGATCAGATTAGGATTGCATTTCATTTTATCCCAAATCCAACCTAATTCAATAGGTAAACAACCTTATATTTTATATATACCCTTATTTATACTCTTTTTAGGCTCATATATAAGTAAACAAGATGAATAGTATGATGATTCAAATATAAACAAATCTAACTAATTTTGTGTTGTTTAATGTTATTATTGCTAAAATATTCTTCATTTGATTACAATTGTGACTCTTTTTATTCTTATATATTTATATCTAGTTCTAATGAAGAGTATTTTGAAAATAATTTATTTTAATATTTTTTCTTAATTTGATATTAATGAAATTAAATAATGATAACTAATTTTCTTAATTTATGTGAATCTATGTATTTTAGTTTATATATGAGTTAAGAAAAAGTATTTATTAGTGTATTAAATTTTAAACCAATAGCTAACCACCTATTAATGAAAATATTAATCACTAATGGCAGTTCTAATAATACAATGTGCATCAAATAATAGTATTTTTATCTACACATATATTAATTATTATTTTCTTGAATGTATATTAATCTTAAAATAACTATAATTTTGAAACGAAGGAGAGAGTAAGTTTTAAAGATTACATCCAAAACATGAAAAAATCAGACATACTATTAGCTTGAAACATTGCATGCACAACGTGTAATCATTCAAATGTTTTTTTCGAATGTGCTTTTGTTGGTGATGCCAACCATGCAAACCCATGCTTGAGTCTTGATGTAAGCTTTGTGATCATCACACATGAACTACAAGCCACGCAAGCCGAAATTTCTCCATAACTTGTGGCCTTAATTAAACTACCTATATACGTTGTTTTTTTTAAAAAAAGATATTTAGCAATAAAAGAACTAACTAAGTCATAAATAAGTTGACTTACAAAGATATACAACAAATTAATATTAGCATATAAACATCATAGAAATCCTAAAGAAATCTTCTAACACTATTGATTAAGAGACTATCGAATTCCTCCCTTTAACACATAACTGACTGTGTTTATCACTCAAATAAAAAAAAAATGAAACTTTCTTTTAACAAATTCTAACTCATTCACAAAACAGTTTTTAAAGGCTTTCTTATAATAATTTGGTTTTGGATAATTTAGCTTACAAAGGATTTCTTCCAAGTTCCATCTATGACATGAAGCACTCTATAGCTATCTCATGTTAGAGAACTTGAACCTTAAGTTAAAGCAATTGTTGTCATGCTTAGAGTGCGTTAGTAGAGAAGCTTCAAAACTCAAAAGAGAGTTTGAAACAATAATTGCTTGCTTCAAGAAAGAAAATAAGAGTCTAGATATTTGTATTTTTATTTTTTTACTTTTTAATGACTATACTGAGTCCACTTTGAACGAAGACCGGACCTTCCTCAATCTCTTAGTGCGACCCAACAGTATGTCGAGGCATCTCCAATAGTCTTCTTGACACTAAAGACAACCCGATAGTAAGCTAAGGCATTTCTAACATCGTCAGGTTTACCCATCAGATGATCTTCGCTAATATCAACACATTACCTCTTGACAAGTCAAAACCCAAGATTACAAATCAAAACCTTGGTCAGCCTAAACCCCAAAAAGATAAATAGTATAAAAGGTAGCAATTATTCATGTTTGACTCACTTTTATTTAGCAATCATTCTCTAACACTTGTACAAAAAGGTGACCCAAGCTACGTTCATGCTAACTTGAGCTTCAGAGTGTCATTACAAGTACTCTGCCTGATCCAGATTTCCCACTTGGATTTGTGAAGACTTGGAATAACATAGGACCTTGACAAGTACGTTGGTACCTGGACATTTCGGTGCAAGTACAATTACGATTACATCACTTTGTTTTTAATTTATTTTCTGTTTCTAAAGACAGCGATATAATTTATTTAGAATAAATTGTATTTTTAATATCTTATTTGATAAAAAAAATTATAATATCGAACAAATTTATAAGTAATTAAAATTATAGTTTATCTAAAAATTTATATTGGACTATCCAGTTTTCCTAATGTCATTATAAGTTAGTGGTATCAACTTAATCTACTATTATCTCTTAGTTAATATTATTTCTTAAAACCATAAACTAAAATTAAACTAAAAATATTTAAAAGAAAAAAATATTTGAAGATCAAAATATAAAGGATATTTTTTCATCAACCAACATGTTATTTAAGTCTTTTTAATATAAATATTTTAAAAAAGAAAGTATATAAAAATAATGTGGCAAATTTATATTAAAAATAAATAAAAATTAAAAGCAAGAACTAATTATACAAGAGTTTAATTAGTATGATTTTTAATAATGTTCAATTACAATTCTTCGTTCATATGATTTTTAAAATATTAATTAGTAAAATCAAGAGACTTAATTGTAATTTAATACCTGTGTAAAATTTTGTACATACACAATCTAAACTTATTTTTAGCTTAGATCCAAAAAGTAACCCTTTTTTTAAAAAAAAGCACTATCTATTTACTTACAATTCTTTATCTATAATAAATTTATTAAATTTATTAATTAATACTTTAAAAAACATATAAATAAAAAATTATAATTAAATATACGTACAAAACTCTTTCATATTATCATTCTAGTTAATTTTATTTTTTTAACCTGCAAACCATTAACGTTTGCTTGTGCGCATAACACTAACGTCAGCATTAAAAAACATTAATGTGGCACGGGCTGAACAATTCAAACTTCAAATCCATGGGATTTCTCACTATGTATAGAAAATTATTTAAAAAGTCCTACTGGAATTATTTTTTTGAGGCATTTACTTTTAAAAAGATTTTTTTTTCATTTTGACTTCTTAAAATTATTTAATCATAATAAAACATTATTTATAAAAACACTATAAATATTATTCAATTAATAAGTATTTTCATTTAAAAAGGATAATATTCAACTAATTCATGTTTTCTTTATATCCTGATAAAAATTAAAGACAATATGATTTGCAATAATTCGTATAGTCACTTAACCACTAAATTAGAATATAATAGGGGTATTCATGTATCATATTAGATTAAATTTAAAGTAAAATAAAATTAGATCGATAAATTTTAATGGGATTAGATCGAATCCAAATTGAAAAAAATAAAAATAAAATTAACAATCCAATCCAATTAAAAACTAATAAGATTGAATCCACAAATTATAAAGAATTTTTTTAAATTTATTTTGTGTTTTATAAAACATAAGAAATGAAATAGTAAAATAAACAAAAAAGTTTGTAAAAAATATTAAATATATATTATTTTCTTAAAATAACATATAAAAGTAAAATCACATATAAAAATGTATATAAAAACTAAGATGTGAATTATAAAAAGCTAAAAGCAGTAAAATTTAATAACTAATAATTTTCTTGATTACAATTTTAATATATTCTTATTTGGGTTTTAATTTTTTTAATATCTAGTGAGATATAGTGACAAAGTGAGGGGATTAAGAGATATAGATTAGTCTATAATCTATTGTTAATTTATTTTTTACACTCTATCAATATATATAAAATAAAAACATTAAATTGAATAAATTATTTACGGATGAACAAATTTACAAAGTTCAAATTCATAAAAAAATATACAAATCATATAAAAAACCAAGTACCAACTAATGCCTTTAATTTCCTTACACTACTAAAAAATTGATATGAATAAATTCAAAGTTCTACTTATAAAGTTGTACCAATCCCTCACTAAATATATATAGTTTCATCCAAATCATAATACAGTTTCACCTTTTAGTGACCCAATTGCACAACCATTTTAACATTTCGGGATTATGAAATCAAATTTACTTATTACTATATCTATTCCTTAGAATTGATTTTTGGCCATTTCTAATAAGAACATATAATTGTTCGAGTAAACAAAAATATTAATAATAAATTTTATAATATTTTTAAATACATAATTTTATTAAAATTATAAAATTTTGTGAGTCTCACTTTTGTTTAATAAGTCTATTTTCCTTTTTAATTTTTAATTAATAACAGAGTTTTCTAAAAGAGGTTATTTATTAATGTTTATTAAAGAATGTATTATTAATATCTTTTAATAATGTATATAAATTAAGAAAAATAAAATTTTAAAAGTAGACGTGTGTAATGTATAGAGTTATTATTATTTTGTATTTTTTATAACATCTTTTTATAATTATTATAAAAATAACAATCGAGTTGGAATCTTGTTTCAGAAAAAATATATAATTAAAACAAGTTCTGAGGCGAGATTAAATATTCAACAAATATCATTGTTTAAAACAAAAATTCAACTAGAATTATTTTAACAAAAGTATGTTAGTTAGGAGAAGAACATTGGTTAACACCTTGACAGATAAAGCTGCTATAAAGTGGTTCATTTTCAGCTTATACGTATTGTTCATAGGTTGCACTCTGTGGAATTCAAATTTCGCATTTAATCTTTATAACTGACAGATAAAGGCGAAAATAGCTCATCTTTCCTCTCACACCATCAACAAAACAAATAATGATGCAGGTATCTTACTCCCCTTTCTTCCTTCTTTCTCATGCTCTGTTTTTTCCTCTGTTCCAAAACAGAGACTTCACTTTCCTCTCTTTCTTTCTCGCAGAAGCCAACACTTGCGACAACCCTTTTCGCATTTTTGCTCCTTATCCATTCGTCTCTTGCTCTCAAGGTAAAAAGTAACAGCTTTAACCCTTTTTGATTCCCTCTTTGTTAACCTTGTCTCTGAAATCAGTACTCTTAAACAGGAAGGACAAACATGCGTTGCAGACAGAAACTGCGACTCGGGTTTGCATTGCGAAACGTGCGTGGCGAATGGAAACGTGCGACCACGATGTACCCGTATTCAACCAATCAACCCCACTTCAAAGGTTTCATTTTGTTTTTGAATGTTGTTGTGCTTTTTGAGTTTTCTTGTGTTGTTGCCTGAAAGTGGTATCTAATGTTTTTGAAATAGGTAAAAGGGTTGCCGTTTAATCGATATTCGTGGCTAACGACGCATAATTCATTCGCGATTTTGGGTCAGAAATCAATGACGGGTTCTGTTCTTCTGTCTCCCACAAATCAGCAAGACACCGTCACAAGCCAGCTTAAGGTAGGTTCTGTTCTGTTCTGTTACATTGTTTTCTTTTCATTTTTTTTTTTTACATATTATTTTTGGAGTTCCTGTTATCTTTTAATGCTCATAAAGTAGAACCAACATAAATATTAAGTGCAAAGGTCGTCTTTACTTAAAAAAAACGTGCAAAGGTCTTCTATGACATTGTCTAATGACATAAAGGTAGTATTTCATTAAGTTAACTTTTATGAAATTCATTATATTTATTTGGGAGTAATGTTAGGAAAATTATTTAAAAAGTCTTCTTTTTTAAATTATTCATTTAAGCATAACAAATAAATTTATATATGTATTCCATCCCAACTTTAATGGATAATACTTTAGAGAGAATAATATTTGAATTCTTTAAAGAAGAAGGAAGACTTAACCCAATTTAACCTGACCATAATATTAAATTATGATTTATTATTATAATTTAAAATCATGTGTTTTCGTTATTAAATGTTTCTTTTTATATGTGCTTTATTAATTTGAACAAATTGTGTAGTTTGTATTGATTTTTATGTGTTGGTTAGCTTCGACAAATTGTATTTAGTTTTATTTTATACTTCTTTAGTTATTATTACTTGACAGTTTAGTTACATGTTAATTTTAATTTGTTTTAGTTTTGATATGTAATTTGTAACTATAATTTATTGTATTTTTATGTAAAAAAAATTATATATAGTCTATTTATTTTTTAAAGAAATCCTAAAAATTAACGAAAAGAAATTCTAAAATTTATTTTTTAACAAAATATTTTTTAAAATTGTCACTTAATTAATCCAGCCCGTTCAAGGATGAATTGAATTAGATTGTGTTTAATGATAAAAAAAAACAAAACTCAACCCAACACAATTTGATGTTTTATGATTGGGCTGAATCTTGGGTTAGTCTAAATCTGTCTCAACCCAATGGTGTTCACCCTTATAAAAAAATATAATAGGAACAAATATTAAAATTTTATATTTGTCTTTCATGTTTATACCTCTCTTTGTCTCCTCTATTTCGAGGATGGAAACAAAAAGGGACACATTCATTCCTATCTCTCTATTTTCATCCCTACTTTAATAGGTAGAGTTTATTAAAAGTTACCTATTATAAAATAGAGAAAAATTTAATAATAGAGAAACTCATAAAAATGATTGATTTCCTATAAATTATAATTAATCCTGGGGGAGAGTTTAAAAAAAAAGGAATTTTTATAGAGTTTTTTTCAAACGGTTCTCTTTGTCTAGCTAAAACTTATTGTATGTATAATTAGTTTAATGTTTTTAATAACTATTTAAAAAGTTCTAATAAATTGATACTTCATTTTTTTCCTTTTTAATTATCAGAAAGAATTTTATTTATATTTATATGTTATTTTCAAAATAATATTAATTACCCTTTTGTTAATTAAGTCTTTTATTTTTTATTTTAACTTAATGATAAAAATAAGAAATAAATCTTTTACTTATTCGTACAGTATATATATATATATATATATAAACAAAAGCAAATGTATACATTAACCTAAGAGTTTTAATTGGTATATATTGTGAGTGTAAAAATTTTGCACTCAAGTCAATCACAACCTTTCATTCATGGTAAATTGACTTACCTTATTACTACTTTAAAAGTCACATAAATTAAAAATCATAATTAAATATCTTTACACTGACAGTGTACACCAATTAAACTCTTTAACAGCTATTTAACATTGGTGTAACATATCTATTAAATTTGTCTAATAACTGAAATTAAAGTAGAAGTGAAAAGGAAAAATCTCTGAAACTTTCAGCAGTTGTTTGAGTATCATTTGTCGACTTGTCCTGTCTCATTGTGTTCTGTCTACTTACCTCCAAAGTAATCTGACTTCTGCTTAACGTAACAAAATACAGAAGGTCCCCACTTTCTTTCATTTCAATTCTTCTTTACTTACCTGAAAAAAAGTCTGAAAATGGTTTATTATTAGGTTTCTTGCTGCATGATAAATCGCTATAATTAAAACTTCGCCAAAGATTGTTCCATGTGAGAATTTATATCTTAAATTAACTGAAACAACTTGAAATTTCTTACTCGGTTGAATAATTCAAATGGTTACTAGTTTAGATGGATTAGTTAGGGACTTAATGTGAAATGAATTTTTTAATAAAATGCTTACATGTTGAAGCCCACCGGTGACGAGGATAGCTTTATCCTATTTCATGCATACTAGAATGTCTTGCATGTGGAAATTTATAAATTAAATTGACTAAACAAGTAGAATTTTTTTTTTCATGGTAGAATAATTGAAAGGTTCAATTACATTTGTTCTCCTAATTTTTTCAATTTTTATAATGTGTTTCTAATTTTTAAATGGTGATATTATGTCTCTTAATTTAAAGTGTTTTTTTTATATATTATTTTTATTAGTAAAGAGATTCGTCCATAACCTCTTTCTTTTACATTCTCTTCACATATAAACATTGTCACTAAAACAACTGTATAATTCCTCTCAATTTAAAGTTGTTGAATTTGTGTTCAATCATTTTTAAATTGTTGTTGACTTTTTTAAGTCATAAACTAATTCACACAATAACTAAATGACATAACAATCTTAACTTGCGATTTAAATCTAATGTATATGCTTAACATAAAAAAAACTTGTAATTAATTTTGAATAACATAATTAGATATATCATGCCATTAAATAATTATCATGTCATGTGCAATAGATGTTTCTCACTAAATAATTAACACCAATTTATAATGGTTAAACACAATTTTAATAATTTTAAAAATTAAGGATTAATGTCATGATTTAAAAACGAGAAATTTACAAATTGAAAAAATTGAGAATACAAATATAATTAAGCTATTTCAAATTGTTACTAGTTAATTAGATTAATTAAGGACTAGCGTGAAACTTTAATTTCTTTCTCAAAGATTTTTTTAATGACACGTTTAGAATTGTTGAAAGCATAACATTGATAAAGCCTAGAGAATGGGTCAAAGTTCAAACATAAGCAAAACAGTAAAAGACATCAACTTTGTATTCTCAGTAAAAATGTCTTCATTGAATAGCTTGACAAAAATTGGTTCCTTGATGGTAATAACTCACCAAATTTTATATAGCATCATTTCTTAAAAGCTTAATAAACTTTTTTATGAAAACTAACGTCTTTTGATTTTTTTAATTAAGACATTTAAAGAATTCTTTTATTTAGTTTTCGTCCTGCTCACAAGAAATAACATAACAATAACGTTAACATATCACTGATTCATCATATAATTAGGAAGTTTAATACATAACTACTTATAAACTTATCTGATATTATAAATACTTTGAATATATAAAATATTAAAATACAATTTGTCTAGAAAAAAAAAATCATACAAGACGATCCTATTTAGATTCCTTAATAATGTGTAAATAATTAAACTGCAAAAATTACTTAATTAACAGCGTCCCTTAAACTTAAATACTAAAAACAAAATTCTTGTTCGAACCAAAACATAAAAATATTCAGAAAGATATTTTTTTTAAAGAAAAAAAATCCAAAACATAATTTATTCAAGAATGTAAAACAAATCTAAGATTGTGAAGTTTATCCATTTTGAATTTATCAATGCTTTAAAGACCTAAATTTTATATATATTTTTTTTGCACAGAATGGAATACGAGGATTGATGCTGGACATGTATGACTTCCAGAATGATATTTGGTTGTGTCATTCATTTGGTGGCCAGTGCTACAACTACACAGCTTTTGTAAGAAATGACTTACTTGTTAATGCTACTATTCCAAATTAAAAGATATAATTGCAATTATAAAACACTTTTTTCTCTGTGACCATGAAATCTGGTTATGCTTTTATGTCAATAATTAACATATAGTTATCTCAAATGTGAAAAATGCAGCAACCTGCTATAAATATTCTCAAAGAGATTCAAGAATTTCTTGAAGCAAACCCATATGAGATTGTGACCATTTTCATTGAGGATTACGTTACATCACCAAAAGGCCTAACAAAGGTGTTTGATGCTGCTGGACTAAGAAAATACTGGTTTCCAGTGACTAGAATGCCCAAAAATGGTGGAAACTGGCCAACTGTTGATGATATGGTAAAAAACAATCAGCGTTTGGTAGTCTTCACTTCAAAATCATCTAAGGAAACTTCTGAAGGAATAGCCTATGAGTGGCGATATTTAGTAGAAAACCAATGTAAGTACTACAAATTCCTAAATCTTAAGTTGATATGTTGAAACAAATTTATTAATTGAGAAATACCAGTATCAGAATCTCTAAAACATTATTTTAAATACATTTTTTATTAAGAAATATTACTGATTTGGTTCCTATAGTTGCATAGATTTACTTTACATTTTACTCTGTATACATACATGAAAACAATCCCTTTTAATTTCTATATAAACATTTTTGTATCTCTTTGGTCCCTAGTTACAAAAAGTTTAAAACCAATAATGACTAAAGGGGATATGGAAGTATTTGTATAAAGATTAAAAGCGATATGAAAGTTTTTATAGGAAATAAAAGATAAAAAGTTTATGTAACTATAACAACTGAATGATTAATTTTTCCTTTTTACACTTAAACTTTTTTAGTTACTGTTGTCTCACTGTTGTGTTAAAGTCAATTGCTAGTGGGTGAGTGACCTTAAACCCAAAAGATGAATAAATTATCTTATTGAGCTAAGGATTATTATTGATTAACACCCCAACCTTAGCTATTTCTTTTTATGTTTTCGGTTTATTTCGAATTCCTTATTTTGGGCCTATTGTCTGAGGGAACAGGCGTCAAACAATACAAGAACCAATTTCCATTTCAGTTTCTTTTTATTGTCTTTTATATTTTTCAGCTCCCTCACATTAACTATGGTTTTGTAATATTGAATTCATTTTAAGTAACGGCAGTGTATTAAAAAATATGTTGAAAACTCCTCTTGGAAAATGGTAACAAGTTTTGAGAATGCAATGTGTAGATGGAGATGGAGGAATGAAAGTTGGTTCATGCCCAAATCGTGGAGAGTCACCATCTATGAACACAACATCAAGATCACTAGTTCTAGTGAATTTCTTTAGAGATCTTCCTGATGTAACTAAATCTTGCAAGGACAATTCGGCTCCTTTACTTAGCATGGTCAATACATGCTTTGAAGCAGCTGGCAAACGTTGGCCTAATTTCATTGCTGTTGATTTCTACAAGGTATTGTAAATTAGCCATGATTGATATATAGCTAATTTTGATGCAAATAAACATAATTGACTTTTTATTTAAATGATGTTTAAGAGGAGCGATGGAGGAGGAGCCGCAGAGGCAATAGATGTTTCTAATGGTCATCTAGTGTGTGGATGTGGAAACATCGCCACCTGCAAGGTTCGTAGCAATTAATTTTATAGTTTCAATCTCCCAAGAAATTATTACATGCTTTTACATCATCATATCTATATAATCACATTTTTTTAATATGAGAAAGAGGGTACCTTCTCATGCTATTCGCACCCCAGTTCGCTTCAAGACTATGTTTAGACCCATTTTAACTTAAGTTCTTTTGGTGTTGAGTTAAGTTATTATTTTGGGCTTTATTTAGGTTTTCTTGCCAATTTTGTAAATCCTTTATAGTATCTTTGTGTTTTCCCTAAAGGACATATTATTCTCCTTTTTCTTTGTTTTTATGTAGAGCTAGTTTTAAATTTGAAATTATCTTAATTTTAGGTGCTATCAAAGGTTAAGTCAGTTTTAAAATAGTTTGTATAACTTTAAAAAATGCAATCAACTTTTTTCTAAACTAAAATATGCATAAGTTAATTTATAAATTTTTTTTTTTCTAAACCACGTGAAAACATTCAGACATTTATTTTTGACTTATTGCATTTGTTTGCTCCCAAACAATAGTGTTTTTTTATTTGATTCTTTAAAGATTTTTTTTTTTGAATTTTTTCCTTTAATTTTTTTTTTGTTTTGGTCTTGCTTTCAATGTTAGCAGTTTGGTGACTTATTAGAAAATATTACAAGATAACCCAATGTTATTTTTTTAGTAAATTGTGTTTATAATTACTTATAAAATTTGTGGGATGTTATAGTTTTTTTTTTTTTTGAATAGATAAGATATTAAAAACAGATATATCCTAAAAAATATGCTCTTCAGACTCCTAATGATGTATTAAATATGTAAAATTTACTTAATTAATAATGCTGTTTGAAATTAAAGACTCAAAACCAAATTTTTGTTTTACAGCAAGGACTAAAACAAAAAAATAAAATATTCAAAGGACCTAACTAAAAAAAATCTTTAAAAGGTCAAAATAAAAAAAAAAGTTTTTCAAATACTAAAATGTTATTTAAGCTTTGATTTTGTTTTCTAAAAATTTATTATATTTTCCCCTTAAAACATTTCTGGATAGATTATCGAAAAAGATCGTTAATAATATATGACATATTGATTGTTGAGAATTATATGAGTAATAATTTTTCCTCTTCCTTCCTTAAGTTTGCTTATATAGAGTAAAGAATTTGGATTTGTGCAGGCGAACATGACATTTGGAGCATGTCAGCTACCTGAAGCTGAAGCAACTCCTCCCAATGAAGCAGCACGTGACTCAAGCTTTGGCATTAGAAATTACCAGCCAATTGATTTGTTGTGGTATTTTTCCACCACTGTTTTTGGAGGCATGCTCGTGGCACTATGAAAAGACATTTCTTTACTGAAATCCAAGTCGAAAAGAGTATGTGAAAGTGCTTGAAGAAACCATTTTTGAGGATAAACGCCGAATGAAATGAGAACATTTGGTATAGTGCAATGGTTTTGTGTTGTTTTAATCTTGAGAATGGAGCTTTGGAAGGTGTACTTGTAATTTTATATATTCATGGTGGGTATGCAATGGGCTCTCTAACTTACTATGTGGTGATCAGGGTCTTGAGTAATAGAAGTCTTTTATTTTATTTTTCACCTTATGTAAGAGTGAATTTATGTAACATGAATATATTTTATCAAAAAAATTCTGAATATACTGCAGAAGTTAGAAATGCTTGCTTATGTTATGCCCAGATTTCACTGTATTCGATTATGTGCGGAAGAGATGAAGCAACTATCGTGACACTTCTTCACATATCATTGCTAATTTTATGTGTTTTAAAGAGAGAGAGAAAATTATGTAATTCCAGTCAATGTTTGATTTTCTACCTTAAATTCCAAATTCTAGAGATGAAAGATACATTATCAAGAGTTGGAAGGTGCTAACTGGCTCAACTAATGAAGGCTGAAGCGCTCTAAGATCAAATCATCACACATTCATAAGTCAAGTCCTCCTCCCGGGTTCAGTGTTTATGTTATGGGTGAGTCGGTCTAAATATGTTTATTATGTGTTTCTTCATGTATAGCTCGGAAAAAGTCAGTCTAAATATTAAAATAGAAAAGTTACATCAATTTAGAGTCAAAGTAAACTTCAGTTATTCATTTATTCCTTCAATTGAAAAAAGAGTCACCTTATCAATTTTTATAAATAGTTATTCGTTTATTCCTATAATCGAAAGCAGAGTGTCCTAGTAAATTCCTATATGACAAAAAGAAGGATTTCCTTTAACACCAACATGTTCAACCATCTGGGAACTTAAATCAAAGCAAATTGATTCATTATCTGTTTTGCAAAAGAATACATGTTCCTTCACTTCAACTCAAATAGATTCTACAACTTCCAATAATGGTCCAATCACCAAGAATTTATCTATGATTCTTTGTCACTCAATTCACCCAAAATTGAAATATGAAAAATAATTTATTAATACTAATATGAAATTAAAGCAATAGACTCATTTAACACCACTAGTACTGTTCGACCATATTAATATCAACACTATTATGTGTTGAGTCATGCTCTAATTTCATCCCAGTCGAAAAGATAGGGTGTTATCAAGAACACCTCCTTATAGCTCAAGTCAAATGACATCAAACAATCTCTTAGTGTGGTTTTCTCGTAGTCACGTAAGGTGTGCAATGTGGTCTCCTTTTGGTACCCACAAAACGGGTAGGAAGGATTTGCAGTCATATGCCTACTAAATCTCAACTTATTGGTTGGTAAAATACCCTTAGCCACCTTCTAGAGAAAAACACGAATCCTTTATGGACCCTCCCACTTCCACAACTTTTTAAAAATGGGTTCCCATTGGTTTTGGTCTTGACCATGCAAACCCTCGTAGGCAGATTTAATAGTAAAATTCTCATCAAAAGGGGAGCACCATCCTTCATGTCTTCTCTTGGTGGTTGAACCTTGCAGATGTCCTTTACCACATCAGCTAGCAAGAGACGTTCTAATTTTTGGAACATCCTAAGATCATCAAAAGCCACAAAGAAACTTGGTCTAGCATTAGTTTCAATTTTGTTGGTGTCAGTACACAAATTTACAAAGGGACCTCATCCAACCACCCAAGAGTCCATCTAGAAGTTTATTCTTCTACCATTTCCTACTTGCAAGAATAAACTTCTACAAACATCTTTCCAGGACACAACTAATTCTTTCAAGAAGTTTGATTCTCATATGTCACATTAATTATTGGTTTAGTCGCATTGCCACACTTGTACTTGGATTGAATAAGTTGGACCCACATGTCATTTTTTCATGTGATCAAGTGCCAACCCAATTTCATGAGCAAAACTTGGTTTGCTTGTCTTATCCCCCACAGATCAAGGCCTCTCCCCATTGCTTTGGAGTGCAGATCTTCTACCATGCCAACCAGTGAACTTTTCTGGACTCAACAGAATCCCCCCAAATAAAATTACGCATTATTTATCAATTATATTGCACATAGACACAGGTCATAAATTCAATTGCATTACATAAATGGGCATTGCTTGAACAACTGATTTTGCCAAGGTTAGATGACCTACAAATGATAGGGTATTACTCTTTCTCTTCCAACTCAGATGTTGTTGCACTTATCAATTAGAAATTGATAGTCTAGTTTGGATACCTGATTATGGTGCAGAGGGATTCCCAGATACTTCCTTAGATTTGCAATTTTCTCGAAACCCAATGCATTGGATATTTGATCCTGTCTTTGCTAGTTGACATTAGTAGATAAATAGACTCATGTCTTATTGTAACTAACTTTTTTCCTTGAACAACCACAGAAAGTCTCAGGACCTGTTTGATCAGCACCACTTGTTCAAGCGATGCTTCAACAAAAAGAAGAATATCATTTGCAAAGGCCAAGTAAAATAGTTGTGGCGCTTCCCTCAATAGCTTGGTTGACTTCCATAATTTTTTGTCTACTGCAATGTTTACCATGTGGAACAAACATTCAAGGCATGGAACAAACAGGTACATTGATATGAGGTCCCCTTGGCAACACCCTTTCCAAAGAGAAAGTTCTAGGGCGTCCGCATTTCAAAAGCAAGCGCATGGATGAAGAAGAAATACAATGTCATATAACGTTTATAAATGATTGCAAGGATCCAATATTTGCTAGAGTTTCTATTAAAAATTCCCAATTTAGCTTATCATAAGCTTTTCTAAGTCTAATTTAATAACCATACATCCTTTGATAAAACACCTCTTATGCAATAATTATGTTATCATTGTTGCTCTGTAGAGGAATAAAATTACTCTAACATGAGCCAACCAATTTTGCCATTATTGAGCACAATCGCGAGGCAAGAATCTTTGTAATTGTTTTGTAGGGAACGTTGTAGAGACTAATCATTCGCAATTGTTTTAAGAAGTCATATTCTCCATTTTAGGGATGAGAGTTACAAGTGTAGAATTTAATTCCTTTATTCTATTAGGATCATCAAAAGCTTTTTCGATTAACTTGTAGAAAGATTTACCCACAATGTCCCAGTTAGCTTTGTAGAATCCGACTTGTAGGCGATCTTCTCCTGGCGCCTTCAAGCTACCCATAGAAAATAGAGCTTTTCAAATTTTTGTATGAGCAGCTAGTGTATTAAGCATATCCCACTCATCTTCCAAAAGTTGTGGGAATGCCCCTTGGATGACTATAGGTTCTGGTTGATTGTCGGCTCTATATATCCTTATAAAGATGTTTTACAACCTTTCCAATTTTTTGGAATCATTTATCCAGTTGCCATCATTGTCTTGGATCGCTTCTATTCTATTCTTTCTTTTGTGGACCGCAGTGACTCCATGAAAGTATTTGAAATTCTTGTCCCCATAAGAAATCCATTTGGCTCGAGACCTTTGAAACCACAACAACTCTTCTTCCCTCAGTACATGTTGATATTGGTGCCAAATATAATCTCTTCTCCTGTAGAAACTTTGATGGGCAGTGATGAGCTTAAAAGTTTTCTATAATATTTGCGGCAAGTGTACCAATCGTATATAGTAATTGATAAATATATCGGGCTGATCTATAGGGACTTGTTGATACTCAGAAACATCACTACTTTCTACTTGTACTAAAGAAAAGATAACAATTAACTAAACTACCAAACATAAAGTAAATAAAGCAAAATAAATAAAAGCGGTGGTTACAAGAATGATATTTAGTTGAGTTTGACTACTAAACCATCCCTCAAATGCATAAATAAACTCAAAATTCTTGTTCACTCCCCATATTCCCATCACCTATAAAAATATCCTTGACTCGAATCCTTCATGAGCAAGGAATTGAGTTATTTGAGTATTAGACTATCGCTCTTGTGCATAATCTAAAGTCAAACAACTCGTATTAAGTAAAGGAGCTTAAGATGGTTAATGGGCATTACTTTCTCTCGATCAATGACACCCATTGAGAACTCTTTTCGCTTTACAAGTCAAAAACCCCTATTGGACTCATTCAACGAGTAAAAGCCACAAAACATAAAGACAATAAAAAGCAAGATAAAGAAGAGCAGTAGCATTGGAAAGTAAACTTAAATTAAGAAAAAAAAAATACAAATAAGTTCAGGTAAATTTACATAAAATCCCAACTAAATAACAAAACCTAACTAACCATCGAGATGGATGAGTGTAGAGATGGATGAAGGCGAGTCTGGAGCATGCCCTCAGCTAGAACGATGTGTAACCCCTGAACTGATTGAACCAAATTTTCTTATTTTTCTTCACTTCTTCAATCATTTCCAAAACCTGACTCAACACTACTAAAAACAAGAAATTAAACATAAAATATATAAATCTACCCCTAAAACTAAATTCCTGGATAATTCTAATTTTAAATGAAAATAAAGGAAAACAATATCTCAAATAAGAAGGAATTAGGATAGCTGTGTTATTTTACCTATGTAAAAATAGGCAATTTAGGCAGTTATGAGGGAGATTATCAATTATAATAATTAGTTTTAAATTATAATAATTAGTTTTTATTTTGTATATCTGTTTTCCCTTTATTTAAATTAATTGTCAGTGCTAAATTGGTGGAGTTTGTTTCCTTAACTCTCTCCAATTTAAGTTATCAGTTTGTATATTTATACCACTGTAACCCAGTAATAAAATAATCATTAAAAGAATTTCTCTATATGGTATTAGCCTAATACACGATCCTCTTCTTCCTTCATTTTTTTTTCTCCAACACAGGACGCCGCTCCTTCCTTTCTCTTTGCCTCTCATGGCCAACGACAACTCTTCATATATTAGCAACCTTCATGAGCCATCAAAACCCTTTACTTGCATCACTCTTAGTAGTGTCACCAAGCTTCTTCCCTCCAATTACCTCACCTGGAAACTTCAAGTTGAAACTCTCTTTCATGGCTATGATCTTCTCAAATATCCCGATGGATCCTTTCCTGCGCCGGCGCTGACGGTCTCCACCACCATTGAACCTTCGGTGACAACTTCGAATCCTACTTATCAAACTTGGCGTCGACAGGACCGTCTCATATACGGTGTTCTCCTTACCACTCTCTCCCCTAAAGTAGCATCCCTGGTGTCTCAAACAATGACATCACATGATCTTTGAACTCTTCTTCAACGCATCTATGCCAAGGCATCCCGTAGTCACCTCAAGCAGTTAAAGGAGCGTCTCCACACGGCGTCTAAAGGTACCCAATCCATCACCACCTACATGCATTCTCTGAAGCAAACGGCAGATCTCCTTGCCTCACTTGGCTCTCTTGTCTCTGTTGAAGACATGATCGACCATGTCTTGCGTGGCCTCGACGACGATTATAAAGTTGTCATTGACGGCGTCAATGCAGGGGACACTGCCATTCTTTTTTATGATCTCCTCGAGAAGTTTCTCATTCAAGAATTCTCCATTGTTGTTGCTCAACGGCAGGTTCCTGCTCCCATGACAGCCTTGAATGCACAGGCTCGACCCAACCATTATGACAAAACTCGGTCTGGGCAATTTTCTGCATCATCAACTTCACACCCTGGCAATCGAAAACCGTTTCTTGTTGCTGTCAGTGGTGCAATGTCAAGGGTTATGTCCTGTCTCAGTGTCACATCTTCCAACAGCAGCACCCTGGTGTCCCGATGCCTCCTCGTTCCTCTTCTGCTAACCCTAGACAGGTTCAGGTTCATACTGCAACTGCTGACATATCTCAAACTAATTTTCTGGTTGACAGTGGAACGACGCATCACGTCACCAATGATCTTACCAATCTAGCGCTTCATCATCCGTACACGGGTCCAGACTCATTGTTTATGGGTAACGGTTCAGGTTTAAACATCTCTCATTCTGGAACACTTTTACTTAATGATTTATCAATCTCACATACTTTGTGTGTTCCTTCCATGCAACAAAAAATCCTTTCTGTTTCTCAACTCACCAAACAAACTAACTCTGCTGTTGTTTTCTTGCGAAACTCTTTTTATGTGAAGAACTTGTAGACGGGTCAAACAACCCATAATGGCTCATGTGTGGATGGACTCTATCTCTGGCCAGCCATCTCTCCGTCCGTCCACTCTATCCGCACAGACTCCTCTGCTTCATGGCACCATAGACTTGGGCATCCCTCCTCTTCTATCTTCACATTTATTCACCTATTTTATCAATTGATAGTCTTCACTACTATTGCATATTTGTTGATCATTTTACTCGCTATATTTGGCTATATCCGATAAAACATAAATCTGATGTGCAAACTCTATTTCTCAAATTTAAGTTGCTTGTTGAAAATTTCTTTCATCACAACATCAAAATTCTTTACACAGATAATGGTGGCAAATATATTGGTCTCCGTCCTTTTTAAAGCACTCATGGAATAAGTCATCACACCATCCCACCTCATACACCTGAACACAATGGAATTTCCGAACGCAGAAATTGGCACATTGCCAAAACCGTTCTCCCTCTTCTCTACCATTCAGGTTTGCCCCTCACATATTGGCCTCACACCATGACAATAGCTGCCTATCTCATAAATCGTCTCCCAACACCAATTCTTGGGTACTAGTCACCCTATTCCAAATTACTCAAAATTATCCCGGATTATCATAAATTAAAGTGTTTTGGTTGTTTGTGTTTTCCCTAGATTAAACCATAGGCTAACCATAAACTTGCACCAAAGTCTGCTATGTGTGTTTTTGTAGGTTACTCGGCTGATCAACATGCATACTTGTGTCTCGATCCAACCACAGGAAGGATCTACACCTCTCGCCATGTCAAGTTCGTTGAATCTGAATTCCCGTATAACTCCATAGTACCTCAAGTCAGTCTGAGTGCAGAGCAACAACAAGGCCCACTTCAACTCTCCATACTCCATCCCATAAACCAACCCATGGTCAGTACCACTCTAAACTCATCAGAGGAGATTTCAGTTGCCCCTTCATCTTCATCTTTCCCCAACTCCCTGACTTCAGCCCAACCCTCCATTAAACACTCTGAATCCCCTCTCTCACCTCCAACCTCAACCTCATCCTCACAATGTTTTATGCCACCATCCCAACCCGATGCCAACCCTAACAGGAGACCTCAAACCGATAGAGGTGGCATCATCACTCGGTCCAAAAACAACATTGTCAAACCCCTCAAGAAGCTTAACCTCCATGTCCAACCCTTTTCTCCACTCGAGCCCAACACCATCACCCAAGCTCTTCGCGACCCTGATTGGCGCTCAGCTATGCAAGCTGAGTTTGATGCCTTACACCGCAACAACACTTGGGAACTTGTCAGTCGGTCCTCTACTCAAAATTTGGTTGGCTGCAAATAGGTTTTTCAAATCAAAAGACACTCAGATGACTCGATTGATCGGTACAAGGCTCAGCTAGTCGCCAAAGGTTTTCACCAACACCCTGGCTGGGACTATACAGAGACATTCAGTCCGGTTGTTAAACCAGTCACCATTCACATTGTTCTCACACTAGTTGTTCGTCAAGGATGGTCTATCCACCAACTTGATGTCAACAATGTGTTTTTTCAAGGGACGCTCAAAGAGGAAGTTTTCATGCTCCAGCCCCTTGGTTTTGTTAACAAAAGTTTCCCTGATCATGTTTGCCGCCTCAAAAAGGCACTATATGGGCTAAAGCAAGCACCCCGTGCCTGGTATACAGAGCTTTGAGTGTTTCTACTTTCTCTTGACTTTGTCAATTCAACTGATGCATCTCTCTTCATCTACCAAAAATCAGGTTCCACACTATAGTATATGTTGATGATATCATTGTCACTGGGAGTTCTTCTACAGAGTTGTCCAACCTTATTTCCACCCTTGCTGCTCGGTTTTCGTTGAAAGAACTTGGCTGTCTTAACTATTTCTTGGGCGTCGAAGTAATTCCTTCCGCTACAGGACTATTTATTTCACAAAGGAAATACATCACTGATCTACTCCATAAATCAGGCATGACTAACACAAAATCAGCATCCACTCCCTTGTCCGCCAGTGCTCAATTACTCAAGGATTCCGGTGATCTCCTACCTTGCCCAACTAAGTATCGCATACTCATGGGAAGTCTTCAATACTTAAGTCTTACTCGCCCAGACATCACCTTCAGTACCAACAAACTTGTACAGTTTATGCAACACCCTAGAACAGCGCATTGGTGGGCCTTCAAACGGGTGCTCCATTATTTGGCGGGCTCTTGCAACAAAGGCATCTTCATCTCGGCAACTGCTCCACTAACCTTGCATGCTTACTCAGATGCAGATTGGGTGGGTGATAAGGATGATTTTATCTCTACCACTGGTTATTTGTTGTATCTTGGTAGTACTCCCATCTCTTGGAGCTCCCGGAAACAACGCTCTGTTGCTCATTCCTTAACCGAAGCAGAATACAAAGCCTTGGATGACACGACCAATGAACTTCTATGGGTCCTATCCTTGTTCACTGAACTTGGTCACATGCCCATAGCCAATCCAGTTATCTATTGTGACAATCTTGGTGCCACAACTCTCAGCGCTAATCCTGTTTTCCACTCTTGGATGAAACATATAGCCTTAGCCTATCACTTTGTTCGTGAAAATGTTCAAAAAGGCAAGTTTCGGGTGTTCTTTGTATCTACTGATGATCAGCTTGCTGATATACTCACAAAGCCTCTGCTTAGTCCTCGGTTTGACTCATTATTGTCCAAGTTGCATCTCTCTTCCAGAACGTCCAACTTGCGGGAGAATATCAATTATAATAATTAGTTTTAAATTATAATAATTAGTTTTTATTTTTTATATTTGTTTTCCCTTTATTTAGATTAATTGTCAGTGCTAAATTGGTGGAGTTTGTTTCCTTAACTCTCTCCGATTTAAGTTATCAGTTTGTATATTTATACCACTGTAACCAGTAATAAAATAATCATTAAAAGAATTTCTCTATAGAGATAGCCATCTGATGATTAGTCCTATCTAATCGGTTCATAAGAGTCCTCTTCCTTTTAAATATATTTCCGAAAACTTCTTTATTCCATGCTTTTAAAGCATAATGGAGTTTTGGCATCTACCCTTGCCAAGGATCATAAAAAACTTCTTCGATTAACTTGTAAAAAGATTCACCTACAATATCACTATATTATTGTTTATAAACTAATGAATATTATTAATGAGAAAAAAATAGAAAGTACAATAAATGTCTGTTTAAATCATAATGCACAAAGATGGATCCACAAATATATAACCACAGTTAACCTAGTTAAGACACGAATCATGGGATCACGGTTGAACATAAGGTCAATAATTAATACACATGACTTGTCTTTAATAAAAAAAAAATAAAAATTAGATACACTAACTTTAATAATATAAAAAAAAGACACATAACGTTACATATAAAGATAATTTCACAAACTTATTTTTGAAGTTCAAATTAACTATATCA
Source organism: Psophocarpus tetragonolobus (assembly GCA_037954015.1). Taxonomy (NCBI): domain Eukaryota; kingdom Viridiplantae; phylum Streptophyta; class Magnoliopsida; order Fabales; family Fabaceae; genus Psophocarpus; species Psophocarpus tetragonolobus. The sequence continues at coordinate 39,715,822 of CM075690.1, read as the reverse complement.
AAATTAAATATAATTTAAAAAAACTTATGAATAACAAATTTACAATTTTAACAATCACATAATAACAAAGTAAAATTTCAAAAAGAAAAAAAGAAAATCGAATCATTCTAAATAACATATTAATAAAAATCTATAATTAATAAAATAAAATATTTTTATTAATTTTAAAAATTGAATAACGGGGTTAATCCAATTCAATGAGTCACCGATTTATGAATGTCACACGACTGGTCCGATAATCAACTCAATGGGAATAAATCACCGATTCGCCTCGCCGTTCAACGGTGCGATCTGGTATTTTAAAATATGTACACTTTCCGTTTTCTCTAAATGGAATTGCTAAATGCTATGAAGTAGAAACTGCTGCACCTCAAAGTCTGGCCCTGGCGTTAGAGTCAAAGGTCGTTATTAGGGGACCACACACCACTCCACATTGGTTTATGTATGCTGTGAAAGTGGGAATAGTTTGAAAGAAGAAAAAAAGAAATAGGGAAGAGGGGTGAACACGTGCTGAGCAACTGTATGAACAGAGTGGAAAGTGAGTTCAATTATTAGTCAAAAGATTATATTAGGAATATTTGACCTTAAAAAATTGGATTAAACGAATCAAGCAAAATTCAAAAATATGATTCATACTTGGGGCGAATCGCAAGGCCAACTAGGTTTTCGACACTCATCTTCTCTCTCCAGAGACTTTCCATCCGTGGGACACGGTGCCTTAGGAAACGTCATCGAAAATAAGATTAATTGCTACTTTTTGTTCATTATTCTAGCTCTAATAGTATATAATATACAGGGTAATCTATAATCTAATCTATTTGCTTGTAAAGTGAAAAGGCATCTAGCTAGATTTTATAGAGCTTGCTCATGAATCATGAGGGCAAGTCAATAAGTCAGTTTATTGATCTGCATTCTCAACACCTCGTCCACTAGTGTCACTTTAACTAGAACTAGGGTCACATTTCGTGATATATATAACAATCACGCTTCCAACAACTAAATGAATAGCAAGTCTTGTATCGTATTATGTATTAAGTATGAGTTTCTTACAATGAAGTATGCAAAAACTAGGACCGTGTTATCGGAATAGAGAAAACAAATGGAAATAGCATAACAGACACTGAAGAAATCCCAGAAAGGGCCAGAGGAAGAGGAAGACAGATCATAAGTTTTCGCAATTAGGTTCGATTAATGATTATTATATCGAATTTACTGCTTTGGCTAACAGAGTTATGGGGATTACGGTAGATGCACTATTAGATTGCTTCATCAGTGGCTTGAAAACCGATATCCGCCGTGATGTCATTGCCCAGAGTCCTCATTCCCTCCTTAAAGCCGTCTCCCTTGCTAAGCTCTACGAGGCAAAATATATTCATTAAAATTACTTACGCGTAAAAAGAACAGAGCTAATTTAGCCACTTCAGTGGTCTCATCACTAATTTAGTATTCTCATTTCACAAATTTTGAGACATAGCAAGTGCTTAATTTTTTTATCGTTAAAGGCTTTTTAAAAAAACTTACACGGTCATAAAAGCGAAAACCACAATCCAAGCACATTATTATATAAGATAACAAAAAATGTCACCATGTAAATAAAATCAAAGATTCGTAATTTATTTTGCAAAAATAACTAGTTGTAAGTTTAGTCAAGCAATATTATTTCGCTTGAGTAGCTTCCACACCAATACCATTAAAGGCAATTTAAATGTGGTGATTAAATTGTTCCCTTCATGGGATCATTTGAGCGGTTGGCCAAATTTGTTTAGGGGAACCAAATTACCACTCTACTTTTTGTTTCATAAAAATAGTAATACATACCTTCTATTATTATTATTATTATTATTATTATTATTATTATTATTATTATTATTATTATTATTATTACTATTATTATTATTATTATTATTATTATTCAAATTAAAAATTAGTGATAGATTTTTTTTATAAGTTTCAATTTATAATTCTTTTAATATTAATTATTTTTTATGAAAATAATAATAAACAAGAGAACAAGGAAAAAGTGGAATATTAACGATAATGGTGATTTGAAATAAAATATAAGTTTAAGATATATTTATGGATATCAACTAAATAAATTATTTCACAAAAAAACTAAATAAATTATTTTTAATATTAATAAAGTAGGTAATTGGAAAAAAAAATATCTAACTCATGATGAAAATCAATAAAATAGTTAAGTAATCCACTTAAATTAATAATATCATAAATTTAAATTTCATTCTAAAAATAGTCATGGAATTAAATTATTTAAGTACTCTTGAATGAATAACACTACTCACAAGTTAAAAAAAATATTTTTTTTAATTACTGAGTTATATGTCAATAGTTCAGTAAATTTGATGAAAATTTAGTATTATCAAGAAAAAAAATGCTTTCATTTATTTATTATCAAGAGTTTTATAGTTACATTCAATTATAACTCTTCGTTTATATGATTTTTAAAGTATTAATTGATAAAGTCAACAAATTTTTTATAAATGAAGAATTGTAATTAGTTTTTAGTATAAAACTTTGTTATACTATCTTTGCATACTAATTAAATTCATATAAAAATGGATATAATATTAAGTTATAAAATAAATTAGACTATTTCTAAAAAAAATATTTCCTATAAAATGAGAAAAATACTCATACACAGTGTAAAAGAGATTTACAGAATTATTTAATCACAATTTATTATTTATATAACTTTTAAATATTGATTAATAAAGTCAACAAATCTATCCTATACGAAAATTTGTAATTCCACATTAACATAATTTTTTATTTTACAATATTAGTAGATAAGTATTAAATTCATATAAAATAAATCATGTTTAGTTCTAATTTTATTAGTCCTAACAAATTAAGTATTTGTTTGTTATATATAGAAACATAGCGATTAGTTGTTGGTTTTTATTTCTTCAATTTTTGCGTCCTTATAATTATAAAATATGAATTTATTTAATTAATTTAAATAATTATCTATATTGGCCTGTATTGTGTTTACATGATTAATAAAATTAAATGAGTTTAATTGGTATATATTAGTGTAAAAATTTTTACACTAATGTTCAATCACAACTATTTATGATAAATTTGTTAACTTTATTAATTAATATTTTAAAAGTTATATAAATAAAAAATTGTAATTAACTCAGATAAAAGTCTTTTACATTTACATGTATACCCATTAAACTCAAATTATATATAACATTGTACCCATAAATATGTTGGATGAAATAACAGTCATGTTTCAATTAAATCACGGTATTTATATAACTAGTTTATTTGAAAAATATTTTTCTTCACTAGAAAATTTTTAAAGTTTTATTTTAATCTCTATAAAAATTGAAGTTAGATTTTTGCTTTTGGAATAGCCTTGGGCCTTTACTCTCACCTTCATTATGCTATCAAGCCAACATTATAGGATGCCCCTAAACTTCGAAAATTAGCAATCGAGACCTAATCGCCCAATCATTCATTCAACCAGCGGTGAATCTTGTCGTTTATTTTGAGGGGCTAGACAATTAAACAGATGTAGTTAAAATTATTTACAGCGTAATGTAAAGAACTTTCTTATAATTCTTTAAAGGGAGAAAAAAATTGGACCATGGCTATCCTTGCTCTCAAGAAGTTTTGCCATTGCATACAACTATCATCTCATCACACCTCACTCATTGTCTCACATCAAAGTCTTAATGCCTTAATCATCTTGTTAAATACATACTCTTTACATATGATCTTATAGATGTGTTGACCATAACTAGTATGTTAAATGATAATAATATGTATGTTTATATAAAATATTATAGTGACTATATATATATATATGTTTGGACAAAAATATTTATAATCAGTTTCATGTTTATATGGGTAATAACTTTAATAATTATTCTCGTACTTGTTTAATAATACTAATATATTTATATTTGCATGTGTTATTTTCCTTGTATTTTAGAGAGTCATGGAAAAAATTTAAAAATTTTTAGGCAATTGTCATTCTTTTATCATGATCAAAGTTTTGTAATTAATTATTTTAATATTTCAATATCAATATATAAAAAATAATTTTATTCAATTTATCATTTAATAACTTATATCAAATGAAATATGAATAATTTTAATTTTAAAAAACATACATTTAATAGTAGCAATAATTACAATTATCATTAAATATTCTTAGTTTCAATAGTGATGGATACTATGGTGTTCAACTTAAACAGTTAAACTACCAATTATCATCCTTATACATTTGGGTCAAGGACATCATCAAAGACTAGTCTAATTATCTAAGGCAATAATAGAAGCACTCTGTGAGAAGTAGCAAACTAATGTCAAGAAGAAAGAGACTAAAGCCCAAGTTGCAATTGTGATTCTTGAGACTAATCATAGAGCTTATGCAAACTCCAACACTCTCTAAATCCGTCTCGTGATGTCATTGATAACTAAGTCCATTTTGTAAACATCCCTAATTATTTTGGATATTATTAATTTTAAAATATCCTTAAATGAGGGTTGTACAAAAACAAGATAAAACGACCTACTAGGATTCTAAGTTGTAATTGGGGAAAATCTATACACACACTCTCACAATTTAAGAAGAGAATGAACTGAAGGAAAATAGAAAGAAGAAAATATGGATGAGAAAGAATATGAGGAATAAGAGATGAGAAGGATCCAAAAGGTACTAAGTCCTCTATAATTTGTCTCCATGCATCTCCCCAAGTTAAGTGTTCCTTTGATTGATTATTTTCACTATTTTTCTCCCTTGTCTTAAGACAAGGTATTGCATGATTTAAGAGATTACAAGTAACAAATAGGTTTATGGAATTGTTTGAAAATGTATAATTGTTTAGAAACTTATTTTTGTGCTTTTGAATATTTGATACTATGTATAGAATTATACCATGTTTACATTTTAATATATATATATATTTCATGTATGTTGATTGGATTTATAATACTTATTTTATGATTAAATGTTCTTAGTTTTATTATTTTAGGGAAATTTGTCAATTGTTGATTTGACCTTGGAGTTTAAGGATCTAGACTAGCTTGGAGAGATTTTGATAAAAGGAATAACAAGTGAGAGTTTGTTGAAGCTTTGATAAAAAAAAAATAATGAAGAGGGAAGACCACAAGCAATTACACTTAAAGAAAAACAAGAAAATGGCAAATACTACAAGTAGAGAAAGACAAAGCGTTAATCTTCTTACATATGCCATTTAACTTACAACCAATTATTTTCAAATCTATCTAAATGCACCCATAATCGATTGCAATATGATCAATTATATTGTATTTCTTATTCTATTAAATCAAACATATATATTTTTATTTCATTTTTTATTTACATTCTTCCATTCCTTTTTGCTAAACATAAGATATCTGAACAATAAAAATATATTTTTTGCGTTAGTTTACAAATTTTTTCTGGTGAAATTTTCTCTCAACCATGCTTTAGATCTTTTATTAAGAAAGCTTATCGGATAAGAACATGCATATGCTAGTTCATACCCAAACAAACTTTGGTTTGAGGCCATCCTATATTTAATTAAAAAAGTCACAGCTACACTTTCCGAGCTTTAATTAAATTAGAGATAATTTTACTCTTTTATTTTAAAGTACTACACTAACATTATTTATATATTTAAAAAAATCATCAAAATATCATTTTCTTGACACCTCCAAAACAAATTAAAAAATAAACATGTTTATATGTTTTTATCTCACGTAGATACTTATCACCATTTTAATTTCTAAAAATTAAAACATTAGCATTTAGATTTCTAAACAAAAATTTCAAAAGAAAAAATAGTCTTCAAGTAATGTGATTGTGCTTGTATGTAAGTTGATCTTTAAATGTACTTTAAAGCACACTATAAAGTATTATATAAAGTGAAGTAAGAATTAACTTGTACAACAACATAATTATTTATTTGTCTAAAAATTATTTCAATAATCAAACTATGTGCTAACATTTATATCTTTAAAGAACAAGAATGAATTTTGTACTATGATGAAAAAAAGAAAGGAGAAATCAGACCGATACAAATAATTTGTCTCCTTATTTGTTGCAGAGTTATGGAACCCTGTAATTAGTAAGACTGAAAAAATGAGGCAGAAAAAGTGAGAAGAGAGAATAAAAAAACAGTGATATAGTAGTAGGCAGTGAAAGTAAAGAGCAACAGCTGGAAACACTTGCGATGAAGGGAAACAGTGCGTTTTGGAAGAAGCTGTAGCGGCAAAACATTGCCGGGTTGACCGGAGACAATAGGGTCACACCTTGGCGTCCCTCATGCTCGTGCCCCTGGACCGCATTTGTCTCTCCCCCACGCGTGCGTCCAAATCCCCCCCACCATTCACAAACATGCATTGTACTTGCCTTCAATCTAACTCTACATACACATGTCCACTCTTATATATTCAATTCACTCAATTTTAACACTTTTTTTATACTAACTTTTCTTTTTCAATTTAAAAATAAGATTTTAATTGGTACACATTCTCACTTTAAAATATTTTTACACTAATATTCAATTATCATTTTTTCATTTATGTGAGTAAAAGTCAACAAATTTATCATAAATGAAGGGTTGTGACAGTATATACCAATTAAACTTTAAAAATAATACATTAATATTATAAGTTTAATTAATGTAGACCGTCAATGTAACACTTTTTGCACTGACATTCAATCACAATTGTTGATTTTACAAATTAATATTTTAAAAGTCATATAAATGAAAGAAATGTTATTTAATGTCAGTGTAATATTCTTTTAGACTATTGGTGTATACTAATTAAACTCTAATATTATTTGAAAACATTACATTAACATTCTTCTCTAATCTTACACTAACATTCTTTTAAAAAGTGCAAAAATAATAATTAAAAAAATAAGAAATACATTTATAAGTATACTAAACTTTAAGAGTGTTATTGTATTTAGTGTTTTTTTTATAACAATTTTATAAAATTATTTTTGGTTATTTTAGTTTTTAAAAACTAAAAAACTCGCTTGATTAACGTTTTCTTAAAATAGTTTTAAAAAATAATCCTGTTTTTAGTTTTTAAAAACTGAAAAAAGAAAATATATAGTTTTATTTTTTAATTTTATATTTTTATTTTGAAAAATCAAAATATAAAAATAACAGATTATTTTTTACTTATTATTAAAGATATTTTATAAATATGAATTTTTTCACTTTCACGTCTTCAAAACATTTTTTAAAAAATACTTACTAATTTATTTTTTTTTTACTTTTCTTTCATAAAATCATTTTTTAAAACTATTTCTTAAAATTATTTTAAAATACTTAAAAACAAAATCAAACCGAAGAAGCACTTATTATAATCAATTCTAAGCTCCCTCATTCTTTCTATTATTAAATCCTTAATCACCCGCCAAGGTAACCATTCCTTCATGGCTTCATCAATCATGCCCCTCTGGTTAAACCTATCCAACGTCTCTGCAAATGTCAATAATGTAAACAAATTAGTTATTTTGTATTTTCTATATTTCGATCCCAATATAATAAGAGGAGTGTTTTCTCTCACACACATTCCTCGCATATAAACATTAAAATTTATTGAAAATTATAAATTTAAATGTTAATCATTTAATAAAAAGTGAGATTCATATAAATTTTTTTTTAATAGATGGTCCAATATTCAAAATTTTAAATTGCTTCACACTAGCAATACTTGTAGTTGGGAAGTTGTGTACCTTGTTGGTAGATGTTCAACCTCTAAATTTCTAAAGTGAAGGATCTTGCTTCATATATGAATCTCCCTTATTATTTTTAATAAACAATATTGGTAAATTTAATTTTGTGATTATTATTAAATTTAATCTTATTATTTTTAATAGAATATTATTTTTAACATGAATTATTATTTTTAAGGTTATAATTTTATTAATTTCTCTCATTTCTACCGATAAACTTTTTATTTTTCTATATATAAAAAGAATTGATAATAATTTGACGAACCCGCAAAACTTAATCCGTGAGTTTCACGTCCTAAGTCGACTTATTCTATTTTAGTTCACACCCGTCTTGTAAACCAATTCATATTAAAAAAAATTAAATAAATTTTGTCTAATTTTAAATTATTATAAAATTTTAATTAATCACCATGTAAGGGATACAAAATAATTAAGCAAATAAAAGTACTTATTAGTTAATATGTGAAAAGTGGATTTACTTTTACCATAATCTGACATCAAACCAAAAACGCTAATCATGCATGTGAAAAATCGTGTTTTTACTCAATTTCAAACATGCTATTAATATTGACAATTCATAATAAAGTCCAATCAATAGTTAATATTTAAAATATAAATTATACAATAAAATAATTAGATGTCTTTTACATGTTACACTATTATATAATTATAAATTATTATACATAATAAATTTATTAACTTTTATAAAAGGATAATGGTTAGCAATAGTTAAAGTGGTGGACCTGCTAATATGCAGGTGGATTCAATACTCACAAACAGAATTTATACCACCTATAGATGTCATACAAGATGAACATAATTTTCTTCAATAAAAAATATCTACAATTAAAACAAAAAACTTAAGGAGGATTAATTTAGTAAAATTATTTCAACATATTTTTTATTTTAAAATTTCAAGAGGTTGAATGATTATTACATAGAAATTAATTAATAAAAAATGGGGCTTTTATTTTTGTATAATTATTAATTAAATTTTTTTCCAAAAAATTAGTTTACTATTAAACCTACTACCTAAGTTATTATAAATCTCTAATATTAATATAATATTCAATTCTTATATATAAAAATAAAACCAATACATATTAGTTTAACCAATTGAATTAAATTCATTTACTTGTAATGTAATCACTATATTATTAAAAATAATTTTTTAATTTAATCCATTTTAACAAAATTATCAATTTATTCATTTTATTATTTATTTATTTATTTATTTTAAAATGGTCACTGTATTATTAAAAAATAACTTAGTTTTTCAATTTTTAAAATGTGAGGTTGTTTCTTATTTAATTTTGAGAAACTACATTAACTTTAAATATGCATGGTACAACCTCTTAAATGGATCATAATCTTACTCCTTAAACATGTATTTTATGTAAGAAGAAAACATTTGGTGAAAGAGGTCAACCTCTTGTATAGAAGATAAAAAAAATTAATTAAATGATATGGTATTTCTTGATTGAGAGTCAGAAAATGAGAAATAAATTGGAGACCAACGATTTTCATCTCCAAGAATTAGTTTTAAATATTTTATCGAAAAATATTTAAAATATGTACAATAGAAAAATTAAATTATGGAAAGATATCTTTATTAGAAATTCAGATTGTGTTGGCGGTCAGCATAAAGAAGAAAAAAACTGTATTCACGGTTGAGGATAAAAACAATATTGCATTAATTTTGAAATTTAAAAAACTATATTAAACTTTTAGTATTGCCCTTAAGAAAAACTTTTGCAAAAGAATGGTGGAAAATAAGTAGCAATAATCTTAAATTGTTGCTGTTGTTTAAAATTTGTTTTTTCTTGTTAGGTAATCTACTGTGATACATATGATGTTTATGAGTTTATGTGACATTTGATTTGAAAAGTATGAAAAAAACATACTTCAGAGCCTAATAATTTGCTTATTGACAATTCATATCAACATTATTATCAGTGTTTTGAATATTGTGCAACCTTTGCCAACGAGTTAAACTTGCTTCAAATTAATATCAACAAAATTATTATTAGTATTTTGAATATTATGAAACCTTTTTCGATGAGTGAAAAGTGAAAAGTTATATCAAATTAATAAGTTGAACTGATCGCAAAACAGTTATCAATTACATTCATGATGATTTTAATGTTATTTTATTAAGAACGACTAAATAACAAATTTAATAAGTTGAATCAATGTAATAACTAATTATATTAATGATTTTAAGGTTATTTTAAGAGCGACTTAATAAGCTAAATCAATGTGATCTTAATTTTAAAAAATAAATGGCTCAATATCTCATTCAATTATTAAAACATTGAACTTTTTCCTTTGATTTGTTTGCTGACTGTGTACACTTTTTCGGCATCAATTTGTTGATATGTCCAAAGACCATCAACATAAATTTCAATGGAAAAACAGTAACATGTAGACAAAATTGAAAATTTAGACAGAAAAGACAACCAATAAACAGTAAATACTGTTTAAGACGTGCTTCGTTGATAATGGACATATTAAGGAATTTTGAAATATTAACAAAAGTTTGAAAGGTCACAAGCCATGAAAAAAGTATGCCTCAATTCCTTAATTTCTTTTAACAGAACTCTGAAAAAACTGCACCATTTCAAAATTATAAATGATAATGAAATTGTTATTTGACGCTCGCGAAGTAAAAGTTAAAGTTAGTAAATTATATGCATACTTTTATCCAAAAGTAAGATACTAAAAAAATTTACATTTTCATCATTAAATCATAATCATTATTTTATGGTATATTTATTTATTTTCTCTATTAATATTTTAAAAGTTATATAAATAAAAATTATGATTAAATATATAAAATTCTTTAAAACTTTTACACCGTCAATCATACTAATTATAGTCAAAGAAATTATAAAAGAGTTTTTCATAAAAAAAAGAAAGTATGCAAAAAAAAAAAAATGTAACCATATTATGATATAGACGTATATGAGTCGCTTATTACTTTATAAGTAAAGTCATATTAAAACAAATTAAAACTATATTTTTTACAATCTTAGACTAAGACATTAAACTTTTTAAAACACAACAAAATAAATGGTAAGATATATTATATATTATATATATATTATTCATTTATGAAAAATTTGTTAGTTTTACTCATTAATACTTTAAAAGTCAACGTAAATAAAAAAGACATAATTGAATGTCAATGTAAAATTACACTAACAATATATACTAATTAAAATTTTTTATATATATATATATATATATATATATATATATGAAAGTTAAGAATTCTTAGGCATTTCAATTTTTGTTAAAGAAAGACCCGAATACTACCTAGATCTATATTCATTAATAATATGAATTTAACTAATATGTATCCACAGTGTAAACATTTTATAATAACATTTAATTATAACTTTTTATTTATATAACTTTTAAAGTATTAATTGGTTAAATTTATTATAAATAAGATTGTGATTTAATAGTAGTGTAGAACTTTTTATGGTATTAGTGCATATTAATTAAATTCTAATAATATATGGCTGATTTTGTTGTTCAATTGTTTTTTTTATATTTTAATATAAAATTTTTTCATAAAATAATACATTTATACATGTTAAAACATTAAATAAAATGGAAGAATGAATATAAGGAATTTTATATAACTAGAGCATTTTTTTCAACACTTCAAATTCGAAGTTGAGTTTCCTCCAATTACTTTACCAAAATGGTAATAATTTTTATTTTTCACAAACTTCATTCAATATTGATTTCAATTGAACTCAAAGAAATGCTCAACTCAAAATCATTTTCCAAAGTCAAACTAAATTATTGTTCACAAACTCACCACTATTTTTTATTTTTAGGTTTTTGAAAACTAAATAATTTATGTTTTTTACTAGTATAAAAGGTTTTGCTTGAAGAAAATAGACTTATTTAGTAAAATAACTTATTTTTTATAATTTTTTGAAAACTATTCAAAGGAATGTTTAGATATTTTGGCTACTTGGAGGGAAGGTAGGAGTATATTTGACAATAGTATAAGTCTTGTGGAATGAAGAGATAATGTGGTTCAAATCATCTTGTGTTAAGTTAATCACGTTTGAGGATACAAATTTCAAGTACTTTCATGGAGCAACTGCCATTCATAGGAGAAAGAACAAAATCGAGATGATCCAGGATGAAGATGGAAGCTGGGTCAGTGGCTTTGATGAATTGGAAAGGCTAGTTAATCTCTTCTATATGAACCTATATAAGGATGATAACCAATTTGTGGCCCCAACAATGCAGGGTGTTTTCCCACATGTATTAAAGGAGGATTGGAATATTCTCAATACTCTGGTAACCCTAGTTGAAATTATAAAGGCTTTATTTTCCACGGGTAACTTCAAGGCGTCCGATGATGATGACTTACAGGTTGGTTTCTACAAAGCTAATTGGAACACTATTGATGAATAATTTTACAAGTTGATTGAAGAGATATTTGTCGACACCAGTAGTATAAAGGACATTAATTCTACACTTAAAAACCTCATCCAAAAAATGTAGGTTGTTACAACAATGAAACAGTTGAAACCAATTAGTCTTTGCAATGTTACTTATAAGACGATCACCAAAATTCTTGCATTGTGGTTACAAATAGTTATGGCTAAATTGGTGAATCCTTGCCAAAATAATTTTATCCCCCTTAAGGAGTAGTAATGACAACATAATCATTGCGCAGGAGGTTATCCATTCCATGAAACGAAAGAAAGGTAATAAAGGGTGCATGGTTCTTAAAGTTGATCTAGAAAAAGCCTATGATATGCTTAATTGGAAATTTATTGAAGATACTCTAATAGACATTGAATTCACAAATTTTTTCATTAATGTTGTTTGGCATTGTGTATCATCCTAACCATGCCATTACTTTGGAATGGAGAGGCATTGGAGCCTTTCCAGTCATCTAAGGGTGTCCACCAAGGAGATCCCATCTTGCCATATATTTTTGTGTTATGCTTGAACGTCTATTCCATATGATTAATAATGTGATTGACCAAAAGCTCTAAAAACCGATTAAAATATCAAGAGGAGTGCCACAACTATCTTATTTGGTTTTTGCCATTATCTTCTCTTATTTACCAAAGCATCTCTTGAGCAACATGATAGTGATTAAGCAGATTTTGAACCTTTCCTATGGATGCTCAGGGCAAAAAGTCATCTAGGGCAAAACAAGTGTCTTCTTCTCAGCAATGTTAATTGGCAATATCATGACCAAATAGCAAGGGCATTGGGCTTTGAGAAAATTGGAAATTTGGACAAGTATCTTGGGATTTTGCTTCACCATGATTGAGTTTCCAAGCAATCATATCGATTTCTAATTGATAAAGTTCAGCAAAGACTAGGCCATTGGAAAAGGAATACTCTTTTCCTTTACAAGTCGACTTGCTTTAGCGAATTTAGTTGTATAAGCATTGCCTAATTATACGATGCAAACTAATTTGTTGCCAGTCTTTTTTTGTAATGAAATGGATAAAAAATGCAGAGATTTTATTTTGGGTGATTCTAATGAAGCTAGGAAAATTCACTGGCTTGTTTGGCACAAGGTGTGCACACCAAAACAGTTGGGTGACCTTGAGTTGTGATAGACAAGACAAGTCAACCAAGCCATTCTCATGAAATCAGGCTAGCATTTAATCACAAGCAAGAGTGTCACATAGGTACAACTAATTTGTTCCAAATACAAGTGTGGGAATTTTGACAAACCAACCATTGGTGTAACTAGAAAGGGAACAAACTTCTAGAAAGGTATTAATGCATCTTGGCAAAATGTATGTGGGAATCTAGTCTGGCAGGTTGGGAATGAGAAAAAAATAAGCTTTTGGTATGATAATTGGGTGGTTAGGCGAGGGCCCTTTTTTGTCTAGTGCACTGATATCACTAGAATCCAAGTCGAAGTCAAACTTGTTTTTCTGTGGCTCTCGATGGATCGTGGGACCACTTGAAGCTAGAAGGTTTGTTGCCAAAAATGTGGTTAAGAATATTTTCAAAATCCACCCACCTCGAGGAGATTTGGATGATGATGATCCTTTTTGGGAACAAAGAGTAAATTACAAGTTCTCCACTAAATCTACTTATGAGGCCTTGCTCTGTCAAGGTTAAAACCAAGGGAGGTTCATATTTAAACATTTGTGGAAATGGGACACGCCATAACAAATTTGTGTAATTTTGCGAAAAGTGGTTAGGGATGTATTATCTATAAATGATTTGAGACATAACATGCATATGACAACTTTTCCTCTTGCCTTCTTTGTGGCCATCATAGGGAGATGTGTTGCACACTCTACAGGACTGCTTGACATTTGGTAGCATTTTACTCTTTTGGTATCCACATTTCATTTTCAATTTTACCCTTATACTATTTGAAAATAAAAAAAAATAAAAAAACCATCACTTTTAAAGTTGAACTTGAACCCATAAGCTCTAGTCTGACATTTCCCCATATATTAACTTTTTTACTAGATCAACCTTATAACCTTAAGAAAAAAAGTACATTAAAACATTTATATCTAACATATATAATTCTCTTACTGTCTTTAATATAATATGATATTATATTATAACTTATAATTTATAACATATATAAAGGAAATTCAGATTTTTTGTATCTACATTCTACGGCTAATTTTACCCTTATACCTATTTGAAAATTAAAAAACAAAGAAAAAAATACTTTGTTAAAAAGAGACTCAAATATAAAGGGAATTCACCTTTTTAGTGTCCATATTCCACATCCAATTTTGCACTTATAACTATTTGAAAATTAAAAAACCAAAAGAAAAGACTACTTTGTTAAAAAGAGATTCAAACCCACAATCTCTCACTTCTCATTTCCTCATATATGGATTTTGCTGCTAAATCAACCTTATAACCATAAGAAAAAAAAATTACTTTAAAACATTTATATCCAACACACATAATTGTCCTACTATATATAATTTATAATATTATTATCTTAATATATATATATATATATATATATATATATAAAGGGAATTCACCTTTTTTGTGTCCACATTTCATTTTCAATTTTACCCTTTTATCTATTTGAAAATTAAAAAATAAAAATAAAAACTATTTTTTTTAAAAGAGAGATTCAAATTCATGACCTCCTCCCCCCTTACCATTTTCCAATATAGGGAAATTGTCATTATTAGATAAGCCTTATAACTTTAAAAAAAAAACTACTCTAAAACATTTATTTCTAACATACATAATTATCCTGCTATTCATAATCTATATCTATAGTATATATAAAAGGAATTCACCATTTTTGTGCCCTCATTTCATTATATATAGGGAATTCACCATTTTTGTATCCTCATTTCATTTCCAATTTTACCATTATATCTATTAGAAAATTAAAAAAAAAAAGAAAAAAAATACTATATTAAAAGAGAGATTTGAACCCCTAACTGCTCCCTCCCGCATTTCTGCATATATGAAAACTGTCACTAGATCAACCTTATAACTTTAAGAAAACGAGTTTAAGACATTTATATCCAACATACATAATTGTCCTACTATCCATAATCTATATCTATAGTGTTATATTATCTATAACATATATAAAGGGAATTTATCATTTTTATGTCCATATTTCATTTTCAAATTTACCCTTATATCTATTTGAAAAGTAAAAAACAAATAGAATAAGAGTTTGATTGGTATACACTGTCAGTGTAATTCAATCATGATTTTTCATCTATGTGACTTTTAAAGTAGTAATGAGTAGAGTCAACAAATTCACCATGAATGAAGGGTTGTGATTGAATGTTAGTGTAAAAGTCTTTACACTGACAGTGTATACCAATTAAACTCATAGAATAAACTCCTTTGTTAAAAAAAAGGATTTGAACCCATGATCTCTTCCTCCCTCATTTTCCCATATATGAAAATTACCACTAGATCAACTTTATAACTTTAAGAAAATAACTACTTTAACATTTATATCCAACATACATAATTATCATACTATCCATAATTTATATTATATTATATTATATTATATTTTATTACATTGCATTACATTTATATTATATTATATTATATTATAGGACCTTTTGATGTCCACATTTTATGACTATTTTACTTTTGTAAACATTTTATGACTTTTGTCACTTTCACAATTATAATTTCTCTCATATTAATAAATGCATATTTTCACAAGTTTGATCTTACCACAAATCAATTTTCCTTAAAAATTATTAATATATGTATATATTTAATCATAAAAAATATTTGTAATAAAAATATAAATATTCAGACATGATAACATTTTGAATTCTATTCAAACTATTTTCTCGCTTCATTTTTTCAAATTCATTGTAAATTTAATGTATTCGTGAATGATCTGACCTATTTCTATCATATTATCATAAATAAATAAATAAATATAAAAATTAATAAAATATATTTTAAAATATACTAAACTAAAATTATTATAAACAAAATCAGAGAATAAATTATTTATATTATATTTTTCGTTAGTATATATATATAAGCCATCGTTTACCCTTCTTTTTTTTCAAAACTTTATTCTTGATTCTCTCTCTCTAACATTCGATGCCTCCAATGTTTCACTCATCACCTTCTTTCAATCAGTGGTGATCCATGATCTGATCGTGCCATCGTTTGTCATTCCCAAACTACTTATATTCAATGCTCTAATAGTATAATTCCATTTAAATTATTTCACTATTTATTTTATTTCAATAAGATATTTAATCATTATTTATAAAAACTAATATTATAAAAAACTAATAACTTTCTTTTAAAGAAGTAGTATAAAAAAATAATATATGTCTAATGTCTTAAAGATGTTAGTAAAATAGTCAAGATCTCATTTCTTTATATTATAAAATTGTTAAAATAATAACAATATAAGTCCATTTATATAATCTCGTTTCCTGTACTAAAAATAAATTAAAAGTTACCATAGTTTTTAAAATGATAATATTTTAAAAATAAATTAAATAATAAAATTTACTATTAGTTAAAGTATGATCATCAAATTTTAAATGTTAAGTATGTAGTCAATTATATCATTTCAATTCTTTAGCTTAAAAAATAATGATATCATTTTAATTGTTTTATATTTTATTATTCAATATTTTATAACACATGTTAATATCATTTTAGTTGTTTTATATTTTATTATTCAATATTTTATAATAAATATAATTATTACTAGGTTAATTATTAATATGTTAGTTTGATTACGCAAGTTTCTTTTACATATGAATTGACATTCTCCCTCTCATTCAATTTATTATTCAATTCAATAGTTAATTTTATTAAATACTTTTAAATGTTATCAGTAAAGTGAAGAATTAATATCTTGAAGTACTGTATGTCAAAAATATCTTAAAAGTACTGGGTGCCAAAAAAATATCTTAAAGTACAATTAAAAATTTAATTAATTGATTTCTTTTAATAAATATTTTTTCTTAATCATAAAACAACATCAAATTTTTAATCAAGTAAAACTATTCATCATACTACATTATATTGGTTAAGTATTTTTAACTTAAGCATATAATATTAATTTTATTTTTCAAGATTCAATTTAATCATTTAATCATCAAGGCGTAACTTAAAATACTTTTGGTGAAAATTGCTTAAATAACTTTGCTTAACAGAAAAGCTATTATTTTAATATAAAATTTATATTAAAATAATAATTTTTTTAAAAATAATTCATTTTAAACGATTCTCATTAGATATTCTTAGTTGATAAAAAGGTTATTATTATAAATTTTTACATTCATATTTGATGGAAAAAGAAAATTTATTTAACTTTGAATTTGATGAGGGAATTTCTGGTGCAGGTGTCACTTATAAAAGCACGTATATATAGGAGGGACCACTGGTTAAGGATAGGAAACACCCGTCATTGTTATCCACACAATAAAGAGGTGGATAGACAACCTGGACCCCCCACTTTCCTTCTTAATCTCTTTATCTTTGACCTTTGACTACCCACTTTTACCAAACCATTCTAAACCTAATCCTATCTCTACTCAAGAGTGGTAAAATTATTTTTATAGTTATTTACAATTTATTTTAAATCATGAGTTTTAATGGATTCTACTTTATTTAAAATTAGTAATTTTTTTATAAATTATAGGAAGATTTTTTCAAAAAGTTTTTCTGATACTTTTCTTCTCTACTTTATTTGCATCATGCCCTTTTCATTTTCTGTCTTACCCAAACTCTCCCTTATGCTTATTTCTATTAATTTGATTTCCATTCATTAATCCAGCCATTTAAAGTAAAAAAATAATACAGAAAATTTAATAATGTACTTTATTTGACTGTGCTTTACGAAGATGGATTTTCAAATTTTCTTTGTTGTTAAATGAACTATATATTTTGAGAAACCGAATTAATATATTACTCCATTTATCTCTTTAAATAAACTGTACTTAGATTTCGTTTGACCATGTTTATTTTCTATTTATACTTTAAATATAAGAACTTATTTTCCAATGTAATTTTTTATTTTATTAATATAATATTTTATTAATAATAAAAAGAATAATTTATCAATAATTTTTATGAATCACACTTATATTGATTTTCGTTGCTCCAATAAAAAAATATCAACTCTCTGCTTAAGAATCAAACTACTGTTAGGTTGTGATTCTTGTTATTAGACACTATTAGCTACAAACTTTCTAGATCTACCCAAAAAGCATTTGCTTTTATATATGTTTCTTCAGTTCGTATCATAACCATCTCAACTTTTTAAACTTTAAGTTGTATTTTGAAGATCAATTCCAATTTATTTAATCACTTTTCATTCGTGAAAATTCGTGAAATATAATGGAACTTACTACTTTGATTTTTAAATCAAATCTCCTTTAATCTAAATGGTTGAGTGGCACATGCTATCCACTTCATACTAATACTATTATTTTACAAAAGGGTGGCACCTTCCTACTTGATTCTAAATTTTAGAAAAAGGCTTTACTACTTTTTTTTTTCTGTATTCATTTTAAAAGCTTTGGCAGCAAGATGATTAATTTGCATCAAAATAAACAATTAATGATTCAGTCAATTCCGTTGGTATTGAAAGATCGAACAAGCCATCATGTAATCATACATTGATACATAACCTTTTTTCATGACAAGTTACAATAGAACAGTATAAAGCTTTCTCTTCTATAGCCACACAATGAGTAGGGTCAAAAGCAAGCTAAGTGAACAAAAAGAGAGGCCTCAACGGTGAAAAAGATGGAAGAAGTGGAGAGATTATTATGTCCTTTCATATACCATACCATCACGTCACTTATGATGTGGTAAATAATAATTTATGTTTATAATATACACAATTTCTAAGATAAATTGTTAACTATAAATAAAAAAAAATTATTATATTGAGAGAGAGGAACTTGACCCATACCTTAATAATTAAGAGATGCTCTTATATAGTATAAACATAGAAACAAACATTATGCAAATTGAGTATGGTTTTTCTGGTAGGAGAAAAAAATACTCATGAGTCACGTGAGATCCACTAATTAATAGGTCTCATATAACTCATGAGTCATTCATTTTTCTACCGAGAAATTCTAGTTATCATAGATAATTTCTCTCCATGCAAATCATGGATAATATCTTAACTAGTGAACCTAAATTTACAATGTAACTAAACTTGAGGACAATTTCACCATACCATCGCTTATGTAAGATGACACCATAAATCATGAAAATATCAAATATATGATTCTATACTCTACGACATTCATTTCACTTATTTAATATTTTTTCCATTACATGAAAAGTGAAAAATTACGTGTGCAAGAAAATAGAATAAAATTACCATTTCTCTAGTTTAGTAGAAAAAAAGTGTCACCAATTTTGTGACTGTTACATATTTTAATTTTCACTCAAAATACACATGAAAGAAAGAATGTAAAAAAAAGTTTGCCTTTAAAAAGTTATCCTTGTTTGTAAAAAAAAAAAATCATAAATGTAAGGTAATTTTATAAGACAAAAACATTTATAATTTGTCAATGTACAGACACTTAATCACAATAATTTATATATAATAAATTTATTGATTTTATCAATTAATAATTTAAAAATTATGTAAACGAAAGGTTGTGATTAACTTTCTGTATAAGATTATTTTAAACTGACGGTAGTACATAAGTGTTAACTCATTTTAAAATTGTAATAACCTTAATTTATAATTTTCCATTATTTTCATACCACTTTTCAAATAACCAAACAACATATTTTTACACTAATTCACTTAATTTTTTTTCTATCATTTTCTTTTCTTACAACCGGATATAATTTTAAGCATCACAAGTCCTTAGGTGTCACCCCTCCTCCTCTTCCCTACAAGTATCACAAAAGCCACCAAAGTAAAGAGCTTCAAAATCGACGATAAAATACTTATAATTTTGATTATATTTTTATATAACTTAAAAAAGAACATGTTAATGGAATTCCATTTATGAGTACTCTAGTAAAACAAATGTGGTCTAAATTTAATTAAGAAATAATGTGTAGCATAATTATTAGGTGAAATCACATTTCGCCTAATATTGCGTACCATGTAATAACTTTACCAAGAGTGGGTGATGTGCAAAGCAAAGTGAGACCGAAACAATACTAATAAATGAAGGGAAAATGAAATGAGTTGATGTTCACAGGAGTAAGATTTTAGGCAGAAAATGTGGGACCCAGAAGTGGCATATTTGGTTTGACCAATCCCTTCCCATTCCCCAACCAGGGTTAGATTCCAAGTTAGATGCCACCACACGTGTGGGGAGAGTCAGATAAGGGGCAGGGGGGTGGCAGGGCCAGTCCCTCTCTGTGCCTGTTGGGTATGTTCCTCTGTTCCATCTCATATAAGAGAAAGCAAAGCGTGACATAGCTAAAGAGAATTTGCAGAGCCTTCAGATTTAACCACTATTATTTTTCCTCATTTTTATTATCATTATTCATTTCTCGTACCAAACAGACACAACTTTCTTCTCCTCTCTTCTATATCCTATCCTATCTTATCTTATTTCCATTACAATGCCTGGAAGTTTAGAACCCTTGGATTTGGGGGTTCACATACCCTACCACTTCAGATGCCCAATCTCGCTTGAACTCATGCGAGACCCCGTCACCGTCTGCACCGGTCAAACCTACGACCGAGCCAGCATCGAGTCATGGGTTGGCACCGGTAACACCACGTGCCCGGTAACACGAGCCGCTCTCACCGATTTCACGCTAATCCCCAACCACACCCTTCGCCGCCTTATCCAAGAGTGGTGCGTCGCCAACCGCGCTTTTGGGGTTGAGCGAATCCCCACTCCCAAACAGCCCGCCGACCCTGCCTTAGTTCGCTCTCTTCTCAACCAAACGTCTTCACATTCCGCTCCAACGCACGTTCGCCTCTCCTCGATTCGTCGACTCAGACAACTCGCTCGCGACTCCGACAAGAACCGCTCCCTCATTGCCTCTCACAACATCCGCCAGATCCTTCTTCCCATCGTTTTCAACTCTCCCGGTGAGTTGAGTCACGACTCGCTCGCGCTGCTCGTTCTGTTTCCGCTCGGCGAGTCGGAGTGCGCGTCTGTCGCCTCCGATTCCGAGAAGGTTAAATACCTATCCTCGTTGCTCACGCACAACTCGTTTGACGTCCGAGTCAACTCGGCCGCGTTGATCGAGATTGTCGTCGCCGGCACGCACTCGCCCGAGCTGCGCGCGGAGGTGAGCAATGTCGACGAAATCTACAACGGCGTCGTGGACTTGCTCCGGAACCCGATCTCGCACCCGCGCGCGCTCAAGATCGGAATCAAGGCCTTGTTCGCCCTGTGTTTGGTGAAGCAGACGCGCCACAAGGCGGTGGCCGCCGCCGCGCCGGAGGCGCTCATCGATAGGCTCGCGGACTTCGAGAAATGCGACGCCGAGAGGGCGCTGGCAACGGTGGAGCTCCTCTGCCGGATTCCGGCGGGATGCGCGGCGTTCGCCGGCCACGCGCTGACGGTGCCGATGCTCGTGAAGATTATTCTTAAGATATCGGACCGCGCGACGGAGTACGCCGCCGGAGCGCTGCTTTCGCTGTGCTCCGAATCGGAGCGGTGCCAGCGCGAGGCGGTGGCGGCGGGCGTGCTGACTCAGCTTCTGCTTCTTGTTCAAAGTGATTGCACAGAGAGAGCCAAGAGAAAGGCCCAGATGCTGCTGAAGCTTCTTCGGGATTCGTGGCCGCAAGATTCCATTGGAAATTCTGATGATTTTGCATGCAGCCAGGTCGTTGTGGTTCCATTTTGACCTTCTTTTTTTTTTTTTTAATTTCCCCCTTGTAATAATCTCCATAATTTTAGTGAAAGAAATTGTTTAGATTTGAAGAAAAGAAAAAAGATTGTGAAGTCTAAAGCTTAATTAGAGTCTTTTTGTTTAGATTGGTAAATAAATAGAATTTGTAATTCTGTATGTAATGATTATTGTGAAGAACCAAAGCAAAATGTTTCCTCCGAAGTTGTAATTTTTGTAAGATGGAAAATATCAAATAGAGCTAACTTTTTTTTTCTCTTTCTTAATTTGTTTCAACTTTTGGGTTTATGTTTAGGAATATAGTAATTAATTATGAATGCATTGGTTGGTTTTTAGTTTTGTGAATTTGCTTTGCATGTGGGAACCTTGTGGTTTATTGGGTGCAAAGAAAACATTCACTGCCATTCGGTGAAGTGCACGTTTCTGTTAGCTCCATAGACGAAATGTTTTTGACTTCCGAGGAATATCATTTTGAATAATGATTATGTTGGGGACTCTCATTTCAGTGGTTGTTACTACTCACCAAAGAAGAAAGATGTACCCTTTTTTAATCCTTTTCTTTGTACATCAATTTCGAACGTTGTTCTGGACCATACTGCGACCCAAACAAGATTTTTGTTTTCTGGTGTAGTACGTGGAGGTGGGTTGAACTTGAATTCGAATCTCTGAAAGGTAACCTCAAAACTTACGTGATGTTTATAATTGACAGGGTAATTGTATTAGAAAAAAAAAAAAAACAGTTGGCAGAAGACGATAAAAGTATGTGAAAGTGAAACTACAGTTGCTGCATTCCGATGGAGGGGTATCTGTATGGGCCATTACTATAAAGTTTAGCAGTAGCAGAATATAGCATACTAGTCAATGACTATGAAGTTTGAGCAAGAACAAAACAGAGAGAGCAGAGGGGTTGCACGGGTTTGAAACGTCTTTGAATGAAAAGGAAAGAGGGTGCACATGTGAGGGAACATGGTGGGGTCCAGAGGGTCCTACTACAAGGACTGGAAGGAAGGTTTATGTGGCTTACAAATAGAGGGGATGATGGTCACATGTTGGTGGGAATCAAACCATGGTATCACATGGGTGCTTGTTTATTTGTTCTCTTCACTCTTCACCTCCTTTTCATTTTTTTCTTGTTTGCCTACAGAAAAGATTAGAACTAATTTCTCGAGATACTAAGATCAAGAGTTTATTTCTTCTAACAGATGATGTTTTGTATGCACGATTAATGATTAAACACTAACTTAAAAATGTTTAAGAAACAAAACTATCTATTAATAATATAATAGTAATTTGATAACTTTTCAAATTTTGTGATGGCTACTACTGCTACTCTATTACCACACATCACATGCTCAACCCAACTTTGTTTCTGCTAACAGATGAGAATTTATTTTGTCTTCCATCCTCAGGATATGTAGCACTAGGGACCCATCCTCTACTGTCACCCTTTTTAGCTTTTTGAAATTTATCTTTTATTCCCCCTTTTGGGACACCAACCAGTACCACTCAATTCTCTTCTCAACAAGGTGAAACACGTCACCCTTAGGATGAGGTGATGGGGAACCTTTCCAGCGAGTTTTTAACAATAAAATAAAAGCATTTATTTATTTTTTCAAGTCAGAGATTGTGTATTGTGGGTAAAGATACGTAGGGTGAGATTTTCATTAATGATTATTCATCTGTGCCTTGCTGCTTTTGGGCTGTCTCCAAGAAAACAAGTCAAATTGATTTTTACATTGTTCCCCCTCTTAATTGGAGGATGGATGATGATATCATTGGTGTGCTTGACAATGAGGCTGTTTCTGTTTTCTGTTCACTCGCGCGTGCATGATAAGTTGTTTTCACCAGTCCTATAGTACAGTTGAATGCTTTGTGCAGACAACAATTCAAACACTGCCATAAGGGTCTTCGTCTTATAGTGACCAATGACGACTGCTACTACCTCTGTACTGTACATTTGTGCATGCCATATTGCCATGCATATTGGTTCTTTTGAATTCAACCATCACATTCACACTATTGAAATTGCTAAAGTGCATAACCACACGTGCTCTTCTCTTCACTGCTTTGGTTCTCAAGTTCACATTGTCAAAAAGTTCGGTGATTCCAGAATAGTGCACTTCCTGTTTAGAGTTCAGAGACCAAGAGTGGAACTGTTGTTGTCAAGGACTAGTGTAGTAATTAGAAGGCCCCATTGTCCATGATGGTGACCATTGTTCCGGATATTATACTTGCCAATTTTTATCCAAAGTACACACTGTCATTTATAATTGGTTTCACTATTTTGATTTTGTGACAGTCAGGAGAATTTGCATATTGCATCCATACATTTATACATAGAATGAATAATTTACATTTAAAACTTACAAATCACGTATCAATTTCAATCACAATCATTATTCAATCACATTCATATTCAATCACAATTTTTTATTAATGAAAAATTTGTTGACCGTACCTATTACTACTTTAAAGATCACATAAATAAAAAGTCATGATTAAATGTCAGTATAAAAATGTATATACCAATTAAACTTTTTTTTTTATCGTTATTAACTATATAATTTAGTACAATTGTTCCTAAGCCAAGCCTAAAATTCTTGCATCTACATGACTTAGATGTTACTAAAAGGGGCCACCTGGCAAGAGAAATTTTCGTTGATTATTTGTGGTAGACACACTGAATTTAAGGCAATTTCACGCTGCACATCTACACTTTCTGCTGCATCTAATTTTTTAAGGTGTATTTTGTTCTTTTTTACTTCTGATTGAGCATTTTCAAAGTGTAATAATATAAGGTGTGCGGAGAAATTTCAGGAATTTAATTGAGCTGAACCCTTCTCTGTAGCCCACTTAAATTCTGAATTGGGTTAAATTATGGCATTTTCTTTTAACACCCCCCATTTGCTATTTGCACCTCCAAAGTTTATATTCTTTTGTAAATTTCTTATATACCCTTATCCTTATTTGATTTAAATTTTTTGAATTTATTCTTTTATTTTCTTGTCTTGTTGTGCTTTTTCTTGCTACTCGTGTGCCAAACACAAATTCTCACATTTTGTCCTATTGTCCTATTATGGCATTTTCTTTTAACACCCCCCATTTGCTATTTGCACCTCCAAAGTTTATATTCTTTTGTAAATTTCTTATATACCCTTATCCTTATTTGATTTAAATTTTTTGAATGTATTTTTTTATTTTCTTGTCTTGTTGTGCTTTTTCTTGCTACTCGTGTGCCAAACACAAATTCTCACATTTTGTCCTATTGTAAATCTCTAATCATTCTTATAAATCTTTAGGGTATTATTCATTGATTTAAGCGTTATTTGAAAAGGAAAATACAAGTTTATTCAGGTATGATTTTCTTGATTTAAAGTTTAGGGTTTTGGGATTTATGATTGAGGGTTTGTTTGCATTTTTATTCGTATTACGTCGAGTATTACAGTATTCTGGATCAGTTGATCCGGAACTAACAATATTTACCCCAGACCACCTAGTCTGGAATACACATTTGATCCACTTCCGGATTAGTTGATTCAGAATGTACATAATACATTCTGGATCAACTAATTCGGAATGTACATAATACATTTTGGATCAACTGATCCAGAATGGACATAATACATTCCGGATCATGTTGTCCGGAACATACTTGCTGAATCTCATTTCCCTTCCGAATCATGTGGTACATAATATACTAGCTGAATCCCAGAAAAAGGGAGGGTATTTTTGGGTTTTGAAAAAAATTGTAAAGCTTCAAGGGTGCGAATAGAAGATAGGATAGGGGGGTATTAAAAGTAATTGCCCTAAATTATTAGTTTCGGGTAGGAAACCATGGACCCAAAATAATCATGAGAAACTTTGATTCCTTATTAATTTTTTATTATTTTTAAATCAATATATAATAAATCAAGAATAATTTATAAATCTATTTTCTAAAAGCCCACTTAAATTTTTATTGGGCTAAATTAATTTACCCTCTATTAATTGACAATTTCTTCTTGCACCCCTATAAGTTTCCTACATTAAAGTAACAAAAATACCATTAATGAAATCAATAAAAATTTGAATTTTTTTTAAAACTCTGAACAGTAGTTTTCGGATTTGTAAAAAAAAATTTTGTTATAGTCTCCTTAGTCCGGACTTTAAAACAATTTGCATTGGTTTAAAAAAAATTGCAGTTTTATTAGTCTCTTGAAGTTCTGCTTAAGAAGGAATATGATAGCATTGGTTCAATAAACTGCACGTACACCTCGATTCCTTCTTATGAGGAAGCTTGTGTCTTCTTGAATTCATGTGAGTCAATCCCATTGGATTTTGCACGCTAAGTTGTGGAGTAGTGTTAATTAAAGGTCGTAAAGAATTGCATACATATGGTTTTCCTGCTTAATATTGAGTTTGACCATGGTTTCCTCTCAACAGATAGATGAAAATGTATGAAGGGAAATTATAAATTACAGATCACTGAGGCATCCCAATATTGTCAGGTTCAAAGAGGTTTGTTCTCTAAAGTCCGATATATATTGTCCCATATCTTACCACCTGAGATATATTTTATTTGGTCCTCATACTGTGCA
This sequence comes from Psophocarpus tetragonolobus, assembly GCA_037954015.1. Lineage (NCBI taxonomy): Eukaryota > Viridiplantae > Streptophyta > Magnoliopsida > Fabales > Fabaceae > Psophocarpus > Psophocarpus tetragonolobus. The sequence continues at coordinate 39,689,206 of CM075690.1, read as the reverse complement.
AATATAGGTCATATTAACCCCTACACGTTTGGCTATTGTGATATGCCTCTGTAAGAGAGAGTTATTTGAGCAAATATGCAAGCATGCCATTGGGCCTTGAAGTTGGAGAACACATTGTTGGATGGTAGTCCAGCTCCTCGTTGAAGATTTGCTATTTTGGGTATTCAAAGGTATAATTACTTTTTTGTACTGATTTATCTGTTAGTAACTTCAAATACATGGATGACGGTGACCTGAACAAGAAAATGAATAGAAGTGTAAGAAGGTGCAAACTTCAAAAAAAAAAAGAAGAAAAAAGAATAAGGAGAGTGCAAGATACAAAACTTAGAAAAAAAGGTGAAACAGGTATAGGAAACAAAAGAGTTATATTACTTTTTTATATAAAAGCATTTTAGACTTTTTTTTTTTATATTAATGGAGGTGTTGAGAGAAGTTATTGGGGTGTTTGACAAAAATTCTCCTATTGATTTTGGGGTAGGAAACCGTTAACCCAATTAAAGGTGTGGACAACCCAAATTACACTATTGATTATTTGTTTGTTTACTATTTTTTTTCTATAAATCAATATATAATAAATAAGGTACAGCGGTACAGTTATAAATATTTTAGAAAGAGGAAGTGAGATGCTGCGTGCCTCTCTAATTTATCTTTTTTAAAATAAGAAATAAAAAATTTAATATAACGGGGCAATAGTAGGGTAGTTATTTGGTTTTAAACAGGAGAAAAAATAAAGGTTAGTTTAAATGTAAAAAATTAAAAAAATTGTTAAATAAATTGTCTGCACCACATGGAGGTATTCTATGTAGAGAAATACTGTAGAAAAATACTAAAAATATACTATCTCAAGCTTTATATAATATAATATTTAAAAATTTATCCAAAATCACAAATTTGTATCAGTTTATTTGTTATTAAATAATTTTCTTCTAATTTTATAATTTTAAATTTTGACCAATAATAATATGCGTGTACTAAAGATTATGTTATTGCTTGTTAACACTCTTTTTTCATTAAAACGAAAACTTGTTAACACTTTCCCAATCATTTTTTACTTTATTCTTAAGAATTTAATAATTCTAAATAAAATATTAAAATTACAACAAATGAAAATATCTAATCAATTTTGATAATATTTTTGAAATATCATTTTATAAAAAAGTTATAGATTTTTTTGTTAATCTTCTTAATAGGAATAGGAATTAAAAACAATGTGAAGGGATTTACAATAACTTACCAATTGAACTAGAATTCTTTCCTAAAATAGTTATAAATAATTATATAATACAGTAGTTATCGTCAATAATATGAAAAAAGAACATCCATCTCTTTCCAAAAGTGAAGGAAATTAATAGATGTAAAACCAAAATTAATATTAAATTTGAAAAAAAAATTGTGGGTATCACTTCCACCATAATTTACTAAGGTCGGTATCATCAAAGTCAGAACTAGACTCTTAGAATTCTTGTTAATCAATGAGTGATTATCAATTAATCCGATAAAACTGTAATTTTTATTAGAATGAAATTAAATAAGGTAGGAAAAGGAAATAATTGTTTTATAAATGTTGGATTAGCATATTAGAAAAATAGATTCACTAGGTATAAAATCTCAATCACACTAATAAATTTTATAATAAAAAATTATAAAATATTAAAAATTTTAGTCGTTAGATTATAAGAGTATATAATTCTAGTTTTAACAAATCAGTATACATCAAAGTTGGCTTCTAAACACCTAAAAACACAAACCGATAAATTGTATATAAATATTCAAATATTACATAAGAAGAAAAATTCATTTATAAAAAAGTTGTTGTTGGGTTTGTTTTTGGTTAGTATAGACTAACTATTAATTGTTGAATAATTTGAAATGAAATTAACTTATTATTAATTTTATTAAAAAAATAAAGTAGAAAGCTAATCAATCTAACAATCAATTAAATCACTATATTATTTTTCATGGGATTAAACAACTTTATTAAAAAATCAATTAAATGAACGAAATAATTTTAATTGTGTGTTTAGTGTTAATTGATTGATTGCAATAAAATATGTTACAGTTGATATCGATTAAGATATTATAAATCATATGGTCGTTTTGCTTAACTGTTAGAGTTTGGTATAATTCTTTTGTGCTAATGTTATCTTTTGTGGTGAATGTGTTTATGTATAGTGTGTTATTATTATTAGTGCTCATTTTTAATAAAATCAATTATTTCCTTTTTTCTAAAAGGCATAATATTATTTAGCATATGTCAGGTGTCAATATCAAGCATATATTAGTTTTATCACAAAAAATAGATAATCAAGATATTACACACCACATAATCAAAATAATAAAGCATCATAAAATCTCATTATATTACTTAAGGTGGAAATTATTGATTACATAAATATGTTGTGGAAGGAAATGATGACTTCTCATAGTAAGTTCTAACCTAACTCTAATGTTTATGGAGGACATCAATATCTATCTTTCTTTCCTCTTATTAAACTAACATTTTAATATAAATGAGAAGATAAGTTTGAAGAAAGTACTTGAGATCTTCTAAACCACCTATAACAACACATCCATATTTGATAGGTGCACACATAAACCGCAGATATGTCACCATTTTGTTACTTTTCTAGAAACATATGGCATAAGTTTCCATCCAAAAAATTATGTTCCTTTTTACCAATTTAATATTTGTAGGTACCCAATTTAATGTCACCTTTCAAGCAAAAGTTAAGACTTTTGACAGAGCTTTTGCTTCCCAAATAGGTTTAAAGAATTTAGAGTTTTGAGGTTGAGTGCCATACTGAAATTTATTATAAGCATAGGTAGCTATCTTCATTGGTTAACCCATTTTTAGTGTTCTTTCATGATATGCTTCAACTCCACCCCATGAAGTATTGTCATTAAACTGTTTATCATGTTTCTCTCTAGTTGAGAAGAGGTATCCTTCATTAGAGATTCCATTCCCATATTTCTTCCCTCCACCTTTTAATCTCTTGACTTTAAAAAAAAGGCTTAAGTATAATTTTATATAATTGTATTTTTGTTTTTTGAATTAATGTAATTGTGTAATTTGTCTCCAATGTTTAATTTGTATCATCTAGGTCCTGTATTTTGTTTGGAAAAGGAAAATTTTATTCAAATAGAGCAAAACTCCAAAAAGTCACAAGATATGACAAAGGGGAGATTGCAATTTACAAGTACATAATAGAGTTAAGAGTCCAAAAATACATCATAATGAAAAGAACCAATCATATGAATGCTTATGCAATCCTTTTCCCAATCATAGTGAAACACAACTTCGACTGAGTAAATCATTTGACAAATGATACTGATGAGGCATTATAGTACCCTTTTACCTACAACCAAACCTTTTACAGAGATAACTATCAGACTTTCTCTGTAATGAGAGGTTCTCCCTGAAATGTTACAACATTCCTAGCTAACTAAATACCTCACAATGTAGTGTATTGCACTAAGGATGTCTTTATTGAATTTTCTTTTTAAAGAATAGATACTCAAATGGTGTAAGAAGTTGTTAGACTCATAATTTGAAGACAATACAGTCAAATAGCCTAACTATTTATAACTGTGCATCCAAACAAGGTAGTTAGACTTACAAGTAAATAGCAAATGACTTACTGACTCAAGCTTCAAATTGCAAACAGAACACATCACATCAGCTGAAAAAATTATATTTCTCTTTGCCAATTTGACCTTTATAGGGATCCCATTATGAGTCACCTGATGGAAATAAAAGAAACCTTAAATCAATAGATACAAGAGTATAGTATGTATAGAGAATTAAATATAAAAGGATAGAGGAAAGAGAATTTGTGTACCTCAAATATATTGAATTGAAGTTCTTGATTTTCAAGAACAAAAAAAAAACACTAGGAATGATTATTGTAGAGATATGAGTTCAATAAGAACTCTTGAGGGTTTTACTACCTACTTTCTAGGGGATTATTCTAGAGAATGTGTATTGTTGCTGTTGTTATCATTTGCTTAATGGGATGGCAAATTTATAATCCCCCAGGGTAGGCAGAGACCCCTCAAATGGACTTTTTATGATTGACTCAACCCATCACAGAGTCAATCTTACTATAATCCCATTCAAATAATCATAAAGATATTATAAGATATGATTATCACCAAATCTTAAATTGCCAGATAATGATAAAATATAATTGATTAATACCAATCCACTATTATTTCCAACATTCTCCCACTTGGATGGTATTAATCAATAATACAAAGATAAATCATTAAGCTAGAATGACAATTATAGACAAATCTTATATTAGACAATGAGAAATTTGAGCTACAAAATAATATCCGATAGGGATATATATCATAAATATTTCTCATAAAGTATATAGAATAATGTAGTTCAATAAAATGATACTACATGGTCTCAAGCATCCAAAAATGCTAAGAGATATGTTACTAAAATGATATTACTTCACACATATCTCATAAGAAAGTTTTCAGACTCCCACTGATCTAAGACATCAAAACTTAACCAAACCATATGAGTTATAAAACTCCAAAGTTAAGTATTTGATCAGTGAATAAAAAAATATTTAATTAATATAATTTTTTTTTACTTGAGTCCGAAAAATTATATAGGTGAGAAAGCATAATTTACATGCATCTAATTATTCATCATAGCCCAATAACATATGTAATTACATATAGGCTACATAAATGCTCTATAATATTTGACATTTAACTAATCTGAGTTTCAAAAAAGAGTGACTATGTAAGAATCCAAAGATAAGTAGGAAATCCATAAATTCCCTACTGAAACCACATAGACACCTAGTTTATATAAAATGATACTCAGATTATTGTGGCCACAAAATGTCAATTGAGCAAACACTTAGATAATTGGTCTAAACAAAAAATTCATAAGTACTTCAATAGTGCAAAATTGTACTCAATAGGAGTACGTACTATCATAATAAGCACTTTTTTACAAAGTAGAAAATCATACTCGATAGGAGTATTGCATCTACAATATACTTATAGAATTTTGACCAAACAAAATGTGAAATTTTGGGTAAGGAAATGCACAATACTTAATTGCATACCAAAAGAATTAATGTGCAATACCCAACAAAATGCTCTTAACATCCATTAAAGATGTCTATTAAGATACAATGAATTATGTATCTCAATTAAAATAGGACAAAAATAAATAGTCAAGTCCTATAAAGTATGTCATATCACAATTAAATGTGCACAAGAATATATGACAATACAGATAGATAAGTCTCGAGACATGATACAAAATTATATACTTCTAAAATTTTGATCAATATTAAATTTGGGTAAAAGGGATGCACAATGCATAATTTTATGCCAAAAGGATTAATGTGCAGTACCCAACAGAATGACCTTAACATCAGTTAAAGATGTCTACAAAGATACAATGGATTTTATGTATCTCAATAAAAATAGGACAAAAATAAATAGAGAAGCCCTATAGAATATGTCATATCATAATTAAATGTGCACACGATTATATGACAATAAAAAATATATAAGTTTCGAGAGATAATACAAGATTATATATACTTCCACTAATCCTTAATATACCAAAAAATATTAGGATTATCATTAGGTACACTAGTATTAAAAGTTCTAGTGATATGGGATGATGACTTTATAAGATAATAATAAAAGTGAATTAAAATTCACTATTATTCTACTTAAGGAATTAGAAAGTAGTAGAATAAGGAATGATTAATGAGAGAAGTGGTTAAAATAACAAGAATATGAAACCTACAAATTCATCCATAAGAATAAATAATTCTCACAAATGGTTTCATAATTAACCACATATTAATCAATTTTTTCAAAAATATTGACCCCTATGAGGATCTTGAAAAAATAATTACATGAGTGAGAAAATAGATCACTTGATAATTTTACGCAGAATATGAGATCATAAGCAAGTTCTCAAGTAATCATAAACAAAAATCAAGTGCTACAATAAACAATATTTACACACACTTGAGAATAAAACATGATTACATGTAGCGGAAGAATGAGACCTATTCTTGCATATATTAAGGATATAATAATAAATAGTCTCTAACTCTCATCACAATTTATTATGGACATAGGTTTATTTATATATCCCAAAATAAAGCCTCTAGCTTTTACAAGAATACCATTAACAATATTATAAAATATGGTATGGAGAAATTAATCTCTTAAAATTTGGGATTCCTATATTGTCCTTACAAGAATTGCATACTAATATTGCAAATCAACAGAGAGTTTGTTATACAAGAAAATATTTTACAAGAGACCAATATAAAATCCTTAATATAGATCCCAACAATGTGATCACAAATAATGTGATAAGAAAAAATAATTTTATCAAGAACATTTGCTTTTGCACATGTATGATTAATTGGACATTTAAAGTAAAAAACCTTATATCACAACAATTTATTTTATAAGATATTAATTAAAATTCTAATATACAAAATCCTTCCACTTGATAAAGAAAAAATAAGTTGACATAACAAAAAAATACCCAGAGGGATAAATAAAATTCAACTATTTCTTTATCAATATATATATATATATATATATATATATATAGAAAATTTGCACCACAAAAAATGCAACATTTTTTTTTGTTTTGAAGGAAAAATGTCCAATTAAAAGTTATAAGTCATTATGGAACAAAAAAAATGAAAGTGTAAATTTTGGTTCCATATAAATATAACTAAACATGATCAAATGAGGGAAATAAACTGAACATTACAAAAATAGGGAAACATTATGTAATTCTAAAAGTTCAGTTAAAAGAGAATCCCTAAGGAAATTACAATGCACTATAACTTATATCAATAAAATCCTAATACCGATAGGGTATTAAAAAATTATTAATATAAGCCAAGAAAAATACATTGTATAACACCAAATTACATTAATAACAATACACCGATAGAGTATAGTTATCATCAATGCAATAAAAAAATAATTATATATCACAAAATTCACATAAATGCATATAAAATAGTGAAATTATAATTATGTAAATAAAAAAAGAAATTATGCATATTGTCCAATAAATTTGCATAATTTTAATCATATATATTATATGACCAACATACAAAATTCACATTATTATACCCATGATAGACAAGTAATAATAATGCAAATTAATAAAGAAAATTATGCTCATAAGAGAAGGACAATTAAGATTGTGCATAATTAATAAAATAACCTAAAATCAATTTATAAATGATAATTCAATATTAAAGAGAGTACAGTATAATTGGAGAATACAAATACTGTAAAGAATTATCACAATGAAAATAGGTCCAAAATTCAAGATTATAATAGTAAAAAAATTTTAATTTAATCTTGAATTAATCAATTTTTTTTATACTCAAAATACCAATAATATAAAAATATTAAATAAATATGGTATTTTTGAAAAAATAAGAATATAAAAATTAGCAACCACATTCAATGCTTCTGAGAATGAATTTAACACACGAATCATCATACATGATCGTATCAAAACGACAAAGTTCTCCCTTGACCAAATCACAAAGATATGAGTATAAAAATGAGTCCAGGCAACCCCATTAACACTTTCCAAAGTAAAGTTAATACAAATATATTATGTTGCCCACACAAATGACTCATAATGGTCAAACATAAAACAAGGAAAACCATTAAGTAATTTTGAAAACAATTTACCCCAAAATTATTTAAAAGAAAACTAGGTTTTAAAGGGGTAGCACTTAAAAAGAAGTTTCAATATATAATTTAGCCATGTAAGAGTAAGGGAATGAAACTTTAACATGTTATTTTAACAATAACAAGTAGTGTAAACCCTTTTTTTTGTGTGTGAAAAAGATAATAGTGAACTATATTATAAAATTTCACTAATAACACAAAAAATCTTCAATTCAAATTTAATTTTCTAATAGAAAACAACCATAATTCTCTAATAGAAAACAATCAACCATAATATGTATCTAATCTGGCTCTGGCTCTGATACCAATTGATGGAAATAAAAGGAACCTTAAATCAATAGATACAAGAGTATAGTATGTATAGAGAATTAAATATAAAAGGATAGAGGAAAGAGAATTTGTGTACCTCAAATATATTGAATTGAAGTTCTTGATTTTCAAGAACAAAAAAAAAACACTAGGAATGATTATTGTAGAGATATGAGTTTAATAAGAACTCTTGAGGGTTTTACTACCTACTTTCTAGGGGATTATTCTAGAGAATGTGTATTGTTGCTGTTGTTATCATTTGCTTAATGGGATGGCAAATTTATAATCCCCCAGGGTAGGCAGAGACCCCTCAAATGGGCTTTTTATGATTGACTCAACCCATCACAGAGTCAATCTTACTATAATCCCATTCAAATAATCATAAAGATATTATAAGATATGATTATCACCAAATCTTAAATTGCCAGATAATGATAAAATATAATTGATTAATACCAATCCACTATTATTTCCAACATCACCTTCCAAGAGAAAGTCACCACTGTGACACCCTTCTACCCCAAATTCTTTATTCTTTAATTATAAAATAATATAGAAAATTGTTCATTTAAATCCTAGACTTGACATTTAGGTAAAAGGATTCACATCACTCGATATACACTTATTTTCCAAAACTATGATATAATAAAATGTAGGCATATAAGCAAACATATTAGACTTTAAAAATTGCCTTTACAAGATTCTCAATTAATACAATTCATAATGAAACTTTAAATGATTTGTTATATACATGACGAAAAACTATTCATTAATTTTCTTTGGCCTAATATCACACCTTATTAGAGCAGCCCAACAGAAAAAGGTAAAGAAAAGTTAAAGCTTCATCACCCATGATATTATCAAGATCTTGCTCACCTGAAAGTGGCGTTCAGCCTAAACAAAATGTAACAACAAGCAGCAAGATGTGAGAATACATTTCACGCATGTTAAGACACATATATAGAGAGTGGACATTCAATTAAAGTACAACAAATAAACATATAAATTCATTTCATACCCATGATAGAAATTATACATTCATACACATAAATGCATTCATGCTAATGATGCTCATGCATGCTCTCTTAGTTACACACCGAAACAGTCTTCTTCTACGTCAATAACATGTAGATACAACCACTTCACTATAGATCCACCCTAAGTGAATCATCTTCTACGCTAGTAACACGTAGGTACAATCGAGCAATACAAAACAACCCAAGAAGTCTGCTTTAGAGCACCACACAATGTACAATCCTTACAAAACTCATCTGACTATCACACTTATGCATGCTCTTTTAGGTACGTGCTTGAAGCGATCCCTTCTATGTCAGTAACACGTACATACAACCATCTCACCATTGGTCCACCCGAAGTGAATCCTCTTCTACATCAATAACATGTAGGTACAATTATGCTATGCAAGACAACCCAAAAAGACATGTCTAGAGTACCACACAATGGGTGATCCTTATAAAATTTATTTGACTGCCATACTCATATGCCATGTCATCCACAACATAAATCATAATGCTAACATTTAATCATGTCATCAGAGTTTACCCTCAACCATAGTTGGGATGACACCACATTAGGCACATCATGACCATCATCATCAACATAAATAACAATATCAACATCTAATTAAGCCATTACACACTATCTCTAACCGCAACTGGGATGACACCTCATCAGACACACCCTGACCATCATCATTAACACATTATATGTCCAGTTGTAATCAACACCAATATCATACAGTAGATCAAATCCTCAATCCATGCTCCCTAAGCAACTTTCAAACATTCAATTATTCATGACACTTATAATTATAAGGTGCATCACAATATTTCATACCACAACAATCAACACCATTACAATTCGCACTATTCCTTCGTATCTTACTCTTTTATTGCCTCATGTAGTCTAAATACAATATCTATAATTATACTAAAGATATGAGGGTGATATAAATTTTCCCAGAAAGAAAATACAATTACTTAAAACTTTTATGTTGATGTCCAGAGTTAATTTTATCATCTACTATTTTTTAAAAATTACAAACACGCAACTATTAACTCAAATATGATAGTTTAACCTTTATTCACTATTTTATTTATAACGTGAGTTATATACATCTTTTTTTAGTGATTTCAACTCTAACAGAAAGCTAAGATATAAGACTACACTTTCATGAAGAACACAAAACCTAACGAGATCATTTAGGTTACATAGCAGGGCTTACAATAGATAAATATATGTTCCACGCACTGGATTAGAAACTCAACTTGTAGCTCACATAACTCATCAATTCTTAACATTGTTATGTGATTCTTAAACCTAAATTGTAGCCCCAAATGAGATCATTTACATTACATAGCAAGGCTTACAACACACAAATATATGTTTTGTGCAATGGATTAGACACTCAACTTCTAGCTCACATAACTCATCAATTCTTAACATTGTTATATGATTCTTAAACCTAAATTGTAGCCCCAAATGTCTATTTTTATAAAACAACAAACAAAACTCAATTTAGTTAACTACATAGAAAGATATTATAGAAACACTGAGATATGTTCATACGAAAATTTTCAGATAACAAGTATTCAACTTATATAAGATTTCTAAAATATAATTCTAACTTCAAACCCTTAAATATTCCATTTTTCTCTCTCTTTTGTTTATTATCATCACACCTCATAATTGCATTGATAATTATCAATTTTGCCATTAGTTCCTTCAATAAAAGAAAACCTCCAACAAATACATTGATTCCAGGTTGTCATTCCATTACTGTGTTCAAGGTACTAATCTCTAAGGTATAAAAACGGAAAGACTTCAATGCCAACATAACAATTATACATAGTGTATTTTATCCCATAATTCATGATGCCTGACAATCAACAAAATTGATGTAGACATTCATTTGTACATCAAATATTTACCCAGTCAATACTCATTATGGGTGTTCATAACCCTTTAATGGCATTATACAAAACCTATTGAAGCTTAGGGATCGCTTCTCTATCCATCTTTCCTATACATGCCACATGAGAGATAATTTCCCACCCCTTTACCCCGAATAATGACCTTTGATGTAAATGATGTGTCTTCAAGTTCCAAAATGTAGTGATCCTCAATTTTCCTCGACAAGGTTCTCTCTGCAGCTTTTTCTCTGACCTCTAAAGTTAGAAACGTGAAAACTAAAGCACCTTCCTCCAACCCCTCTGAATTGCCTTAGGTTAATAGTTAGATTAAGTTTTCTAACACTAGACCCAAACTTAACCTTCAAACTATCTTACTATTTACAACCACATTTATTTTATTTATTTTAGAAAATCAATCTTAATTTATTCTAATAAATACAAACATAAAATTAGTTTAAGCATATTAATATAAATTCACATTTTTATTAATATTTTATTTTTCTAAAAAACAGGATGTTACAACCATCTTAGACGCCGCCTTTAACCTCCAAAGCTTTTTAAAGAAAGAAGAGGTATATGCACAAATATCTCCATATGCTAATTGGTAAACTTCCTTCACAAATATCTAGACCCATCTCCCCACCCCCATCCATCCTTTACCTCTCGCCTTATAGGAACCCCTTCCAGAACCCCCTCTAACTCCCTCACCCACTCCTCCTCCCAAGTAAATAAGTCTCTCCTCTAACCAAGCCTCCAAATCCATTTATGCTCACTCTAACCCCCAACCTCATATAGAAGTGCCTCTTTTTTTATTAAAGAGTGCATAGAGTCTAGGGAATAGAGATTTAAGCCCACCCAACACTTTCCACCCCCATCTTAGAATTTAAACAAGGATTCATCCCCAACCAAGGGTCTGACCTCTCTAGAGAACCACTCACTACCCCCACATCAGAAGTTACCTCTAAAATATCATTCCACCACTGAGACTCTCCTTTCTCCTGCCTCACTACTAGATCTTTTATTATGTCTTCCCCATATCTTGCCTCCAGAAGTCTTATCCAGAGGAAGTCCCCCCTAAAAAATCCTTGACCTCTATTTACCAAGAAATTCTCTATTGAATATCACCACATCCTTAATTCCAAGACCTCCATTGCTTTTTTCTTTGCACACCTGCTCCCAGTTGATCCAAGCTACATTGTTGTACTCTTCCAAACCACCCCACAAAAATTGTTTTTGCATAGACTGAATAGTCTGAGACACCTTCTTCGGGACCTGTAAAAAGGCAAAAAATAAAGAGGAATAGAAGAGAGGATGGATTTGATTAGACAAATCCTCCATCCCAGAGATAAGTTTTTTTGTTTCCACGGTGTTAATTTGGCTCCCATTTTATCACTAACTGATCTTCAAACACACTCACACCTCACATTAGCCCCCACAAGAACCTCTAGATAGGAAATGGCAACTACAGTGCCCCTCAATTTAGGATCGCTACAAGGGACAACAATTTCTGCTGCTTCACCCCTACACCCCCAAACTACTCTTATGAAAATTAATCTTTAATCCAGACGCTAATTCATAGCACCTAAGAGCAATTTTCAGCATATATACATTTTGGAGCTTAGGAGAAACCATAAAAATAGTGTCATCCATATACTGTTGGATCACAACTGGAAGTTCATGTTTTCCCAACTTGATACCAGATAAAAGATTTATTGATTTTGCCTTTTTAATCAGCCCTCGTAGCCCTTCAGCTACAATAAAAAAAAGAAAGGAAGTATTGGGTCTCCCTTCCTTAACTCTCTTTGCATAAAAAACTCTTGTGTGACACTCCCATTAACTAATATTGAAACCGACAAGGGTTGAAGACATCCTTGAATCCAATCAATCTATCTTTCACTAAATTAAAAGTGCCTTAGCATATAAAATAGAAAAGACCACCTTACAGAGTCATATGCCTTTTCAAAATCTACTTTAAACACCACAAGGGGCTTTTTGTACTGCTTTTCCTCCTAAATAACTTCATTTACAATCACCACCTTATCAAGTAGTTGTCTTTCTTTAATGAATGTTGTTTGCGTTTCTTCAATGATACTAGACAACATCATTTGTAAGTTGTTAGCAAACACCTTTACAATAATTTTATATATTACTCCTATTAAGGAGATGTGTCTATAGTCTCCAAGGCCACTTAGACAATTCTTCTTAGGAATCAGAGAATTAGAGCCCCGAGGGTGTTTTCCATTTTGATAAAAGTTTGACATTACCTTACTAATATCCTTCTTCAGCAAAGCCCAAAAATGTTTCACGAATTTCATGTTGTACTCATCCGGCCCTGGAGCTTTTGAGCCATCACACTCCCAAATAACATTTTTTATTTCATCCTCAGAAAATTCCTTTTCTAGATCAACTTTTTGGTTTTCCGATAGTCTATAGAAATCCACCCCATCTAATCTCACCTTGGCATCCCCCTGGAATTGGAATTGCTCCTGTAAAAATAATTCGACCTCCTGCTTAACTTGCATTAGATCATCAACTCATTCCCTATTAGTCATCAAACCTAGTATTCCATTAACTCGCCTATTTCTATTAATTGTAGCATGAAATAAATGAGTATTTGCATTTCCTTCTCTTAACCACTTAATCTTTGTCCTTTGAGCCAACAAAACTTCTTGAAAGGAGCTCCATCTCTTCAATTCTCCAGTAGCCTCCATTCTTAATCTAAGCCTTTTTTCCCCAAGATCTCTTTCCTCCGCTTTTTTATCAAGACCAACAATTTTATTCTTTAACTCATTTATTGTCTCCTCCACCTTACCAATATTTTCCTTACTCCAACATTTGATGTCAGCTTTGATAGCTTTTAATTTTTCTTTGAGGACAAAGGTGCCCCACCCTTTCATTTCAATATTACTGTACTTTTATTTTATGAACTCTGCAAAGCAATCACACTCAAGCCAGCTATTGATGAACTTGAAAGGTTTTACCCCCTAATTTATGTTGGACGATTTAGTATTATAGGGCAATTATTTGAGTAATCTTTATTTAGGTTCAACTGAAAAGCCATTAGGTGCAAAATCTAACCTTTCTTGGGAAATTAAGAACTATCCAGGACACTACACCCTTTAATTCTAGTGCTCAACCGTGTATAATGCACAACCACAAGTACCTCCATTAACTCCATGTTACATATAAAATTCAAGAATTCATTAATTCCATTAAATGATTTTCCCATCACCCTATTCTCTCCAATCCTTTCATGTGGGATCCTGACCATATCAAAATCACCAACTACACACCATAGACCCAGGGAACCAATGCCTATATTGTAGTAGAGCCTTCCATAATTCCTTTTTCCCAGACATATATGCAATTTAAAATCTAGGTCCTACATGTATTACAAATATTCAATTTTAATCTGTCACTATTCCACTTTTCAATCAAGATAATTAGTTCTTTTTTATATTGTAACTGAGAAAATTTAGCCCTCTATTTAATAAATCAATTTAATAATTTATTTGAAATACTTTTCTTCTTCTATAAAATTGCATTATTTTAATTTTTATTTGAATATTTTAATGATTAATATCAATATAATAAATTTTTATATCTTACTAAAAAATTATTGTAATATCATATATTACAATATAATTAATCTTTTTTCAAACAATATCATATTCATTCTCAAGGAATGTGTGTTTCCACTATTTGGAGGAGGTGAGTAGGTGTGAAGGGATGTAGGGATTAGAGCCCATGTAGATGTAAGTGTTGGGTCTAGAAGTTTGGGTGGACTAAGAAATTATTGATAATTTATTTGTATTTAATATTTAATTTATTAATTTGCGGTTGTTAGCATTATTAATAAATTAATACAGGTAAAAATATAAATTTTAAAAAAAATCAATATATAATATCTGAACATTTATTTTCGGTGAAAATTAATTTAATTGTTATATATTTATTAATTCATCAGCATTTAATTACATATAATTTTATTATCATTTAATATTTAATATTATTAGTACATTTGAATTAAAAACAATAAATGGAAATTATATTTAGTAACATTAACATTAAATGTAAACTATTTAGTAACATTAAATTATATTGCTTATAAAAAAACATTAAATTATACTAACATAAATTATTATTTCATTAGTGTTTAATAATGTATAATTATTATAATTTAATATTTAATTTATTAACATAAATTATTATTAGTACTATATAAATAAATTAGTATTAATAATTCAAACTAAAAATAAAATATGAACGAATATATACTTAATAGATTTTAATATTTCGGATAATAATAAGTATATACTATATAAGAATTATATAATTTATATTCATTTAATTATATGTAGTATTATCCACATTTATAATATATCTCATTAGAATTGGATGTTATTTTGGAGAATTCTTTCTATTTGAAGGACAAATTCAAATATTATTAAGTTTTAATCTTTGGTTGTAAAGTTACTTAAAAAATTAATGAATTGCTTGAAGCAACTCTTCCATTTGAATAATTCTACATGACAATTCAAGTTCTTAAAAATTGAATGAGTTGTTTCATCAAATAATTGTTACTTATGATTAAAAAAAGTAATTTTTTATCAAATCCGTACAAATTAATAACAATACACAATTGAAAAAAATTAAAAATTTGAGATTTTCTTAGAGTTGTTTATAATTGTTTCTATTAGACTAAAATTGAGTATAAGTTTCTTAATAATTATGTGACACTGTGAGACCACCAAACACTTATTTTAATGCTATAAAGAGTTTCTCGTATTGGGGATGCCCTTAATTAATTAATTTATTTTGTAAAGTTGAGGAATTAATTGATATTTATATTATGAGTTTAATTAGTATGCACTGACAATATAAAAAATATTCTGACATTTAATAACATATTTTCATTTATATTACTTTTAAAATATTAATTGTAAAGTCAAGAAACTTACCATAAATTAAGGACTGTGATTGAATATTACCGTAAAAATTTTACACTGTCAGTATATACTAATTAAACTCTTATATTATTTATACTTATTTAGTTAAGTAATTATACTGTATGTCTAAATTTCTAGAACAAAAATTTGGAAAAAAAATAAATGTTGAAATAAAAAAAAATTGTTACTCTTGTTTAATTTTGGCACGTTTAGTTTACAAACTAATTAACAAATATTCCTTTTATCACACAAGTTTTTTATTAATTAGATTAAAATACCTTTAATTATAAGAAGAATAAACATAATAAACTTAAATAAAAAAAAGAAGGTCTGAAAAAGAGTAAATTTTATAAAAAAATGTTTGGAAATGGCTGAGGAAAACCATAACAAACATTAAAAAGTAAAAGAAAATTTTTAAAAATTAATCATTTTTTAAATATAACAATAAATAATATTAAAGTCACGTATCACAAAATGAAATAAATTATTTATCTTAAAATTCTATGTGTTTAGATCATAATGCACTTTAAAATTCAATCAAAGACTGATATATTTCATTTATTTAGCAAACGTTCAATTTGTGCATGCACGCTTAAACACACTTAAAGAAAAAAAACCATCCAGAAATAAACCCAAACAACCACATATGTTATTATGAAAGCATTTTTTTATTTGCCTTCAGAAAATCCAAGTTTAGGCATACTAGCTCTCTAACATGATGATAATATAAGTTTTTTATCATCCAAAATTTTAAGCAATCCATGGCATAATCTCTTCAGCAGCTTTCCTGTAAGTTTCCTCAGCTGAATTTGAATCCGAAGCTTGTTTTGCCTGTAAGACATCAACAATTCAATTGACTTAATAACTTCAATTCTAAACCAAATTCACCTTGGCATTACTTGTATAAGCATTAAAGTACTTCTTTTGTTTTTCTTTCATTGTCTCCTAAAAATTCAGTTACCACCAACAAGGGAAGAAACATAAATAGTAATATATGCATGAAACATAATAATTCATAGAACAAATTACAGAAAATACCTACTAAAGTTTGCTGTAATTATATGCACTCTTCTTCTTCTTCTTTTTTTTATCTAACACAACCAAGTCTAGGAGTTATAAAATGGCAAAGTTTTTTTTATAGGCCAAAGTTAATCATTAAAGTATTAATTTTTGTTAGTGGATAAATTTAAAATCACCACCTCTTTCTTTCTCATTCTCCTCACATGTGAACTTTGTCACTAAACTAATCTTATAGTGTGAATCCATACGCGAGAAGATGAAGAGGAAGAGATCATGAATTCAAATTTCTCCACTAATAAAACCAACATACTAATAATTAATCTTTGTATATAAGAAAAACACAAAACCCTATTTAATAACTCTTTTACGCTTGCACTTTTTCCTCTACTAATATGTAACAAGTTTAATAAGAAATTAGGTTCATATGTCATTTTTTAAAAGTTAACAGAGGTATGAATAACCATGTTATTAAAGTAAATGATTTCGTATTAGATAAAAAAAATATGCATATACATGTGTAATTTATCAAACCTAAATTATAATTTGATATATTTTGTAGTTTTGTTTTGATTGACATATTTGATATTTAACTTATTATTATTATTACTACCGAATTAAAAAATATTTTTATGGTAATCAAATTTGATTTTGATTTCCTAATTAGAATTGGTCATATGATTTTATACCATTTTAAAAAGTTTTTAGTAGTTAATTTATTTTTTCAAAGTTAAACATTTGTAAATGAAAAAAACGTGATTGAAATGAGAGATTCTATTAAAGATTACAAGAGTTAAGTTCACCAGAAAAGATCAGTCATACTAGTAAAGTTTATAGATATTTTATACCAAGAAGAAAAAAATTATTAATCAAAATAAAATTTATTTCTAATTGATGGGTGGTGTAAATAGTTTCTTACAAAATTTTGTATATTCATTAAATTCAAATATTAAAACTTCAGTTATGATATTAAGAGAATCAATTAATTAATGAATTACAAGTCTAGAAAACATAAACAGAATTAAAAAATTAATCATAAGCAAAAAAAAAAAGACTATGGTGGAGGATAAAGATTGAAACTCACATGGACTTGAATCATGGATGTGTATCCATTTCCAGCATCATAGCATGAAATGCTGGCAGTAATGAGCTCTATGCTGTGCTTCTCCAACACAGAAGCAATGGTGGTCATGAGTTCTGGATTATGGGCCGAGCAAATGGAGAATTGGGCCTCATCTCCACGAATGTTCAAGACCATGTTCGAAGCAGCCCAAGTTTTGTCAAAGCCCACTTTCAGCTTCCCAGTAGTGACAAAAGCTGCACTTGGAGTTCCCATTATTTCTTTGAGAGCATATTGAGACCTCTCTTGTTTCTGTTTCTCAAGCTTTTCTAGGGTTTCCTCCAGAACTTTGATCTGCGTCACTGCTTCATCCACAATGGTTGCTTTATCCGGCTACGGAAAATAGTTAACAAATATCTAATTATCTTAGAAAAAAATCTAATCTTAATTATGATAAGTTAATGGGGTGGATTAAATATGTTTTTATCTTTATAAATTAATAAAATGTGTTTTTAGACTTTAATGATTTTTTTTGTTTTTCACCAAAATAAATTTATCCCTAATAAATTTTTATAATTTTTAAAGTGTCATCTAAATATATTTAGGGACAAAAAATAAAATAAAAAAAATTATCTAATGGATTTGAATCTTTCTATTAAACAACTAAAAAAACTAATGACACGTAATTTTATCAAACAGCTAAAAATTGCATGTATAAAAATTTATTATCATTATTATTTATTTTATTTTGCTAACAACTGCTAGAAATTGGTCTTAGCGATTATTGGGAAGAAAGGATTTTATTTGTAACTAGTTTTTGTTTTTAACCTGTGCCGGAGTAAACAAATATTTTGCATATAAAATTTGCATTTTGAGTTGGATATTACCTTAATATATTCTATATTAGTATAGTATTAATTATATTGATAATATATTAATTATTAGGCAAGTAATTTAATTTTAGAATTGATGAAAAATAACTATTTAAAACAGAAAATATATTTATGAACTTTTCTCCTATTGTAATATAATAATGATAAAAAATTTGATAGTTATCTTTATTAAAAACTTTTCATCATTATAATCATAATCAATAGAAATTACAATGATCAAAATAGAAAAACACATACTTGCAAAGCAAAACCAATTTCATATTAATTTAAGCCATAATAAAATTATTAAAACAGTGATTACCTTTCAACAACTTAAAAGAATGAAAATGAACATAATTGAATACATACATACACACATACCTTAGAAGGGCGTAGAGGAAGCTTAAGCAAACGACGAAGTTCTTCAAACATTTTATTCATTCTCTTCCTTCTTTCTCTTTCATTCAGCTGAGGCATTTCATTTCCAGATTCCAAATATTTTTTATCTATCTCTTCACCACTAGTAACATTTTTCTTCTCATCTTCATTGGTGATTTCTCGATTTCGCTTCTTATTAAGGAGGGATTCACCTTCTTTTTTGTGGCTTGATGGCTTTATGTTCTCTTTATTTTCACTTGAGTCATCAGAATTGGAGGAGTCCCATGAATGGTTTTCCAATAGGAAGTCCATATCAAGTGAAGCTTGATCTTCGGCCATTGAGACAGAGAAAGAGAATGGTTAAGATAATTTAGGTTTGATGTTGGGGATGAAAATCGAAGAATTATGGTACATTATTTATAATAAGGTGGCAAAGTTTAGGAAGATGCTAAGAATGAATATAAATGACATGAATGGCTAACACCTCAAATGCATTAAACATATAGCCTAATACAGTGCACAAGAATATTTATTTCATCATCAAATTATTAGGGTCGCACTATATGGTAACTAACCCCACTTGCTTCTCAGCAAGAATTAGTTTAATTATTTTATTTTTAGGAAATATATAATTATTACTTTTAGATACATTCTTTTAATATAAAATACAATTTCAACATTTCTTATGATTGTGAGGCTCTTAGAATTTTTTTTTTTTTTAAGATACCCCTACGATAGAACAATATCAATAAATTTTCCTTTTAGTGAAATTATAATTATTAAACTTATTTTTTCATTCTATTTTTTTATATCCACGTCCTAACTCCTATATGATAAATTTAATAGGAGTTAGGATTTCGATATATTATCATTTTGAAAAAAATACATTTAATATATTAAACATTACTCTACCTAATTAAAATTCTTATATAAGATATTAACTTGGATTAATTAAAAAAACACCATTAACTATTAAACAATGTTAATAAGTTATCCAAATTTTTAAAAGATTGAATTATGTATCTTAATTTTTGAAAATGTTTCAATTATATCACTTTCATGTTTCATCTAATTTGACTAGCATGGCCATGTGTAAATATTTGTTTATGAATAGTGGAAGTTTTTAATCCACTATAATTGATTATTATTTTAAATTAATAAATTTTAATAAAGATGGCTTTAACTTTTTTCGCAAATGTGTGTGACTTTCTATGTAATTTCAACTTATTAAAAAAATTTAAAAAAATATTAATTTAAAAGTTAATAATAATTTAAGAACTAAGAACGTGTTATGGATCACTATAAGTTTCAAACAAAATTTCAAAACTTTTTATTTTTAAACATTTGAAAATTGTTTTCCGTATCCTTTGGATTTTTATCATTAAAATAAAGAGTTTAATTGGTATACACTGTCAGTATAAATATTTTTATACTGACATTCAATCACAACTCTTCATTCATGGTAGATTTGTCGACTTTATTCATTACTACTTTAAAAGTCACATAAATGAATAGTTATTATTGAATGTCAGTGTAAAAATCATTTACACTGACAGTATATACCAATTAAACTCTAAAATAAATGTGTCAGAGTTGAGTTCAACATGTTGGATAGAGCGACTCACTTCTACTCCTACCCGCCACTTGCATTTGAAAAAAAAAAGTCATACCCTCTTCTTAAGAAATTATTGGAGTTATGAACCATCACGTCATCCATAGTTTCAATATAATCAGATATAATATATAATTATTTAATTTAATAGAATTTACAAAATAAGTTAATTAATTAATTATATATTATATGTTTATTGGTTGGAATCATGAATAGTGTGGTGGGCGATACAATTTTTCCTCTTCTTTGCCTTCAACACCACTTTTTGCCTTGTCAATAGGTTTGACACTTACACTATTACTATGGAAGTTGACAATGTATATTATATTAGGATTGTAGTCTGGGTTGACCTTGGGGATCGAAATCATCTGTCTAAAATTGGTTTCTCATTCCTTGTTCCAACCAACCAATAAATGATATATTATTTAATGAATCTTCTTTTATAATTTTTTTTTATATTTTATATAGTTAATTAAATGACATGACAGAGGATTTCGTTCCCGATCGTGGACCTTGTACAAAGGTGTCTCAGCACTAAGTTCATGGCCCAAAACTAGTTTTTATATTTTTATAATTTTCCTTTAAAATCCATAAGTAATTACGAAAAAACAGAATATGTGATTTCAAAGTAGTGTTTGAATAAATATTAACTTGTTAATTCTATTTTAGATTGTCATTTTTATCTAAGTATGTAAGAAGAAAAAATCTTACTCTCAACAAAAATTCTAATTAATAAGGTTTCGTTTGGAGTGGTAATGACCGTCACTTGTGACCGACACTCGAAAGTGGCAACCGATGTCTAGCGATTGAAAATAACCTTCAATGATCACTAGAGAGAGGTTATTGCTAATGACTGTCGATTGAAGATAGTAACAAATGTTGGTGAATGACGATGGCTTAAAATAAAAACAAAAATATAAATCTCAATTAATTTTTATTATTTTTTAAATTGGGTGAAAATTATTTTTAAAATAACTAAAAATCAAAATGAGAACCATATTTTTAACACCTTTTTTTCAAAATAAAAAATGAAACTCGAAACCACCTTAAATGTTTAAGTTAGTAGTATGAGAATTAACGATTAGAACTATTTTTTTTATGTAAATGTATCATGTTGTGTGGTTAATATAACTTGTATATATTTTTAAAAAATGCTTATATAAAATAAGATGAAATAAGTTCGTGTATTACTATTTAAACTCCTTATAACAAATGGGTACACTTAAAAAATTTTCCTCGTAACTTGGTAACATATTAAAACCCTAATTTAGAATTTAGTCAGTTGTACACAATGAAAGTGAGTTACAACAGTAGGAAAGAATAAGATAGCACAAATAACTTTTGCAAGAATGAAGAAATCCAAGAATTTTTTAACATCAATTTTTTTTAGCTGGGATCAGATATTTCATACTACTATTTTAGTTCCAATTCTAGGTATAACCGAAACAGCCAAATTAAGGATAATAAACCATTAAAAATCAAAATTATTTAGATTTATTTAGTTTATTAAAATTTTAAACCGTGCGTTTGATTTGGTTTGCAATTTGAGATTTAAAAATCAATTTAAACTGAACAAAACCTCAAATACATAACTCCATTTTTTCACAAATAATGTCTGGTTTAAAATATATGATATAATTCATGCTATAAATATAATCACATGGAAAATAAATAATAATAACTAGAACTACAACAATTTTTACTGGTTAAATATGTGATGAAATTTTATTTTCTAGGTAATTTTGGAATAAAGTTTATTTTTAAT
This sequence comes from Psophocarpus tetragonolobus, assembly GCA_037954015.1. Classification (NCBI taxonomy): domain Eukaryota; kingdom Viridiplantae; phylum Streptophyta; class Magnoliopsida; order Fabales; family Fabaceae; genus Psophocarpus; species Psophocarpus tetragonolobus. The sequence goes on along the minus strand of CM075690.1, from coordinate 39,666,580 downwards.
AAATTAATAATAGATATTTAAATAATTCTCAAATTAAAAAAACTATTTAATTATTTTTAATACATTTTCAAAACCATAAAAATCAAACCAAATGTCTAATGATTAATTTGGTTTTGTTTAAATTTTATAATACTTTTAAATTGAACTACATTTACTTTTTTTTATTTAATTTAAATAACTTTTATGATAAAAACCAAATCAAATTATTGCACCACGAACCCTTTATCCAATTCTCCCTTAAGCTAGTAAAGAACATCAATAATACTTTTAAACAAAAGTTAACTAATTATAGAACCTAAAGCATAGTCAGCTCTGCTTTGAATTGATGATTACATCAATTTATATGGATTGAAGAAAAAATCCTTTTAAAGCAAGTTTGTTTTTAGTGTGAATAAAATATTTAGATCATATAATATATACTTTTAAATTAAATCAAAGAGTGATATTTTTATTTTTATTTAATTATTTTAACAACAAGCATGCAAGTTTAGTTTAAACAGATTAAAGCATAGTATATTTGTTTGCTCGAATAAAGAAAGTATATATATATATATATATATATATATATATATATATATATATATATATATATATATATATATGTGTGTGTGTGTGTGTGTTACTTTCAGAACGATCAAAATTAAGCCACAAAAGTCTACTAATTAATAGTTTTAATAAAATTAAAAATCCACACTAAACAGGACGATAATACAAATTTTTATAATCCAAAATATTAAGCAACCCATAACATAATCTCTCCTGCTGCTTGTTTGTAAATTTCGTCCAGTGAATTTGTATCTAGCAACTGATTTGAATCTCGTTTTCCCTGTAAGATCAAAATTTCAATTGAGATAAAGTAAACCACATTTAAAAAACATGCTTTAGGAAAAAGTGAATTACATTAATTACTCTTTAAAATTTCGTAAAATTACATAATTTTTTTCTATTTTTATTTACTCTTACACTCAAGGAGATGTAGACAGGTACGGATACACGAGTGGCAAGGGGTCTTACCTCCCAAACATGAAACGTCTTTGTATACATATGAAAAAATATTAAAATATTACTACGAAAAATTAAATAAAGTGTTAATATTATCTTAATTTTTTCAATAATAGATTTTATCCCAATTTTACACATATAATTATTAATAAATATTTTGTAAAATTTATTATTGTTTAAAGTTAAATATTTAAATAAGTATTTTTAATACTTTTCTGAATTCATCTCTACTTACACTAATCCTCTTTAATTTTTTAAAATTATACATTGACACCTTATACTTTACATTTACATTCTTTAATTGTTTTAAAAGCATATATATATTTTGGAAAGGTTCCTGAATATATATATAGAGAGAGAGAGGTTTACAAAATCTGATAAGTAATTAGTTTAACTTGCACTAAGAAAAAAAAAATGGTGGATGAAGTTTAAAAACTTACATGAACTTGAATCATGCATGCATTTCCATTACCAATGCACGTAATATTCGCAGTTATGACCTCTATCTTGTACTTCTCGAGCACAAAAGCAACGGTGGCCATGAGGCCTGGCTTATGGGCTGCACAAATTGAGTATTGGGCCTCATCACCACAAATATTCAGGACCAAATTTGAAGTGGCCCATGTTTTTTCAAAAACAACTGGCTGCAGCTGTTGTTGCATAGGGAATGAAAGTGCGTTTGGATAAGTTCCGACTATTGCGTTGGAAAAGCTATTAGGAGATCCATTACCAATGCCAAACATAGGTGATGACTCACGCGCAAACGTGGACACACATTGGACCCTTTCTTGTTTTTGTTTCTCTAACTTTTCGAGGGTTTCTTGTAGATTTTTTATGTAGCTCACTGCTTCATCCACAACGGTTGATTTATCAGCCTACGAAAGATCAAACAACAAAGTGTCATAGGAAAGAAAGAAACAAATAATTGTGCTACCTAAGCTTAACTCGAATTGATGTCATGAAGTGGGTATTTGGGTAAATTTAATTTAGAAATGGGTCGATTTATCTATCAAAATACATACCATTGATATTTCACACAATTTGTATCATAAATCTTGCATCCAAAAGGAAGTTGTGATTAGTTAAATCATTTGGAATAATTTTGTTTCCAAAAAGGTTGTAATTAAACTAATTTGAAATCAATGTAATAAAAAAGGACACAAGAAGTTTAGTATAGTTTGGTCTCTATTTATTTACTTTGAGCCACCTCTAATATATGCAAGAATTATATGGTGTGAACGGAGATGATCCTCTTTAGTTTTAGAAAACTAAATGAAATCTTAACTTCCATTTATTTTACTGTTTAATTATTTTAGTATATAAAAAAATAACAAATGATAAGTTTGTATTGGATGGTTAGGATTTGTTTAACCGTACATTCTCCAAGTTTTACAATGGGAGAGGATCCAGGCCCAGTATGAACTAAATGTGACTCAATATCAAGTTTTATATAAAAATGAAAGTATCATAGATACGTTTGGAAACGCGTTACCATCCGTTTAACATGAAAAAAAAAACTTTTTAAAAGCAAAAGTTTAAAGAAACATTATTTTTACGTTACATTTAAATTAACATGTTCCAAGACACACTCTAAAAACATGTAACTTGAGTGATGAGTAATGTATGTAAACTATCATAATTAAATTTATTAGTATCGACTTCTATCTCTTTAAATAAATTTTAGGAAAATTTATTCAAGTTATTTAATGTGATAATAATTTAATTGGCATCATACTCATATAGTTTTTTTAAAAGTCATTAAAAGAAAAATCATGTTAAGTCACTAAAAAACTCAATAGAAAAAGATTTACCTAGTGGATTGAAATAATGAAATGTTATATATAATATATAAAACATATAATGATTGAACATTTTCTATAGTCCAGATAATCTTAATTAAAAGTTTGTGGAAAAAAAAGGTTGGAGGAATTTTTATTTTTGTATGCGAATTCGCGGGAAATCTCTAATAACATTTTTAAATTTTCATCCAAGGTTTAAGTCAATTCTTCTAAAAGATTGTTTATGATTTTTAAGGAACATGAAAAGATGCAAGGAGAAGTCTGTTCCTTTATTTATTTTCTAATTGAAAAAGAATAGAAAAAACAGAACCTGAGATGTGACATACTAGGGAGATAAACTTCATGGGAAAAGAAAACCTTCCTAAAAAAGGATCAAAATTAAGTTAAAGGAAGAAGAGATAGAGTCATGTCGTGAAAGGATAGAGGAATAAAAATATTCACAATGCATAAAATTATTTGATCATCCTTCAACTTGTTCAACCCATATATAAGAATAAAAATGAAATTAATATTTACCTTCGAAGAAACATGTGGAAGCAAAGCATGAAGACTGGCAAACATGTTCCTCATTTTCTTTCTTCTTTCTCTTTCGGTCCATATATGCATTTCAAGATTAGATTCACGACACTTCTTACCTTTCCCTTCACCACTAGCAATTTTGCTTTGGTCTTGTTTTCTCTTCGTATTCATGAGAGATTCATTTTTCTCTTCTTTCTGGGTTAGTGACTTCATGTAATTTTCTTTACTTTCACCTAAGTTATCAGAATTAGAAGGGTTTTCCCATAAGAAGCTCATATCATGCAAACCTTCATCTTCTAGAGTTAAGGCCATGATAAAGTGAGAAAGAGACAGAGACAGAGAGAGTTAGATTTGATGAGAGAATGATGTGTTTATATAGGTGAGAAAGTGTAGTTGATGTTAAATAATAAATAAATAATAAAAAAATTGTAGTTGATGTGGCAAAGAGAAAATTAGAAAATAGCAATGATAAGGATGGTTAAAATTAACTTAACAGTTAACACCTCAAAATATTATCATAAGACAATGCAGTTACTTAGCATTACAACAAATATAATTTAACATATACAGCATAGGACCGCGTATAAGATACCATAAGGTCCCACCGCTATGGTAACTCCTCTTATTTTAGGATGAGTTTGATTTAATTTATTTTTTTTTAGAAAATATATAACTAAATTTTTCAAATAAAAATTGGAGGAAATTTATACGAATGTTTATGAAGATTTCGTCAAATTATACAAAAATAATCTTATTTCTATTTTTACTTTGGCATCCTTATGTGTAATGCTGTTTAAACTTTAAAGGAAATTTGTGAAATGTAAAATAAATATTGGTCAAATATTTTTTAAATAACTAGTAAATTGACATTTGTCTCACAGATCTAGATTTTTTTAATAATTTGTTATTGAAATGTTAGTCGATAAAATTAATAATTTTTTAAAAATAAAAATAAAAATAATTATTTGTTGGATTTTTTAATTTAAATATATACATATTTAAACTCATTGATTAATGTAATAATTGTAATTATAATTTAATTTAGAAAAATAAATAATAAAATAATTATTGTGTCATAACGTCGTATAAAATAATCTATAAAACATTCTTCATTAACACATGACAACTAAAATGACGGGACCATCTTTATATTACTCTTCATTATAAAAAATATATAACTTTTATTATTATTATTATTATTATTATTATTATTATTATTATTTAAATCTTATCTAAATAACTACTTAGAAGATCAAAATTTAAAGTAACATTGTCACTTAAAAAATTCAGAAAATACGATAACTTATTATAATATTTAGTGGTTAATAGGAAGATTCCTTTTATAAACTTCTCCAAACTAATACACATGATAAAAACTTATATTGAGTGTAGTTCGATTGACACGCACCCTGAGTTTGAATCGAGAAAGACTTGAGTTTCACCTACTCATAATAGTGTGACTAAATTCTAAATCTTAAGGTGATTCTGTTAATTTTTTTAAATGCTTCTCAATTATCTGTTTGTTTTGTATAATCTGAACTGATAAAGGTTATTATTAATTTTACAAAAAAGTATTCTGTATCGTCTTTCTAAGAGATGAAATATAATCTCCTGTAACCATATTTGTTTGTGTCTGCAGATCCAAGTGATGGGTGAATTTTTATACACTCGTTAAGCGATGATTACACTCTTAACTGTCTTCTTAATGAGAGGAAAGGATGCTAATTAACTTTATGGGTACTAGAGAGGTACTTTGTACTCTCAAATGTTTTTAAAATAAAAAATTAAAGAAAGTTATATATTTATATATTATTGAAAGTTTAGACTATCTTTAGTTCACAACTCACACTTGCACTCCAACAATCTCCCCTCAAGTGTGAGTCTCTTTCACATTGTAAACTCCCCCTCGAACATAAGGGCCCTTAAACACAAGGGGATGAAGGGAATCCACCGTCACACCACCTTCAACCCAAAATCTTAAGGCATTAAGTTGTGGGTCTTTCTCACTTATATATTACTCAACTTTTCAATTTCTAACCAATGTGTGACTTCAACTCACACTTGCACTCCAACAATATATATATATATATATATATATATGTTAATGTCTTATTTGCTTTGAAAAAAATGAAAATTTTAAATATCATTAATTAATTCTTTCTAGTTTTTCCAATTTAAGGTAGTCAAAATTTTAATGAGAATAATATTTTACTTTCCTGAATTGAACTTTACCTCTTTAAATAGTATCCTAACTCCTAAGCTATGTATTATGAACTTTAACTTCGATTGAATTAATTATTAAATTTTATCTCCTTTTGCAGGTAGACACCCATAAATCCATAATGTTAATTTCTTTTCAATTAACTCTTAGTTTGAGAAACTATGGAATGCTCCACAATTGATAGTACAATTAATGGTGTGTGAGTAGAACTATGACAATCTATTCATTTTAAGTTTTTATGAAGTTAAAAAGTTAATTAGCTCTTCATACAATGTAGGATTGCTTATAGTACTTATTCACTTGACACCTTGGCACTCTTCCATCCAAAGTAGAAATTAAACAATTTAACTGTTCAAACCGCAACACACGCAAAGCCACCACTGTACGCGGATTTACAATCATAGTCTTATTTTCTTTTACACCAATCATATAATAACATATATTATCAGATAAATTTTTTGAATTGAAAAAATTACACATAATATTTTTAAATACATATCATTATATAATTGTTAAAACAGGAAGTGAAACATAAGATATACACACAATTTAAAATTTTAAATCACATTGCATTGGAATTATAAGATTGATTTGATAAAGTGAAGAGATGAGAGGAGAGAGAATGAGTTTAAATCTCTTTGTTGATAAATTATCAACTAATATTTCATTAATAAAAAATACAACTTTAGGGTAGTTTAGTTTGCTATCATTTCAGTCCACAGATTCGAAATTTGGCACTCAAAACAAAGAAAACCGCAGCATACAAAGTGCTCATTTTGAAACGGCCTTTTCTCTATTTTGTTTTCATATTTTGCTTCCGTTTGATGAAAGAAAAGAATAAAAAAGAATTTCACTAACTTTTCTTATAACATATACTAATGTAACTATTCATCGTTAAAGAACCGAACAGATAGTTAAACTCATCATTGATCAGTTCAAAAAGTGAAGTATTATAATGACACACATTCTCTTAGTTACTGTAAAATACCTATGTTTATATCATACGGTATCGTAAAGTCATATTATATTCATTTTCACTTTTGAGGAAAACAAGGTATAAGAAACACGGTGGCATCAACATGCAAAAAGAACGTAGTACCAACTACAAGCAACAGTACCAACGTTAAATATAAAATAAGACAAAATATCATCAAGTATGAAATACACAAATTACGGGATCATCCACAGATTACAGATAGATTGTTCTTTTTGGTTTTATTTGTTTTATATTTTTAGGAACAGCTAAAGTGTTTTTGAATGGTGGCAAACGTTGCAGAAGCAGATGATCCAAAATCTGCAATTCTGCAAATGAAAAATGGAGAAGCTAGCATTGGTTGGCTCACAAATGCATGATATAGACTAGAAATTAGGTATGATGTTAAGTATAATTGAAAATATTCAAAATATACCTTTAAGAGTTTTATTTTTATGCCTTATTAATAAAAGTTTTTAAAACACTTTTTGTAAGTCTACCGGTGTCAGGAATCGAAAACTTTTGATAAATTTTTAATTTTTAATTATCTTATAATAAACTTAGATTTTAAATAAAAAAAAATTAAGTAAAAACAATTTTCTTACTGTCAAAAATTGGTATCCTTTTACAATTTTCATTTTTATCGGTGACGGTTTTTAGAAATCACTTTAAGAACTATTAGTGATAAAATACTCTTACACTATCTAGAAATTATAAATTACGAATGACTTTTAAAGTGTATGATAATTTGTAAAATTAAAAAAACTTTTACTTTAGAGTTACTGTTATTAATAATATTCACTAAAGTTTATATAACTTTGGAATAATATATAAACATAAGCTATTGAAGTTATTTAATCAATATAAAAGTTTAATATTTTACATTGTCAACTTTTTTTTTTCTTTATTTATTTTAATTTCTATCTTTAATACTTAATTAAAATAAAATATTATAAATTTATAAAAATTAAATAAATATTTAAAAAATCATTATTTTTAATTAATATTATTGTTCATGAAATATATTTTTAATATAGTATTTAATGTTATCATAATATCCATATATCTTTTTTTTTTTATAATTCAAACAAGTTTATAAACAAATAAATAAAGGAAAGTACCAACAGCGCTTCCCTCTAGTTTTACAGTGTTCACATAAAAAGTAGGCATTAAATACATGTCATTTAGCTCAAATAACTTGATTATCCAAACACAACAATGGGTACATAATCTGCTCTATGAGATTGTTATCTGAAAAAATCTACATCATTCTTAAGAACTAACCTTAACCACAATCATTGTTGGATATAAACGTGTATATCAACCTTATTTTTTCTAGTCATTGCAAATTTGTCATATTCATTGATGATCTGACATGTTTTTATCATGTAATCATAAATAAAGAAATTTACAAATTAAAAAAATATATTCTATCATGTTATACGCAAAATAACACAATGAAATATTCATATTCTATCATTTTATTATAAAACATATTAAATTAAAATCCTAAATTTGTTTTAACATATCAATAATTTATAATGTTATATTTTATATTACATATTATATATTAGTTATACTATTAATAAAAAAAATTCTCCCTTTTGATGTCCACCTATCCTACCCTTATACCTATTTGAAAATTAAAAAATAAACTAATTTTGATGAGAATAAGTATAGAATATGGATAAGGGTAGAATAGGTATTTTGAAATAGGTAGTTCAATATGTTGGATATAAATGTTTTAAAGTAATTTTTTCTTAAGGTTGCAAGGCTGATCTAGCAAAATTAATGGTAAAACTCTAAAATTATTATAAATATATCATGTTAGTACAGTTTATACACGCATTTGCTTTCTATTGAAAGTTGTTTTACTTGGTGTAGAACTTCTCTCGATTTGGAGTTCAAATAAAAATAAAGCTAGAAAGTTACATAAGTTAGAAAATTATGACAAAAGACTTATACATAATTATTTAAATCATAATTAACCCTTTGATTTTTTTTTTCACTGTTCAAATCCAACTACATTAAATGTCTCTTCTTTTCATTTTCAAGCCGCTTGGATGTCTTACCTATTCTTTATATAACTTATGTGATTTTGATCAATGATCATGTAATATGACAAAACTCATTTGTTATATATAATTATATACTAAGGAAGTAGATTGAATGGAAAATGGTGGCTACACACACCTTATTTGTTAGGAGTTATTTGTTATACATAAGATGGAATTAATAGAAAGTTTGGTAAAAAAAAATACATTTTTAAAAAAATTATATTAAAAAATTATTTTTTATATTTGATATTTATTTTTAAAAAACAACATTTTTAGGTATAGAATGTTCATAGGAATTTTTTAATAGATTTTTTATCAAAAACATTTTCATAAGATTTGAAAATTTAACTTTTCCAAATATAAAGAAAAAAACTACTACAGTAAAAATATATATCACATAGTTCTTCTGACATTTAGTAAATAATCAAGTTCTTCATTAAAAACATCACATTTTTTTATTAAATTTATAAAATGCTTACATAAATATTTTCAAGAATATTTATAATCAACACTATAGTGGTAGAATTTGTTTTTTTTTTTATGAAGAACTTATTGAAATTTTGAATTTTAATTGATCAATCATATTTTACTAAAATTTTAAATTTTAATCCATTGACAATCTATTAGGGTCTACTGTTATTTTTCTTAATTAATTTATTAAAAACAAAATAAATTAAAACTCAAAAATAATTATAATATATCAAAAGAGAATGTAAATACACAGGCCTGATTACGGAATATGAATCACAGATTACGAATCACGGACTACGGATCACGATCATGGATTATGGGTTACGGATTACAGATTAGGGATTACAAATCATAGATTATGAGTTACAGATTGCATATTACGAATTATAGATAATGAATCACATATTACAGATTACGAATTAGAATCATGAATCAAGGATCATAGATTACAGATCATGATCTTGGATTACAAATTAGGAATTACGGATCATGGATCAAAATTACAAAATATAGATTAAGGATAATGAAATAGATCACAGATTATGCGTTGTGAATTATCGATCACATATCACATATTAAGGATGAAGGATCATAGATAATGGATTACGGTCACGGATGATGAATTACAAACCATGAATTATAGATCACGGTTCACAGATTATATATGGGGATTACGGATCACAGATTATGTATTACGGTCACAGATGATGAATCATAGAGCATGGATGGTGATTATAGATCACATATTACGAATTACAGATCATATATTATGTATTATGGTCATGAATCATGAATCCATAACTTGTGATCCATAATTCATGATTCGTAATTTATGAATTGCAATCCATGATTCATGATCCATAATCTGTATTTCATAATCAATGATACATGATCTATAATTCATAATCTATGACTCGTAATTTGTAATTCATGACTCATAATCTATAACTTGTGATCCATGATCTATAATCTGTAATTTGTAATCCCCAATCCATAACCCATATTCTGTTATCCCTAATTTGTGATTTGTGATCCATAATACATAATTCGTAATCTGCAACCCATATTTAATAATTCATAATCCATGATCCATAATCCAAAATCTATGATCTGTAATTTGCAATCCATAATTTGTGTTACGTAATCCATTATTCATAATCTGTAACCCATAATTTATGATTGTAATCCATAATCCGCAATCTATAATCTATGATTTGTGATCTGTAACCTGTAATCAATAATTTGTGATTCGTAATCCGTGATCATGATGCATATTATGTAATTTGTAATCTGTTATCTATGATCCATGAGTCGTGATCTACAATCTGGTATTCATAATTCGTGATTGTGATCTGTAATCCATGACTCATAATTCATAATTTGAAACTCATAATTCGTAATTTGTGATCCATAATCTGCAATTGGTAGCCTGTGATTTGTAATTCATCCATAATTTCTTATCTGTAATTTGTGATTCATGATTTGTAATCCCCACTCCTTAATTCATGATGCTTGATTCATGATTTGAAATCTGTGATCTATAATCCGCATTCTAGAATTTGTGACTATGATTCATAATCTATGATTTGTGATTCATGATCTGTAATCTGTCATTCATGATCCATAACCCGTAATTCATAATTCACAATTTGTAACTCATATTCCATGATCATGATCCATGATCATTAGTACGTAATCTGCAATTTGTAATACGTAATTTGTATACTGTAATCCATAATCTGTAATCTGTGATTCGTGATTTGTGATTCGTAATCCATAATTCATGATCCATAACCTATAATCTGTAATTTGTAATGTATGATCCATAATTTGTGATACAGTTTGTGATTCGTAATTCCTTATTCACAATCTGTAACCCATAATTTGTGATTGTGATATGTGATATGTAATATGTGATAGTGATTTGTAATCTATCATATGTAATTCGCAATCCACAATTTTAATCCTTGATACATGATCCCTGATTCGTGATTCATAATCTATGATTCTTGATCAGTAATTCGTAACCCGTAATTTGTGATCCATTAATCATGATGCGTAATTCATTATCTATAATCTATAATCCGTAATTTGTGATATGTGCTCTGTAATCCCTAATTTGTGATCATGATCCATAATATGTGATCCATGACCCGTAATCCATAATTTGTGATCCGTGATCGGTAATCTGTAATTTGTAATCCGCATTCTATAACCCATGTCTCTGATAGCTTGTACTACCTCTGTTACTTCAGTATTTTTTCTCCCTGCCATATGAAATTATTCAAGTTAAAACTTAGTGACATGGTTAGCTCATTTCCCAAGTCTCACATGGAATACTGCTCTGATACCATCTAAGTGTAACAATATTCTATATATCCTAATTTCATTATATTTTTTTTATTTAAATCTTTTATTAATTACAAGGAAATAATTTTTTTCTTAATCATTATTATTTTTTTATTTCAACATATAATTTATTTTCTTCAATTATTTATTTAATCAAAATATAAACAAACCATTATTTATATATACATAAGTCATATTTACAATATTTCACATTTCTATTTTATATATAGATAGGGAAGATTTTATTTATGTGCAGATCTCCCATTTTTTTTCTACTACGATATTTACATAACTGGTGGAAAAATATCAATAACGGATTTGTATAGTTAATTGGCAGAAGGTAAAAAATAATAATTATTGGTCCTTCAAAAAAAGGTCTTGCATGATCATTCATAAACACTAAAGTAGAGACACTAGTTCCCCTGAACGTGACTAGTTCTCAATCATGTTAGTGATCCATCATGTTCCTGAAAAAAAAATATGAAATTACTGCCAAGAAAGGGTTTGGATAGTTAGGCTTGTCCATCTTTTAAATTTTGCATTTCCATATTTTTCTAAGAGACACGAAAATAATGGAGTGAGAACAATTATCTTATAAATAATTTAAATAATAAAAATTTAAATAATAAAATATATATTTCTTCTTAGATAAATTTGAATTATTTTTTTAGTAACTAGTTAGGATAAATGAGCTTCTTTACCATGGTTTTTAAAGAATACAAGGATATTTTACCTTAAATGTTTACTCATTTAAATCCCCAAGGTCAAATCTCTAATTACAAATTAATTCAAACCTTAATTAAGGATTAAAAATTTTATTATAATTTTTTTATATATATGTATATATGAAATAAAAATAACCATTACATTTAAAATAAAATGGTCAATTAATAGTTTAATATAACTAATTTAATAAATCAAATAAGATTATGAATAAAAATTAAATAATTATAATTAAATGTAACACAATAATAATCAAGACAATATTAGAGACACCTTACTAACTAAGTATTATTAAAAGTAACATAAAATAATAATTGCCGGTAGGACCAATGTAGATGACTCATTCATTCGACTAAGAATCATAGTAAACATCTTTTTGGGATGATAAAGCGAGGTTAAGGACACCTCACTAAATAGTTATAATTAAAAGTAACATATAATAAAGAAGTATAATAGTTAAAAATGATAAATGTCTCCTCTCAATATCTTAATAATCGAAATACTATAAGAGTTTTGAATTTTTTTTCTCTGAATAAACACTCAATATGGCTTTACTATTCTCAACTAAGATGTTTCTTTTTGCTTTTGGTTTTCTCCTTTTACGTTCAAAATACTAACCTATTTATAGACATGTTGAAGTAATTTTTTTCCTAACTATTAGTTACTAGGTTCTATAAGTTAGAGATAGGTTTTGGTTAGTTGTGGTTAAGCTTGAATCCTATACTCTTATCCAGATTTACATAGCACTGGGAAAATGGTACACAATTGAATCATTATGTTACTGCTTATGTATATTACATTGATTTTTTTTTATAAAAATTTAGAATTTGGATAATTTAATAATGAATATACTGTATGTCAATATAAATTAATAAAATAATATATGTGTGCGTGTTAAAATTTCTAAATTATGAATTTGTTTCTATATATTATTTTTTTTACTTATACTATATATTCTAAAAATATTCCAAATTAAATATTAAATATTTATATTTAATAATAATACAATATTGTACTAAAAGTTTAAAAATATGATTTTTTTAAATATTGCAACTAAATGTTTAAAATAGCATAATTTTTTTAATATATTACATTTAAAAATATAATTAAATATTTTATTGGAAATTTGGAATATTACATATGAGATTGGCAAGTCATAATCCGTGATCCAGATCCATAATAAGTAACTCGTAATCTGCAATTCGTAATCCATAATCTATGATTGTAATATGCGATCGTGATCACTGATCTGCTATCCGTAATTTGTGATTTGTGAACTGTAATCCATAATTTATAATTCGTAATCTATTATTTGTGATTTCTGATCTGCGATCCGTGATCCGTAATGCTTAATCCGCAATTTGTAACCTGTCATCTGTGATTTGTAATTTGCAATTTGTAATCTGTGATCCATAATTCATTATCTGTAATATATGATATGTAATATATGATTTGTGATATGTTATTTATGCTTCGTAAATCGTAATTCGTGATCATACTCCATGATCCATAATCACTGACCCATAATCCATAATCCATAATCTTTGATCCGTGATTTATAATCTATAATTCGTAATCCACATTCCTTTACCCATAATATGTGATCTGTGATACGTAATTTGTAATATGTGATCCATAATCTACAACCCAGAATCCATAATCTATGATCTATGATCCGTCATCCATAACCCGTGATCTATAATTTGTGATCTGTCATCCCTCACCCGTAATTAGTGATCCGTAATTTGTGATATGTAATTTGCAATTTGTGATCTGTGGTCCGTAATCCTAATAAGTAATTTATGATACGCAATTTGTAACTCATAATCTGTGATCAATGTTCCGTCATTGATCCAAAATCTGCAATTTGTAATTTGTGATCCGTAATCCATAATTCGCAATCTGTAATCTATGATTTATAATTCGTGGTAGTGATATATGATTTGTGATCTGTGATCTGTAATCTGTAATTTTTTATCCGTAATCCATGATTTGTTATTCATGATCATAATTTGTAATTCATAATCCATGATTTGTGATTCATGCTCTGTAATACATGATTATGATTCGTAATCTTTGATCCGTAATCCATGACCCATTATCTATGACCCGTAATCCCCAATCCATAATTTGTGATCCGTGATCCATAATCCATAATGCGTAATCCGTAATTCATAATTCGTAATATGTGATTTGCAATTCATAATGCATGATCCATAATCCATGATATACGATCCGTAAGCCTTAATATGTGATCCATAATTCGTAATTTGTGATCTTTGATCCATAATTTGTAATCCGCAATTTGTTATCAATAACCCATAGTTCGTGATTTGTGATCCGTAATTTGTGATTCATGATCCGCAATCTGTGATCCATAATATGTAATTTGTTATCCATGATTCTTGATCTGCAATCTGTGATTCGTAATCCATAATCTGCAATTTGTAATCTATGATTCATGCTCCGTAATCTCCAATCTCTAATATGTGATCCATAATCCATTATTCGTGATTTGTAATCCATTATTCGTAATTTGTGATCCATGATTCGTAATCTATGATCCGTAATCTATAATCCGTAATTTGTAATCTGCATTTCATAACTAATAATTTGTGATCTGTGATATGTAATCCAAAATCTATGATCCATATTCTACAATCCATAATCTGTAATCTGTGATCTATCATCCATCATCCATAATTCGTGATTCATGATTTGTGATCTCTGACCCGTAATCCATGATTCATAATCCTAATATGTAATTAGTAATAGCAATTCGTAACTCATAATCCTTGAACAGTGATCTGTGTTTCATCCGTGATACCTAATCTGCAATCTATAATTTGTAATCTGTAATTCATCATCTGTAATTCGTAATATGTAATTCGTAACTCATAATTCATTATCAGTGATCTACGAACTATATGAGATCGTAATCAATAATTTGTAATTCGTAATTTATGATCAGTGATCTATGATCCATGATCCTAATTTGTAATTTGTGATACTTAATCCATAATATGTGATTCATGGTCCATAATTTGCAATCCATAATTTGAGATCTTTAATACGTCATCCATAATTCGTAATTAGTGATTAGTAATCTGCAAACCTTAACCTGTAATTCGTGATGCGTGATCATAATTTGCAATCCACATTTTGTTAGTTATAATCCATAATTCATAATTTGTGATCCATGATCTGTGATTCATAATTCATAATCTAAAATTCGTAATGTCTCATTTGTGATCCGTGGTCCTTAATTTGTAAGTGTAATCGGTAATCCATAATATGAAATCTACAATTTGTGATCTGTAATCTGTAATTCGTATGCTACAATCTATAATCCATAATTCCTGATTCATAATTCCTAATATGTAATCCCTAATCTATAAGTTGTAGTCTGTAATCCATAATCCAAAATACAAAATCTGTGATCCGTTATCTGTAATTTGTAATCTATAATCTCTAATCTGTAATCCGCAATCTGTAAACTCTAATCCATAATTATGATCCGCGATATGTTGTCCATGATCTATAATCTGTAATATGTAATCTATATCCATAATCCATAATTTGAAATCCGTAATCTGGATTTTGTGAATCCATGATCCATAATTCGTAATTCAATCCCTAATATGTAATCTGTGATTGATGATGTGTAAATGATCCATGATCTATAATCTGTAAGTAATTTATGACCCATAATCTGTAATCCACAATGCGTAACCCTAATCTGTAATCCATAATCTATAATTTGTGATTGGCAATCCATAATTCATAATTTATAATCCACAATCCCTACTCTGTAGTCCTCAATCTGTAATTTGTGATCCTTTTTTCCATGATCCATAATCTATAACCCGTAATTCGTGATGCATAATCTATAATTCGTGACCATGATCTTTAATTTGTATTTCGTAATCCGTAATATGTGATCGTAATCCATGACTTATAATCCATAATCCGTGAACCTAATCCATAATTCATAATATGTGATTTGTGAACCGTGATCCATAATCCATAATTTGTAAGTCGTAATCCACAACACGTAACCCATAATTCGTGATCATGATCCAGGATCCGCGAACTGTGATCCATAATCCAAAATCCACGATCCATAATCTATAATTTGTGATTCATAATCCGCAATCTATATTATATGATCCATAAAGCGTGATTTGTGATCCGTGATAAGTGATTCATGATCTATAATCTGGGATCCGTAATTTGCAATCCCAATTTGTAACCTAATATCGTAATTCGTAATCCACAATCTGTGACCCATAATTCGTTATCATAATTCATGATTCGCAATTTCAAAATCTGTGATCATTGATTCATAATCTCTAATCCACAATCCATAATCCTCAATCTGTAACCTGTGATCCATAATCCATAATCTGCAATTCATGATCCATGATCCATAATTCGTGATACGTTATCCATGATCTGTAATACGTAATCCATAATTTGTAATTCGTAATCTTTGACTCATGATTCATTATCTATGCTTTGTAATCTGTGATCCATGATCAATGTTCCATAATCCATAATTCTTGATTTGTGACCCGTAATCTCTAATCCATAATCTATGACCCGTGATCTGTGATCCATAATCCGTAATTCATAATCTGCAATCCATAACCCATTATCCATGACGTGATCCGCAATCCGTGATCAGTAATCCGTAATCTATGCTCCAAATATGTAATTTGCAACCTATAATCTATAATTCGTAAATTTTTATATGTGATTCACGATGCGTGATCCGTAATTTGTGATAAGTGATATGTGATCGGCAAGTCGTAATCCATGACCAAATATCTATAACTCGTAATCTACATTCTATAACATATAATCTGTAATCATGACCATGATCTGTGATCCATAATTTGTGATTCGTGAACCATAATATGAAATCTGTAATCTATTATCCATGATAGGTGATTCATAATCTTTAATCTGTAATCCATAACCTCTGATCCATGATATGTGATCTGTAATCTGTAATTCATCATCCATAATTCGTACTACATGATCTATAATCTATGACTCGTGATCTATGATTTGTGCTCTATAATTCATGATCGTGATCCGAGATCCATAATTCATGACCTGTAATCCATAATGTGATTTGTGATCCACAATCTCTTATTCGATATCTGTAACCTGTAATTCCTAATTTGCATTCTGTAACCCATAAACCTGATCCACAATGCGTCATATGTAATACGTAATTTGTTATCCGTAATTTGTAATCCACAATCTATAATATGTGGTACGTAATATGTCATCCATAAGTCGTGATCCATAATTTGTGATCTATCATCCTTGACTCCTAATCCACAATTCGTGATCCATAATACTAATCCATAATTTGTAATAGGCAATCCGTAACCCATAATCTATTATCAATGATTTGTGTTCCATCTGTGATCCATAATCTGCAATCCGTAACTTGTGATTTGTAATCCATAATTTGTAATATGCAATCCAAAACCCATAATCCATGATTAGTGGATTATGAATTATCTGTGATCCATAATTTGTAATTTGCAATTCGTAATCTATGATTCGTGATTCGGGGCTTGTGATATACGATTTCTGATCTATAATTTTTAATCCTTGATCCATAATGTTGTGATTTGTGATTCTTGATCCGTGATTCGTGCTCTGCAATCTATTATCATGATCCATAATTTGCATTCCATAATCCATGATCTATGACCCATAATCCTTAATCCAGAATCTGTGATATGTGATCCATAATATCTGATCTCTGATCCATAATCTGGAATTCATAACCCATAATTCGTGATCGTGATCCATGATAAGTGATCCGTAATCTGAAATAGGTGATCTATAATATTTGATCCATAATCGGCAAGTTATAACCCATAATCCACAATTCGTAATTAGTGATATGTGATTCATAATGCATAATCTATAATTAATGATAAGTGATATGTAATACGTAAGCCTTATTATCCATGATCCATAATTTGTGATCTGTAATTCGTAATCTGCAATCCGTAACCCATAATCTGTGATCATGATCCGTAATTTGTGAACTGTAATCTACAATTCGTATCCGTAATTCATAATCTGGAATATGTTATTTGTGATCCCTCATCTGCAATCTGTGATTTGTAATCCTTAATCCGTAATTTGTAACCTGTGATATGTGATCCGCAATCTGTAATCTACAATTTTAATCCATGATCCATAATCTGTGATGCATTATACATGATTCTTAATCTATTATCCGTAATCTATGATCCATAATCTATGATTTTTTATCTGTGATTCGTGATGCTTATCCATAATATGTGACGTGATCCATGATGCATAATTCGTGACTCGTAATCTGTAATCAATGATTCATGATTTGTAATCCATAATTTGTAATCTACATTTTGTATCTCATAATTTGTGATCCGCGATCTATGATACATAATCCACAATTTGTGATCCATAATCTACAATCCATAATTTGTGATCTTTGACTCATAATCCGTCATATGTCATCCATAAGCTATGATCTATAATCCGTGATCCATAATCCTAATTCATAATTCGTAACACACAATCTATAATCCCTAATCTGTTATCATTGATCCGTGTTCCGTAATTTGAAATATGTAATTTGTGATTTGTAAATTCGCAATCCATAATTCGTAATTCCTAATATGTAATTCGTAACCCATAATCTATGATATGTGATATGTGAACTGTCTGAGATTCATAATCCATAATTTGGGATTTGTAGTTTGTGGTCTATGATCCGTAATCCCTGATTTGCGATCCTAATCTATGACTTATGATCCGTAATTTGTAATCCATAATCTGAGATTCTTGATCAGTGATCCGCATAAAATATGATGTTTGATCTTAGTTTTATATTTCCTAAGTCATAATCCATAAGCCGTAATCCACAAATCATAATTTGTGATCCATTATCGATGATCTATGATTTGTTGATCCGTAATTGGTAATCAATAATCTGTGATCCGTGATTCATGATCTATGATCCGTAATCCATAATTTGTAATCTTTGATCCGTAATTTGCAATTCTTAATCCATAATATGTAATTTGTACTCCACAATCTGCAATATCTGATATTTGATTCGTAATCCTTTATCCGTGATTTGTGATTCATGATCTGTGATCCATAATTCGTAATCTACAATTTTTTATCTGTGATCCATAATTCATGATCCATTATCCCTCATTCATTATCTATAATTTCTAATCCCTAATTCGTGATTCATGATTCTTGATCCATAATTCATAATTCGTAATCCATAATTTGAAATTCGCAATCCATGATTTGTAATTTGTATTCTACAATCTATAACCCATAATCCATGATATGGATCCAATCTGTGATCCATTGATCAAATGTTCATCAAACATATCCAAAGTGTCAACCTATTTATAATTTATGATCCGTGATTTATAATCCGTGATCTTGATCCATGATACATTATCCATAACCAATAACTTATGATCCGTTATTCATGATTCATGCTCTATTATCTGTGATTTGTAATCCATCATCGTGATCCATGACCCATAATTCGTAATCCGCAATATGTAATCCATATTTTGTGATCATGATCCACGATCCGTGATCATTAGTTCGTAATTTGTAATCCTAATCAGTAAACCGTAATCTGCAATATGTAATCTGTGATTTGTAATTCATGATTCATAATCTATAATTTGTGATCCGTAATCCATGATTTGTGACCTGTAATCTGTAATGCATGATCCATAATCCATGATACGCAATCTGTAATCCGTAACCCATAATCCATGATTGTGATTCATAATCTACGATTTGTGATTAACAATCTGAATCTGCAATCTGTTATCCTTGATCTGTGATCCGTGATTTGTGTTCATTATCTGTAATCCTTAACCCATAATTCATAGCCTATGATCCATGATTCGTAATCTGTAATCAACAATTTGTAATCCATGATTCATTATTCGTGAACCGTAATCCGTTATTCATAATCCATGATCTGTAATCTATGATTCGTAATCCGTGCTCCATAATCTATGATCCATAATATGTGACTTGTAATGAATAATCTATGATGTGATCCAAAATATGTGATCCATGATTTGTAATCCGTAATTCGTAATCTGCATTCCGTAACTCATAATTTGTGATCCGCAATCCGTGATATGTAATCCGCAATCTGTGATCTGTAATATGCAATCCATAATCTGTGATCCGTGACCTGTAATCCATCATCCATAACCATGATCCGTAATCCATGATCTCTAACCTGTAATTCATGATCCAGAATCTATGATTCATAATACACAATCCGTGATTCGTAATTTGTAATCCTTATTTGTAATTTTGTCCTATGTGAATTGAATATATTAGTTGATGATTTTGTGAAAATTGGGTTGCATAATCAATAGGGCAAGTCCTTCTTCTCTAATGTCCTAGATTTGTTATCCATTGTCTACTTACAAGACTTGAGTTATATGTTTCTAATAATATAATCTAATTTTCTTGTTTTGGGTCTTGTCCATTTAGGTCACCAAAGAGAAAACTTTAAATGATTTTATGTATTAGTTGACATATTGGTTTGGCCTTGTATAACATTTAAAAGAATAAATTAAATTGATATTGATAATTTTTAAATAATCCAATCAACATACTTTTTAAATTAAGTCTAAATGGATGGATTTAAGAAGCTTGTAGAGATGAATTTGTGAATCTAGACTCACATAGAATCAAGTAGTTTCTTTTAACACTCTTCATGTGTTATTTGCACTCGAACATATAAAATAATATGAAAATGCTAGCATTATTTCACATTGTTTTAACCTACGTTTAGGGTGTATATTCTAAATTTATTGATCCAGAATACAATATGTTAATTCTAGATGAGGTGATCTAAAATGTAGCAGTATAACATGACTAATTATGTTTCAAACATGTTGATTCGAAATTGTCACAATTAACTTTCCAGATTGGCCCGTCGGAAAGAGTAATATCATATTCATGTTTTGGATCAACTAATCTGGAACATTAATTATTTTGTGTTCTGGAACACCACAAACTAATCTTAATCAACAAGAAATAATGCCAAGAAAGTCATACCTAAATGAACTTCTGTTTTTCTTTTTAAATGATGCTTAAATAAATGAACAATACTATAAAGACTTGGAAAACATCCAATTATTTGGGATACACAATAGGAGAAATTAAGCAAGATAATGCAAAGACACAACAACACAGTAAAAGAAAAGAAAAATTTTAGAATTTAAAAATTAAATAAAGATAGCATTGGTGTTTTATGTATTAGGGGTGTGAATAGAAAATGAAGAGTGATAAAAGAAACTACCTATAATCAAGCATACTTGGGCTGTCATTGTTTAAATTTTTATTTTTCTCATTGAAATTTGTATAAGAAAAATAAAAATGAGTCTATTTGGGTTAGTTCGACAAGCTATTGGACTTGATTAGACGAGGATAAACGCAATCCATATGAAATATGGATCGGTTGCGTGACCCATTTTGGAGCTTGACTCAACTGGTCAGGTCAAACTCAACAATCATTTTAACAACTCTATTTAAAATAAGTCACTTGACCAAACTTTTGTAAAAGGGGAAATTACATATGCACCTTCTCAAGTATAGTAAAATGACAAATGCACCTTTTTTTCTTAAAAAAATTACACAAAAACCTCCTTATTTTTATATATTCATTATAGTTGCATGTCATGTTTGAAAAAAATTGCACTAACACCTCTCTCAAACTTTACTAAAACCGCTAGAGTACAAAAGAGATGATTAAAAAAGTAAGGGTGCTAGTGTAATTATACTAAACCTCAAAAAGTACATATGTAATTTGCTCTTTTTATAAAATCAGTCAGTTAAAATTTTTTTGAACAATTAGGATTTTTCAAATTTGATCACTTTGGTTTTGGTTGATATTTTTGCAGTCCATTACTATTGCTGCTAAGTGTTGAATACTATATGTAACTTAAATGGGAGTGTAATTAAGATTTCCTTTATACTATAAATAAATTATTTATAATATAAATTTTAAATTTATATTTATTAATATATATAGTTAATTTAAATATTAATAAATTAAAATTAAATATTAATAATTTAATAAATATAACAATAATAAACATTAAATGGTATATAATGATAAAATTAAACTAATATTAATATATTTTTACAACTTAATCAATATGTTTTAAATACTTTTTATCATATATTTATAATTAATTATCTTTAAGTCATGATCCGTAATCTGTGATCCATGAACTGAGACCCCTGATCTGTAATCTATGATTCGTAATCCACAATCTGTGATCCATCATTTGTAATCCTTATTCATAATTTGTAATATGCAATCAGTTACCCATAATCTGTGATTAGTGATCCGTGTTTTATTTGTGATCCGTAATCCACAATCTGTAATTTGTAATTCGTAATCTGTGATCCATGATTTGTAATTCGTAATATGCAATTCGTAATCCATGATCAGTGATCCATGAACCGTTCATGATCCGTAATCCATAATCTGTAATATGTGATCTATAATTCGCTGTATGTTATCTATGATCCTTGATCCGTAATCTGTGATATGTAATTCGTCATTCTTAATACGTGACCACAATTCATAATTGGTGATCTATAATCTGTACTTTGTAATCTGTAATTTTTAATCCATAATCTGTGATGCGTGATCCAAATTCCATATTCTGTAAGTCATAATCCGTAAGCTGTAATCCACACTATAATCTTTGTTCCGTGATATGTTATTGGTGATCCGTTAATTCGTGATCCATAATCGGTAATCCGTAATCTGTGATTTGTAATTTGTGATCCATGATCAGTCATCCATAATGTGTAATTTGTAATCCGTAATCCATAAATGTGATCTATAATCCGTTATTCGTGATTCATAATCCATGATTTGTGATCCGTAATCCATAATTTGTAATCTGCAATTTTTTATTTGTGATCCATAATTTGTGATCCATGATCCATAATGTGTAATCCACAATTCCTAATACGTGATCCATAATTCATAATCTGTAATCCATAATCTGCAATTTGTGATTTGTACTCCATAATTCGTATTTTGCAATAGTAACCCATAATCCTTGATCTGGGATGTAATCTGTGATCCGTTGATCCAATGTTTGTCAAACATATACAAAAGTATCAACCTATTTATAATTTGCAATCCATGATTCGTAATTCATGATCGTGACCCATGATACATGATCGTGATCCATGATAATGATCCGTGATGTGTAATCCTTAATCTATGATTAATGATTCATGATTCGTACTTTGTGATGTGTGATCTATAATCCGTCATCCATGATAACACATAATTCGTAATCTGCAATATGTGACTCATACTCCATGATTATGATCCGTGATCATTAGTTCATAATCCTAATCTTTAAACCCTAATTTGCAATCCGTAATATGTGATTCATGATCCGTAATTCATGATCCATGATGTGTTATCTATGATATGTAATCCGTGATCTGTAATCCATGATTTGTAACCTATAATCTGTAATTTGTAATTTTTAATCTATGATCCATAATTTGTGATATGCAATTTGTGATATGTGATCTATAATTCATAATCCATAATTTGTAATCCATAACCTATAATCAATGACCGTGATCCGTGATCTGTAATCTATGATCAATGATCCATAATATGTAATTCATGATTCACAATCTGTAATCTATGATCCGTAATTTGCAATCCATAATAAGTGATCCATGATCATTAATCCGTAATTTGTAACTCGTAATCCATGATCCGTAATTTGTGATCTATAATGTCTTATCCATTATTTGTAATCCGAAATTTGTGATCCTTAGTTTGTGATCCATGATTCATAATCTGTGATCCGTGATCTATAATCTGTAATTCGTGATCTATGATCTCTGACCTATTATTCATAATCTTTGATCCATGATCCGTAACCCATTATCCGCAATCCATGATTCATAATTCATCATATGCAATCCGTAACATAATCTGAGATCAGTGATATGTGAATAGTCTGTGATCCGTTATTGATAATCTGCAATCTGTGATCCATAATTTGTGTCCTCTGATGTATGATTCATAATCTGCAATCCTTAACCCATAATTCGTGATGTGTGATCTGAGTTCCATATTGCATAAGTCATAATTTGTAAGTCATAATCTACAAACCATAATTTTTGATCCATTATCAGTGATATGTTATCTGTTGATCTATAATCCATAGTCGGTAATAAGTAATTTGTGATTCGTAATCTATAATCCGTAATTTATGATCTGTGATTCATAATCCGTGATTTGTAATTTGCATTTTTTATCTATGATCCATAATTCTTGATCCATAATCCATGATTCATGATCTATAATCCATAATCCTTAAATCCCTCATACGTGATCTATAATTCATAATCCATAATCTAGAATCTGATATTTGTGATCTGTAATTTGTATTTTGTAATTCCTAACCCATAATCTATGATTTGTGATCCATGATCCATAATTCGTAATATAATCCCTAATCCATAAGCCATAGTCCATAATCCATAATTTGAAATCCAAAATCCATGATTCGTTATCCATAATCCGTAATCTATAATATGTAATTTGTAATCTGAAATCCGTAAACCCCAATCCATAGTCAATGATCCATGATCCCTTATCCATGATAAGTTATCCATGATCCATAATCTATAATACATAATCCATAATTCATAAGCCAAAATTTGCAATTTGTGATCTGTGATCTGTAATTTGTAATTCTTAATCCAATCCGTAATTTGTAATATTTAATCCATGATATGTGATCCACGATCGGTAAGTGATCCCTGACTCGTAATTTGTAATCCACAATCGTAATCCATGATCTGTAATTTGTGATCTGCAATTTATAATTTGTAATTAGTAATTTGAAATCCTTAATATGTAATCCACAATTTGTAATATCTGATCCTTGTTCTATGATCCATAATCTACAATTTGTAATTCATGATGCATAATTCGTGATCCATGATCCATAATCCATGTTCCGTGACCATAATCCATAATCTGATCCGTTATCCGTAATCCATAATCCGTAGTTCATAATTTACAATCCTTAACCCATAATCTGTGATCGTGATCTAGGGATCCATGATCCATAATCGATAATCCGCAATCCGTAATCTATGATCTGTGATTCGCAATTTGTGATCCATAACATATGATCCATGATAAGTGATCTATATCCGTTGATCACGAATTATAAATAGGTTGATACTTTTGGATATGTTTGATAAACATTAGATCAACAAATCATAAATTATGGTGTCCAATTCGTGGCCTGTTAAGTATCCGTTATGTTCTGTACCCTTATACTTATTTGTTCCCGTGCCTGTGTATTTGTATTTCTATTTTGATATGTTATTAACAAATTTAGGATGTTAATTTAATATATTTTGCAATAACATGATAGAATATGAATAATTCATTGTGTCATTTTGCATATAACATGATAGAATATATTTTGTTAATTTTTATATTTCTTTGTTTATGATTACATGATAGAAATATGTTAGATCATCATCGAATAGGACAGATTTGCAATGAATTTGAAAAAAATTGGGAGAGGAAAGAATTTGAATAAAATTCAAAATATTGTTTCACCCATGTATTTTCTATTTAGGATGTTAATTTAATATATTTTGCAATAACATGATAGAATATGAATAATTCATTGTGTCATTTTGCATATAACATAATAGAATATATTTTGTTAATTTTTATATTTCTTTGTTTATGATTACATGATAGAAACATGTCAGATCATCATTGAATATGACAAATTTACAATGAATTTGAAAAAAAATTGGGAGAGGAAAGAATTTGAATACAATTCAAAAAGTTGTTTCACCCATGTATTTTCTATTTCTATTAAAATATTAATGATCAACAGTATACATCTATTAACAAAACTTATATTTGTGAAAGTGGAAGAAGTCATAAAATGTTTAGAAGGGTAAAATAATCATAAAATGTGGATACCGAAAGATCCTATTCCCATTATATAATATAATATAAAATATAATATTATTGATTATACATATAGTTTATAGATAGTAGGGCAATTAAGTATGTTGAATACACATGTTTTAAAGTAATTTTTTCTTAAGGTTATAAAGTTGATCTAATGATAAAGTTTACATTTGGCGAGAGAGAGGTTGTGGGTTCGAATCCCTTCAATAACAAAGTAGTTTATTTTTAATTTTCAAATAAGTATAAGGGTAGAATAAGTATTTTGAAAAGTGAACATCAAAAGGGAGAATCCACTTTATTAATACTATAGATTATAGTTAATATAGATAAATATATAATATATAATATAATATTATAGATTATTGATTATACATATATATATATATATATATTATAGATAGTAGAAAATTATATATGTTGGATATAAATGTTTTAAAATAATTTTTTTCTTAAGGTTATAAGGTTGATATAGTGACAAAGTTTACCTTTGGATATAATATATAATATAATATTATAGATTATTGATTATACATACATACACACATATATATATATATATATATATATATATTATAGATAGTAGAAAATTATGTATGTTGGATATAAATGTTTTAAAATAATTTTTTTCTTAAACTTATAAGGTTGATATAGTGACAAAGTTTACCTTTGGCGAGAGAGAGGTTGTGTATTCAAATCACTACTATGACAAAGGATTTTATTTTTTAATTTTCAAATAGGTATACAAATAGAATAAATATTTTGAAAAATAGACTTCAAAAGAGGGAATTTTCTTTATTAGTATAGATAATATATAATATAAAATATAGTATTATAGATTATTTATTATACATATAGATTATAGATAGTAGGGTAATTATGTATGTTGGATATAAATGTTTTAAAGTATTTTTTTCTTAAGCTTATAAGGTTTATCTAGTGTTAAAGTTTACCTTTGGTAAGAGAGGTTATATGTTTGAATCCTTACTATAACAAAATAGTTTATTTTTTAATTTTTAATAGTATAAGGGTAGAATAGGTATTTTGAAAAGTAAATTTCAAAAGGGGGAATTCCCTTTATTAATAGTATAGATAATATACAATATACAAGATATAATATACAATGTATACTGTATAATATGCAGTATATATTATAAAATATAATATTATAGATTATTGATTATACATATAGATTATTGATAGTAAGACAATTATGATGTCAGATATAAATTTTTTAAAGTATTTTTTTTATTAAACTTATGTTGATCTAGTGGCAAAATTTACCTCTGACAAGAGTGAGGTTGTGTGTTTGAATCCCTACTACGACGAAGTTGTTTATTTTTTAATTTTCAAATATATATATAAGGGTAGAATAAGTATTTTAAAAAGTAGACTTCAAAAGGAGAAATTCCTTTTATATATGTAATAATATATATGTATATATATATATATATATTATAAATTATAGATACTAGAACAATTATCTATGTTGGATATAAATGTTTTAAAGTAATAGTTTTTTTCTTAAGGTTATAAGGTTGATCTAGTGACAAAGTTTATATTTGGAGAGAGAGAGGTCGTGGGTTTGAGTCCCTTCTATGACAAAGTAGTTTATTATTAATTTTTAAATATATAAGAGGGTAACATAGATATTTTGAAAAGTGGATATAAAAAAATGAATATTCCCTTTATTAATAGTATAGATAATGAGTTTAAAAATTAGAGGTGAACTAAAAGTTTAAGTGGATCTTATTTTATTTACACATTTATATATGATGATTAATATATAAATTTTATTTATTATAGATATTTTAAATATTTTTATAATTCCATTTTTAACACAATTGTTTTAGATTAAATCAATGTACTGCCTTTCTTTTTTTTAATATAACATTTATTACTAAAATATCATTTTTATAAAACTAATATGAATTCTAATTTTATTTATTTTTTATTTTTAAACTTTAATTTTGTACTACAAATTGATTATTTTAAATTAAATTTTTGCAATAATTTTCTATTATTATTAATTTTATTTTTTTTTACACCTTTATCAATTTTTTATTTCTACTTTAATATTTTTAAGAGTTATTTTTGGATTTTCTCTCAATTAATTTCATTCATAGTAGATAAGAGAAATCATAGATGTGTTTTATTATTTCTTGTTATAAGGGAGTATCTTTTATTCTTTCACATATATTTTCTTTAATTTTTTTTAAGAATTAGTGATCACAACGTAACTTATAAGAACCAAGGAAAGATCTTATTTTTGTGATTTGAATATGATTTGATCAACTACAATTATTTTTTATTAAATTATTGTCTAATTGTAATCATGTTTCAATACATGTTTGTCACTTAATAACTAATGCCAATTTATCGATAAGGGCACAAATTTAACAATTTTAAAAGTAAATACATAAAGTCATGAATTAAAAATAGAGTTTAATTGGTATACACTGTCAGTGTAAATGATTTTTGCACTGACATTCAATCATGACTTTACACTAAAGTAGTAATGAGTAAAGTTAATAAATCTATCACGAATGAAGGATTGTGATTAACTGTAAAAATCTTTACACTAACAATATATACCAATCAAACTCTTAAAAATAAAAACATAATATCTAAATTTAAAAAAAGAAAGAAAGATGAACACAGTGTCATTAAACCTATATATTAATCATTGTATGGATATATCATGGTCAAACTAACAGTTTTAACCCACAGATTGAATAGGTCATGCTAAAAGTCCATAATTTATATGGAATTAAAATTTAGAGCCCACCATGTGCTAAAAGCATACAACTTATTTTAACACCTCCAAATTGATATTGGCACCTCCTAGGTATCCATATTGTGATTGTCCTTATCTCCCTCAGTGCACCTCATTCAAATCCACCCGTTTCCTCACCTTGCAAGACGCTTGCCACTCACAATGCTTCTATAATCTATCCAAACCCTTGCAGCACTTTATTCCGAATTACTTGATCCGTAATAAAAAAATTGTTTTTGTTTTTGTGGTCGAGGCTAGTGGCTGACAGAGGATCCGGATGCCAGAAGAAGAAAAGGACAACATGGATAATTAAGATTTAAAAGAGGTGCCAATAGAAAAAAGAGGTGCGAAAAAGAAATTGTTCTGAAAAAACGGAAATAGATCCTATTTTAAATTCGCAACTTTGGTTCGACTGAAAATAGTCATAATAAAATACAAAAATTAAATTTTATTTATAACTTTTTATCAAAATAAAACTTATGACTTTTTTTTTTAATGAGGAATTACCTGCGCACCCTCACTACAGTAGAGCTTCCCCACTATCCCATTAACATTGCCCAGAGCCACAATTTCATGTCTTCACTTTATCTCGCAATCCATTACGGAAAACCCACAGTTCCTGAACTCTTCTTATCGTTCCAAACATTATTGCACTAGTCTTAGCCAAGAAAAGTACACTAATTTTACACATGAAAAAGACCAAAATAAAAATATATATTAAAAATACATACCTGGTGTCGATTCTCCCAATCATTTTCGATGGGAATAATATAACCCTATAGTCTAGTAAAAAACAAAAAAATTAATTAAATACAAACTTTTAAAATGACAAACAATCTTAGTTTGACCAATTTATTGTTTTAACTTTTAAGATTTGTCCATTGCTCTGAAACTTAATCCCCTATACCCTGTGGGGCTGTGGCGAGTACAAAGCCTTTACAATTACACTCTTTAAGGATTTAAACTGTTGTGTAACAATTTAAAAATTATAATAGAAATAATTAACCTGACATGCGAATTGACGATTAAGATTAACAGCAACAAAGCTTTAAAAATTAAAATCATTAACTTTTGAAATTCAGCAACGACTCAAAGCGGCATTAGAAAAACAATCTTGACTTAATTAAGTTTTTAATTTTTAAAATTTAACTAAATTTTACTTTTGATGCTCAAAATTGAAAATAATTTCCATCCTTAAAATTTTAAATTTACATTATTTTCAATGACTAAATTTAACTAAGTTCAGAGAAAAAAATATTTTTAATTTTCAAGAAAAAAAAATTTCAGGTACTAAAGTTAATTAAGCCAACAATAGAAGGCACCAACAGTTCTAAGACTCAATTAGAATAAAGTTCTCACAAGGCACTCAAAGGAAAAGAAAATTCTTTTAAAAAATTAAAATAAACTTAAAAATCTCACTTCTCAACAGCTGAAAATAGTTAAATAAGAAACTTCTGAAATGTAAGAAATACACAATTAGACTTTAATTATGAGAAAAATTTGATTTATTGTACCGTTTTTCTGTAAATATTTTTGAGAAATTTATCCAAAAACAAACGTGAATGAATCAAACAAAATAGGACTATCTACTGTATATAATCATCACATCAGTCACCAACCTTAAATTTATAATGAAATTGTATAATATTCAAGTGCTTAAGTATAGCTTTATCATAAACGACATGTAATCGTCCATTACGACAGTATAAATGAAACTCTACAACAGTTCACCCACCAATGTTTTCTGTTTACTTCTTTTTTAGGGGTATGTTATCATCCCCAATCATGACATATGAGAGATCCTGTTCTCTTGAGAACGAAGTTCATAAAATAATAAAATAAAACAAGTTACAGACAGAGCCAGCTAAAGATCAAACTGACACAAGATAGAGGTTCTCCCTATCATGTAGCTAACGCTGTTGTTTTGCAGATGGGGCACAAGTTCTTCTGCATTAGCCACTGCTTGATGCAGCCACTGTGGAACTCATGCCCACAATCCAGTGATCCAACATTCTCTCCATCAGAAAATTCCTCCTGTCATGAGAATAAGAAAAATACAGTAAGTATCTAGCTCAGAAGTTAAACAAACCATTGTGTTTGTTTCCATGTCCTCTTTACTTTTACTGAGACATACAATACTCATACCTGACAGATACAGCAAGGTTCCAGATCAGTAGAAGACTCTGTCATGACCTGCATGTAAATTCGCTGTTTCATAAACTTGATAATGACGTCCTCACTCAATCCAGTGCTCACATCTCCTATACGCTCCTCCAATGCCAACAATTCCTGCAATCCCAGATGAAGTCAGAAGAAATGGCAGACAGCAACTGATGGACGAGAATACCATAGATCGCCTTTTTACCTCATAAGACATATTGTCAACATCAAGGCGCATTTCTCTGTGCCTGTCATGCATTTCAGCCATGCCATGATATATGAAAGGGTCAAAGAGCATATAATCCTGACATTTCACAAGTGTCAAAGAAAAATGCAAGTTAGCTCTCTCAATAATCTATAGCATTGCATAGCCCACTAGAAGATGACCTACACAAGCTAACAGGCTTGGGCTTGCTTCAAATGTGAATGTTTCTTTTGCAACATAATGAAATGTATATAGATAAGTATGTCAATTTGAAGAGATTCATACACAAAATAAGTTGTCTAAAAAACATTCACATAATATATAATTAGCATTGCAAGAGAAATGGGGTCTACTGTATAGTGGTGATAATTTGCTCCCATACTATTAGCCCAACCAACCCTAGTGTCAATATTTTATTTAATGAAATGTATATAGATAAGCATGTCAATTTGAAGAGATTCATGCACAAAATAAGTTGTCTAAAAAACATTCACATAATATATAATTAGCATTGCAAGAGAAATGGGGTCTACTGTATAGTGGTGATAATTTGCTCCCATACTATTAGCCCAACCAACCCTAGTGTCAATATTTTATTTAACCTTGGATAAGTTTCTCCCTAAGTTGAAAGAGAAATAGCCACATAAAAAATCCATCGAGTGCAATCCAATGATAATACTTACCTAATATTAATTTCACAAAAAACTAAAAAATGTCATAAATTGTTACAAAAGATATATTTAGACCCGAGTCAAACCTCAGCTCGTAAGCTCTCACCCCTCCGCATAGCCATCAAGACTTGGCGAATCTGGCACACAGAACAATTACATAATTAGATCAGATAGGACAATAATGGCACCAAATTTTGCTAATCTGTTGTTCACATTTCATTTTATCAAGATGTTTGCTAGTTGGCTGCCAAAAATAAGCTATTCTTCTAAAAAAAGTAAACTGAAAAAGGTTATGAAAAAATGAGGCAACACTAAAAAAAGCACAAACATCAAGGCCATAAGTATTTGAATTTGAAAATTTTTTACTATTTATTCACTTGTGCATATTCCTTGTTTAAATTGAGATCCTGGATATATGAACATAAATTTTATAGGGAAATCATGGTACCTGCATGGTGTGGCCTAATAGCAGAATAGCGCAACATATTTTGTAAAAAGGAAAACAAACAGAAATGATACCTCAGATATTAGTCGGCGTCTCCCTTCGTTGTCAAAGGTTAATGCTCGCAGTGAATGAGGACCAGAGAGAACATCACCACCCCTTCTTTCCATCAACAATGCTGTTCTTAGATGCGATTGATTGCTGCTAGAACCTTGGGTAAATGAAGGAGGACCAGAAGGAGATGGGGTAGAATGGCCATTATGAACACCAGATGCAGAGCTAATTGATGGAAAAAGGGACCAAGGACTGAACTCTGACACACTCTGCATATTATCAGCTGGAACTTCACGATTAAAAATCCAGCTAGGGTTAGGGGAGGGGTGGACATTTGAACTAGATCCAATCCAAGGTGTAGGAGGTACACCTCCAGAATTGTTCACATTACCAGATGGTGTATGCCAACCTGTAGGTTCATGTCCTGAAGAAGCAGGCACATTCATGGGATGTTCAGTACTATCTCTGGGAAACATTCTTAAATTAAAATCTTCCAGGACAGCTCTTTCTCCAGAGTTATAAGAAGTTGAAGATCTGGCCCCTCTGGGATTGGCAGTTCTGTTCCAAGGAAAAGAATGGATGCGCATAGTAGGCGACTGGTTCAGAGCAGCACTAGAATTAGCAGTTGTTACTCCAGCTGTTAACCTCAATTCCAAAGAATCATTGATTGAGTGTGAACCAGGTACTTGATGCAAAGAAGTATGATTATGATGCCTAGCACTCCCCATTGATGGTAAATTGAGAGGTACAGATTCCTGATGCTGTAGTTGGCTCATTCTTCTATCAAAGTTTCTTAGAGGTCTTTCCATATTTTCCGCAATACTTATCAAAGGAAATGCATTAGAAGTTTCTTGTCTCACTTCATTTCTTGTGTTATGAAATAATGGTGGACTAGTAACAGGAATATCCTCTAAAGGTATAGAATCACTTAAGCTGCTAGAAGCATTAAGATCAACGGGATTCGCAGGCCAGAAACCATTTTCAGATTGTACGAGAGTGCTTGAGCTTCCTCCAGCACACAGTTGCCTAGAACTACCTTCAAGAGCCTTTCTCTTGCATGATGGACCCCAATTAACTAATGAGGAACTCGAACTAGCACTATCACCCCAAGTCATGTATCCAGAGCTTTCAGATGAACCTCCTATGTGATTACATGAAGCACTGCCAAACAATGTCTTTTCTCTATCTAATCCACTAGTATTGTTGTCATTAACACTAGCACCAGCTTCTTTTCCCTTCCCACGATCAGCAGCGTTTGCAATGTGCCCCATATCTAGACTAATGTTCTGGTTGATATGATTAGAACTGGAACCTTGCAAAAAGGAAGGGTGAACTCTAGATTGATTGCCTTGTTGATTGGTATTTGAAGTAACAGGAAAAATTACATTATTTGGTTCAAACTGTCTTTCCACAGTCCTGAGACCATCCTCGGCAGTAGCATTACATGAAGAAGGCAGCCCATGTTCTGATTTTAGACCGTCATCATTGACTTGGTTGATCAGATTCAGTCTAGAACTAGATTCACCAGTATTCCAGCCACTGAAACCCTGAACATTATGACCATTACCACGTAGACATGCAGTCTCACCAGAAGATCCCCTATAATCTGACAACCGGAAATCTACTGCATTTTGCACATGATTCAAGGAAGACTGATGATTCATATCAGTGCCACTAGAACTGGGCCCTGGTATCATACTAACAATAGCTGGGAACGATCCAATAGTCCTCCTTTGACCTTGCATCAGAATCAAGCTATCCCACCTAAATTAATCAACAGAAAACATATATTAGATTCTCAAATCTCAAGCTTAAGTAAGGTGGGCAGGAGCCATTATAGAACCTGCAGATGACAACTTAGGCATTTAAACTGCATAGCATACTTTGCCACATATAGAATCAGAATTTAGCCATTTAATCAATGCAATAAAATGAATGAGGTAAGATATACAAACATAAGGGAGTAAAATAGTTAATTGAAATGCCTAAAACTGCTCTAGTAACACATACATCAGATAGAGCCAACCAAGAAAGCTCAAACATGCATATTTCTAGGAGAAAAAATTATTGTTTCAGTGTGATGGTGCATATACATTCTCAACAGGAGATTTAGACTTAAGAGAAACAAAAAAGAGAAATATACTGTTTACAGGTAGATTGACACTAAGAAACCAACTACTCTAATAATTATGTCGATTGCTGAATATTGCAGGTATACCCATTAGTTTAGTTGAATAGAAGAATTAGGAGTGTTGCTGTCAATGGGATTAATAGAAAATTAATAGAATTAATAGTAAAATTTCTTGACTTCAAAACAGCTGTGTACTTGTACATTTTGTAACTTTTATTCTCTCCAAGAAGTACTACTCAGAAACTTAGAGTTGGTGACCTTGATGGCATGCGGAAGATGAAAGGGATAATGAATGGTTTAACAGCAAGAACCACAATTGCAGTGAGGAAAGAGAATCCTGGAAGCCAGAAAACAGAAAGGAAGAGGAAATCTTGAAGGGGGGAAATAATGTGTTACATTTCAAAGTTGAAACAGTGTGAGAAAACAGAAAGGGAGAGGAGATCTTGAAGGAGGGAAATAATGTGTTACATTTCAAAGACCTTGATCAGAGAATCGAAGAAAATGAAAAATTAAAACAACATGCCAAAAATGGATTCTGATAACCATCTTTTGGGTATCAAATGATAGGCGAAAGAAAAGGAGGGAAAAGTTTTCTTTGTAGGTGGATGACAACTGTAATGAATTAGCTGGTTCCTCACAACAGATACATGCTTAGTATCCACCAAGAGATAGGGGGAAATAAGGGGGGAATTGGCAACTTTAAATTCATTGACAACTATTGGATTCTTGATGCACTATGTAAAAAAGATATGATACTAGTATCCAGTGTTACGAAAATTCTGGAGGCAAAAGAAAAACGTCTATTTTCATTGGAGGTTATTTAGAATATGCAAAAACATGGGGAGGAACGGGAGAAAGGAGGCTCATGGAGGATTGAACATCCAAAATCAACATCACCTGGATCTTCAAAACTTGGGCAGATTGGCAGACAAGTTCAGCGGCAAAACTCCATAGTTTTGACAACAAATAATCTTCTGCTACGGAGCTAGGAAGAGTGAGCAATAAAAGTATCCATTAGGATGAATGAATGACGAAAAATTATCATGTATTTGTCCATTTGTCTAAGAATCAACTGCTCCAAAATCATAAGCTACCAAGAAAATGTCCACCAGACGATTTACTTTCTGTTAAAAAATGTCAAGAACAAACAATTGCAGAAGCTAAAGCTGTTACCAGAAGGCCGGGAAACGGTTTTTTAATTGAACACCTGAAAAAGTATCAAAATGCACAAAGAGGTCTGTTTCAAAACAAAACTTCTCCTTTCCTGTCATTCCTCACCCATGCCATGGAGTGCAATAATGCAACACTAATGTCTGCATCCTAAGCCACCATAGTTAAGAAACTACACGAACTTGAAACCAAGAAGGCTAGAATGAACAAGGATAAAGATCAGCCAGATCATCAAATGAGTGAAACTTCACAATACTGAACCCTGCATTCCTAGGATGCAAAATCCAACGGGAAATTAAAACAAACCGAATCCAAACTACAAGAATCGAAACATAAAATCAAAATCAACAGACAAAAAAGACATGCCGTTGAATCGATTAAAAACTTCAAAAGGGTAGGGTTGAAAATGAAAAACAAAGGCAGAAAGAAACAAATAAGCGAAATTGAGGATAAAAAACCTAACGGGTTGACGCGATCGTCCACCCCCAAATCCGATAAAAGACGTGTTCTCACTTGCAACGAAAAAAACCGAAATTTAGATAATTTTCAAAGCCCCAGAAACCAAAAAGGGATTTTTATAAGCATAATCAACTTAAGCACAAGCATTAACAAGAAAATTAAGGTTGTGATTAAAAAAAAAGAATTTGGAAATGGGGAAAATGATTACCAGAAAGGGATCCCCGGATTCAAATGGGTGGGTTTGATTGTGAAGCGATGACGCCGATGATGATGAAGACGATGATTCTTCTGCTCTTTGAATTACTGTTTTCTTTTTTTCTTTATTTATTAAGTTATTATTATTGAACAGAAGGGGCAATGAGAAGACGACAAGGGGCGAGAAAGAAGAAACAAGAGAGAGAGAGAAAGAGATTAAAGGGACAGAGTACCAAGCGCACAGTAATCTACAAACTCTAATTTAAGAATTTGCGAAGAGAGAGAGTATGAACCTGTTGTTTTATTTAATAACGCCTTTGGCTTCGGGTCTCAATTGTGGAATTCGTACATTGCATATGCTGCCACGTTTGGGCTAATTATGTTGCTCGGTAAATTAAAAGTAATACATGGAATATTCTCTCAATCTTATGCTTTTTCTTTCCTAATGTTTTTTTAAGGTTCTAAATTATGTAAGGAAAATGAGACTGTTTTTATTTTATTATTAATTTCTTATGTTTATGAAGAATTTTAGCGGCACCGTGTTTAACATTTTCTTTTAAATACTTTCTTAAAACTCATTGAAATCACCTGACAAAAAATCGGAGAGACACATAGAATGTGGCCATCACTTCTCTATCTTTTTTAAAGGTATGACCTTAGTTTAACTAGATGAATATTAAAGAAAAAAAAAGTTTAATTGATATATATTATTAGTGTAAAAATTTTATACTTATATTTAATCATAACTCTTTATTCATGGTCAATTTGTTGACTTTACTCATTATTATTTTAAAATCACGTAAATAAAAAATCATGATTAAATGTCAGTATAAAAATCTTTTACAATTTTTACACTAACAATATATACAAATTAAATTAAAAAAAATATATCAAATACTTGGTATAAACTAATAGATTGTGGAATAGAATTAAAAGTAACACTATCTTATTTTATGTTTAATTCTAACTTAGTAAAGTCATCAACAATCAAGGTTAACTTAAATAAAATAAAAGTAAAGTTATAAGTTTTCCACTTCGTCAATAGATATGTTTCGGTATGAGAAAGAACATATGATCTCTGATACAACCCTTATCCAACACCGGAATAATATTAAAAGAAAATATGAATTCAATTATAAAATTTAAAAGTCATGCTTGTATGTCACCGTCATACACCATATTTTTTTAATGGCGGTTTCTTTTAAATGAGAAGGAAGAACAATAGATTCACAATTTATCTTAAGAGTACTGGAACATGAGATGTCAACATATGAATTCACGATAATGAATATTATTTATATTGGTCATTAATCTTACTTCTTGTTTTATGGAAAAAATAGAATTTAGAATTATGTTTAAAATTGTTTATTAAGTTAACATTTACAATTTTTCAATTTTTTTTTATTTAAAAGTGTTGAAATCTGTCTTAAAAAATATGAAATCTGAATAATATTTTAGGTTAAATTTTACTTTTAGTTATATTTTCTTTAATATTTTGTTATTTTTTTAAAAAGTTCAGTTCAGTATTTTTAAAATCATTCAGACAGGTCATTTTTGTCACACATGTTACTTTCAAATTTGCGTTTTAAAATCATCAACAAATAATTATTTTTTATAATAATAAAAATAAATAATCTTTTGGGATTTAAACACATTTTTCAAAATCAATCCTTATCAATTTCTTTTTCCATCTCAATCTCATGAAAGAATTTTTATTTTTCTATCTTTTATAGACAAATATTAATAAGTTAGTTTTATTAATAAAAATATTTGACTTTTTTTAATGTAAACTTTGTCCATCAAACTACTTTGTTAATAAATATATTCAAACTAATAAATATTCAAACTAATAAATATTAGTCATTAGTTTTACTAATAAGAATATTCAAAATCATAATAACAAGCAGATTCAGACTAATTGCAAATTACACATGAACAATAAAAAAACACCTTGAAGAGCTTACATATGTAAACACTATAATTTGAGTTGCCAAGACATAGTTGCATTTGGATCTAATTTGTGAAGAAAACGTGAAGGTTGTACGTTTTAGCAGTTGCTTTTTCGATGAGGAGCAACTATTTTTAGTTTTTCAGCAACATAGAGATTAGAGGCATTCTGCAAATTCTGGCGAGGTAGCCGGCTTGTGAAGAAATAGTATCAATAGCAATTTATGGGAAACTTGTTTATGATTAGTGCATCTCTAATTGAGATATTTTAAATACAATTTCAAAAAAATGTACTGCTATTATTATTTTATAAAAACGGCAGTCTCTTATTTATATTTATGCATACTAAGGTAAGACAATATTAAATTAAAAATAAATACACCTGATACCTTGATGATATAAAAAAAAAATTATTATTTACTTTATGTTTGATTAACATTTTAGTATATAAAAAAGTATTTTTTTATCTTGATTCTTTAAAGATTTTTTATTTTAACTCTTAAAATATGTTTTCTTAAATAATCTTTATAATTAGATTTTCATTATTAAGTGATGACTTGAATAAAGTTTTATCTACATTATTGAAAATAATAATATAATAATGATATGTGGTTTTTTAAATAAAAAATTTAATAGTCTCAATAAACATTTAGTCCATGTAAAATACTTATTTTTTTATTTTTTTTCTTTCATATTTTTTATTTTGTTTTAGTTCTTTAAATATATTTTATTTTAAAATAATCCCTATTGTTAGATGCATGACGTTAAACAATGATAAGCTAATGTTTTCATTAGTTGCTCATGTCACAAAAAATAATAAGAGTTTAATTAGTATGCATTTTTTATGTAAAGAGTTTTATACTAATATTTAATTACAACTTTTTATTTATGGTAAATTTGTTGACTTTACCAATTAATACTTTAAAAGTCATATATATATATAAATAAAGGTTAAGATAGAACGTTAATGTAAAACTTTTACATTCATATTAATTAACTCATATAATAATCTATGATAAATCTATTAATTTTTATAAGAATTACGCTAAAATCATGTTAAAAATATTTTATTAATTGATAAGATAATTTGTTATAATAAAGTACATAATTATTAGACTCTTATAATAATTATTTTTAAAATTCATCTAAATAATTTTCAATTAATTAATGGTATAAAACTTACTAATAGTATAGGAGAATAAAACTTATTTATTTATTGAGGCTTAACATTGGACACATAACTTCTTTTTTTTTATTTATGCATCTAGTTACACTTGTTAAAGGAATTTCAATTAACATCTACTGTAATTTGAATTCACATCTATTTTTATAGTTTTTTTTTTCCAAATTCTCATTTTATTTCTAAACTTAAATTTTTTTAACTCTCCCGCAAGTTCTTGTCAGAGACCATGCTGAAATTTTCAAGTATAGCAAGTAAACCTTTTTCATAAATGAAGAAAGTAACAATACCCAAATTAAGCTTATCATGATCTAGATAACACAATTTCATCTACACAAATAGAAATCAAAGAACAACATAAATTTCAGGTAACAATATTGTAGTTCAATAACAAGCACATACATAAGCAATTTCTTAAAATATGTCAAGCAAAATGATATTTGTGATATATTTTCTATTGAAGTAATTTTCCTTTCTCCAATAAAAAATAGTGTGAAATATGATAAAAATGTTGATACCAACATGAGAGAAATGGTATTAGCATGATATATGACAAAGTAACAATACCCAAATTAAGCTCTATTGAAGTAATTTTTCTTTCTCCAATTATTAGTGAAGAGAAATAGTACTAGTATGATCTCCAACAAGAGCTTGCTGGAGAGTTAAAAAATTTAGGAGGAATTAGGTTTAGGGGTAAATGAAAATTTGGAAAAAAAATTTCTAAAAGTAGATGTGAATTCAATTTATAATAGGTGTTAATTGAAATTCCCCTTGTTAAAGATCAACCCATCACTTGATGAAATGGGCAAGGGTTGAAGAAATCTAAGTCTATATAAAACAAGACAAAAATGGATTAGCTCAATTGGCATATAAAGTTAAAGGTGGTTTCTTTTAACACCTCCATATTTGCTATTCGCATCCGCTACAGTTTAAAATAATTTTAAAACCCCCAACATACTCTCACCATGTTTTAACCTGCATTATGTTAGTTTCAGATTAAGTGTTCCAGAATGATCATGGTCAATTGTATTTTAGATTAACCAATCTGGAACACAAAATAATTAATGCTCTGGATAAGTTAATCTAGAACATAAAATGATATTACACTTTCGGATGAGTCAATGCGAAATACAATTGGTCATGTCCTACTATTGCATTCCAGATCACCTGATCAAGAATCAACATAATGTATTCTGAATCAACTAATCCAGAACACCTTAAATTTATATTTTGGTTATTTAGTTGATTCAAAATACGCACAAAGATATGTTGAGGTTTTTCAGGCTATTTTAAACGTTGTGGTATACAAATAGCAAACGAGAGATGCTAAAAGAAACTATTAGAGACAAACTATAATAAAAACTTAAACCCATAAAAGGGAACCTATTTGGCCTTAACATTAAAGTTTTTGTTTTTTATTTTAAATTTAAGTGGATTTAGGCTGAAGAAGAAAAACTAGTCAACATGATTTAGTTTGATGTGTCATTATTTTTCATTTATTAACAATAACATTTTTATTTAAAAAAAATCATGTATCATTGTCATGAAATTATTTTTCAATTACGTGATACGTCTAATATGATAAAACATTAATGACATCATTACTTAACATTATATATCTAACCCAAAGCTATGTATTAAAGTACCTCATTGACAAGAACTATTTTAAAACAAAAACATATTTTAAAGCTAAAATAAAGTATAAAAAAACTTAAAGAATTAAAATAAAAAATGGATATTTTTGGAAATAAAAAATTGATAACCCTACTAAAAATAATATTTTTTATTTTTTAAAAATACATGTTATTATTATATTTTTATTTTTAATGACATGATCTACTAACATAGTAAAAAAATAGACATATAATAATAAAGACTATTTAAAAAAGATATTTAAGAAACTAAAAAAAATAATTAAACATCAAAATTTTGATTAAGCCTTTCCTTTATATTTAATAAGTATACATATTATAATGGACTTAGACTAGTTGCTAATGATTAAAAATTGCGTGCAGATATTTTATCATCCAAATGTCATATGTTTTCGTTTTATGCGTATTCAAATTTAGTCTTGATACCAATTGTGCTCAAAATCTCAAATTAAGTATCTTTTTATTGATATTATTTTGTTTATATATAATTTTCTCCATAGACCATCCATCATTAATACTACCATGCCTGCCAAACCAAAAACTAATGCTACCCAAACTAAAAACATTCTTGATGTGTATCACTTGTCGAATGGTTGATAATTAGTTATTATCATTGGTTGTAAGTCTTCAATCACTATAACATGTTTTTAGTCATTGGCTATTATGTTTAGTAGTTGTTATTCACTATTCATCACTATATTCAATCTTCACCAGTTATCTTTGGCAACTGGTGTTTGATTGCTATTATGGATAAAGTATTTCAATGGGTTAAAAAATTTGTGCACGTGAATATTTATAAATAAAACACTTAAAAATATTCATACGAAAAATTTAAATGATATCCACATTATGTAGATATGAGTTTTTTTACCTCAACAAATATGAGAAAGTATCATAATACTTATATGGTATGAATACACATTATCCGCTAAATTAAAATATTATATA
This sequence comes from Psophocarpus tetragonolobus, assembly GCA_037954015.1. Taxonomy (NCBI): domain Eukaryota; kingdom Viridiplantae; phylum Streptophyta; class Magnoliopsida; order Fabales; family Fabaceae; genus Psophocarpus; species Psophocarpus tetragonolobus. The sequence continues at coordinate 39,624,393 of CM075690.1, read as the reverse complement.
TATTTAAGGAAAGAAAATAATAATTTGTAAAATAAATTAACTTAAAATATTAATTATCAAATTTTGTTGATATTAATCTTATTTTCTTTTAAGAAAAGTGAACCATTAATAAAATTATTTATTATAAAAATATTAAGAATATAAAGCAAAGATTTTATTTGTATTAAATAATATATATATTAATATATTTTTAAATTTAATTAATCATATAAAAATAATATAATTTTATTCTTAATTTTTTTATAAATAAATGAATCATTTGATAAAACTTTTTGTAAAAATATATTTAAAAATATATATGAGAGGAGATCCACTTACTCCAAAAATAATTTTAAGGGAGTTATTCTTCTTCCCTACCATTTATTCTATTAAAATCTAATAGTTTAATAAATAATTAATCTTTATCATTAGATTTAAAAAAAATAAAAAATTAAGATGAAAAATAAATATTTTAAATTTACTCTGTGTGTCTTCTCACTCCACAAATATCTATAAATATTTTTATAATAAATATGAAGAATTTTATTTTCCAGATAACATATGTTAATTATTTTATAATATATATATATATATATATATATATATATATATATATATAAATAAATAAATGACAGATAAGTATAATTTATGTCCGTCCGATCCGTATCCTAGTAGAATTCGGTGTATGAGACCAACTTTTGTCATTTGTCCAACCACATAACACACCAATCTCATTCTAACTGAAACACAATCCCAATTGCATGATACATTATTACATATACAAAACTCCCCTGACCACAATTTCAATTCCTTCCGTGTTACATAAGTTTAATGTATGTTCTTAGATTTACATATTCATAAACTTTCTTATAAATGCTTAAAAAAAATACAAGATAATTATAATCATTAAATAAAATTAATGATTTATTTGAATATTAATTTTTAGTTAAAAAAAATATAAAATTAATATTAAATGTAAATACAATTTATTATTTTAAACATAATAATTATAAATATGACTCATTCTTAACATTATACCTTAAATATTTATAAATATATACCTATATAAAATGTATTGGGTGAGAATTAATGATTATTAATAAGAAATGAAATATTTACTTATAATATTATATATTAAAATTAACTAACATTTTATAAATGGATCTTACGTGATCTTTAGCTAAATAAATATGACAATCTGTAAGTGTAGTATGCGCATATTTAATGCATGTAATACTCTTTTGACTTGAAGTTTTAACAATTTGTTTGATTATCCTGAAAGAAAGAAACAATTTGATTGGTATGGGTCAAATATTTTGTATATGATCAAATTGGGTGATTTTTTCTTTTTCTTTTTTTAGTTGACTAATTCAAATGAGATGAATTATTTGGTTACACAATTTATCCTTTCATGATTTTAATATTTTTTAAAGATATTTTGGTGTTTGTAATATAATTTAACTTTTTTATATTACAAATTATTTAAAAACCTAATTATTCGATATTATATATATATATATATATATATATATATATATACTTTCGTAATATCTTAAATATTTATATTATAATAGTTATATTAATTTTATATATATAGCAATAAAAAATTTTATTTGATTAGTTAATAAGATAAAAATAAATAAAATAATTTATTTTAAGAATTTAAAGTCATGCATAGCCAACTAAAATGGTTTTACATAATCAACCAATCACAAATCATTACTAAAAATAAAATTTAAAGTAATTATTATCAAAACCAACAAATTTATTATAAAGTGTGGATGGTAATCATTTTGTGAAAATTAGTGCTATATAATATTGAAAAGAGAATGGATCTACTTATTCCAAGACTAAATTTAAAATACTCATTCTTCATCTAAAAATTCATTTTCTAAAAATCTAATGGTTAAGATAGTTACTCATTATAACCATTCAATTTAAAAAAAAAAATAATGAGGACGAAAAGTAAGTCTCTTAAACTTAATCTTTGAGTAAGTGAACTCTCTTCTTACAAATAAAGAAATTAAAGAATGAATTTCACAAATAAATTGACTAACAATTCAAACATTAATTTATAAAAAAAAATGAAACTAATATTGAGTCACATAATTTTTGCAAAAAAATTGTAAAAAATTATAATTTTGTAACATGTAGCATTTTTTACATATAAATTTTTTGACATTCTTAATCCATAGCCCATTTTATATTATTTTAATAATATATTATAAATCAATAGAAAATAATCATTGCAAGATTTGAAATATATTTTATTGACACATATTAATATGTAGAAAATGTAATATATAATTATAAATCAGACAAGTATACTAAAGAACGTATACTTCAGCTTGAGGAACTTATAACTTTATATCAACCTAATAAAGAATAAAAAATCATACACTTGTGTTTTTTAATTAAGGTTATCCATAATAGTAGAAAGTTATTATGGAAATTAATATTTTTACGAGGTGTCGAAAAAGGAGAAATTGTAAATTAAAAAATAGGTATATTGCGAAAAAATTAGTTTCGAAGAAAGTAATTATATAATTATTTTAGAAAACAATATTAATACATTTAATATTAAAGAGATGTGTAGTTACTATAAAAATAATTATTTTTAAAAACATTTTTAACTAACATATTTTACTATCATATATCAACTCAACCTAAACACATTGGTTATATGACTCTTTCATGAATACCTTAATTTTGTCTCTAAGAAAATATGTAGAAGTTTTAATTTCCTACACAGTTGACTATTGTTTGGTCAATTTGGTTACATAAAAATTATGTCAGTTTTAATGGTGGTAATGTCACCACTCAAAGTGTATTTGATGTGTTAGTTCCTAAGATTTGGACATTATTGACAACAAAGTTTAATAGAATACTATTATATGCATCAACCTTGATTTTTTTCTGTAAAGCAAGAGAAAACAATCATTATTTGATTATGTAAGACTTACAAATGTTTTATCTACAATATTAATGTGTAGAAAATGTAATATTGTAATTATAAATTAGAAAAAGCATACTAAATAACATATACTTCAACCTAATGAATTTATAAATTTATATTAAATCAATGAAGAATAAAAAATCATACACTTGTGTTTGTTCAATTAGAGTTACCCCATGAAAGCATAAAGTTATTGTGAAAGGGTGAAGTGTGTAATTAAGGTTTTTAGGAGGTGTAAACCATAGAAAACTTATAAATTAAAAAAAGTAGGTATACCATGGAAAAATGAGCTTTGAGAAAAATAATTACATGACTAATTTAGGAAAGAATGAAAATATATTTAATATTAAAGAAATGTGTAGTGAACATCATTTAAGATTTTATATATTATTAAAATTTATTAGAAAACAATTATTTTTAGACCCATTTTTAACAACATATTTTAATAAAACATATGAACTGAACCCAAAACACATTGGTTTCTTCTTTTCATAAATACCTTAGTTTTGTCTCCATGAAAATACATAAAAGTTCTAATTTGTTACATTGTTCGCTATTGTTTAGTCAACCTAGTTACATCAAAATTAAGTCAATTTTAATGACAGTAATGCCTCAGCTCAATGTGTATTTGATGTGTTAGTTCGTACGATTTAGATATTATTGGTGGCAAAGCTTAAAAGAACATGTTTCTCATCATATGAATTGACAAAGTAAATTCTATTTTGTCTTAGTTTCATTAGTTAAACAACAGAACAACTATTATCTGCATTGACCTCGATTTTGTCTATAAAGCAAAATAATAATTGTTTCATTATCTAAGACTTGACATAGAATTTAATGACACATATTAGTGTGAAGAAAATGTAACATATAATTATAAAATCAGACAAATATGCTAAATAACATATACTTCAACTTGATGAGTTTATAAATTGATATTAACCCAATAAAGAATGAAAATCCTACATTTTTTTTGTTCAATTAGGGTCAACCCATGAGAGCATAAAGTTACTATGAGAGGATGGAATGTGAAATTATCATTTTTTGGAGGTGTGAAAGAAAGAAAGCTTATAAATTAAAAAGTAGGTATACTGTAGAAAAATGAGCTTTGAAGGAAAATAATTCTATGAGTGTGAAAAAATGAAAATCGATATGATATTAAAGAAATGTGTAATTAACATCATTTAAGATTTTATATATTATCAAAATTTACTATAAAAATAATTTTTTAAACACATTTTTATGTCACATTTTTACTAAAACATATAACCTCAACCTTAACCCTCACCTTTTCAATCAGCAGCTTTATTTTGTCTCCATACAAATATGTAGAAGTTTTAATTTATTACATTGTTGACTATTGTTTAGCCAATCTAGTTATTGGCAGTATTCTCTCCACTCAATGTGTATTTGATATGTTGGTTCATATGATTTGGACGTTATTGGTAGCAAAGATTAAGAGAATATGTTTCTCATTACATGAATGGATAAAGTAACTTCTATCTTATCTTATTTCTATTAGTTAAACAATAGAACAACTATTATATGCATCAAACTCGATTGTTTTTTTGAAAACAATAATTGTTTAATTATGTAAGATTTACATATATTTTATCGACACATATTAATGTGCAGAAAACATCATATATTAATTATAAATCATACAAGTATACTAAAGAACATATACATCAACTTGATGACTTTATAAATTTATATTAACTCAATGAAGAATAAAAAATCATACACTTCTGTTTGTTCAATTAGGGTTAACCGTGACAACATAAAGTAATTGTTAAAGAATGAAGTGTGTAATTAACATTTTTAGGAGGTGTCAAAGAAGGAAAACTTAAAAATTAAAAGTTGGTATATTGCGAAAAAATGAGGTTTGAAGGAAAATAACTATGTGAAGTAATTAACATTATTTAAGGTTCAATATATTATTAAAATATTAAAAAAATAATTATTTTTAAACACATTTTTAACTCATATATTTACCAAAACAAATAACCTCAACCAGAACATATTGGTTTCTCACTCTTTCATTAATACCTTAATTTTGTCCCCATGCAAATATATAGAAATTTTAATTTGTTATATAATTGACTATTGTTTAGTCAATCAAGTTTCATCAAAATTATGTAAATTTCAATGGTAGAAATGTCTCCACTAAATGTGTATTTGATGTGTTTGTTCGTACGATGTTTCTCATTAGTGGTTGCAAAGGTTAATTGAACATGTTTCTCATTATATATGTATTGATAAAATAACTTCTATTTTGTTTTAGTTCTATTAGTTAAAACCCAGACCAACTGTTATATGCATCAACCTCAATTTTGTATATAAAGCAATAGAAAATAATAATTGTTTGATTATGCAACACTTGACATATATTTTATTGATACATATTAATGTGCAGAAAATGTAATATATAATTATAAATCAGACAAGTATACTAAAGAACGTATACTTCAACTTGAAGAGCTTATAACTTTATATCAACCTAATAAAGAATAAAACATCGTACACTTGTGTTTGTTGAATTAGGGTTAACATGAAAGAAAAAGTTATTGTTAAAGAATGAAGTGTGTAATTAACATTTTTAGGAGGTGTCAAAGGAGGAAAACTTATAAATTACAAAGTAGGTATATTGTGAAAAAAATGAGGTGTGAAGGAAAATAACTATATGAAATAATTAACATTATTTAAGATTTCATATATTATTAAAATTTATTATAAAAATAATCATTTTTTGAACACATTTTTAACTCACATATTTACTAAATCTCATAACCTCAACCAGAACATATTGGTTTCTCACTCTTTCATCAATACCTTAATTTTGTTTCATGCAAATATGTGGAAGTTTTTTAATTTTTTATATGATTGACTATTATTTAGTCAATCTAGTTTCATCAAAATTATGTAAATTTCAATGGCAGTAATGTCTCTACTAAATGTGTATTTGATGTGTTGGTTCGTGCGATGTTTCTCATTAGTGGTTGCAAAGGTTAATGAAACATGTTTCTCATCATATGAATTGATAAAGTAACTTCTAAATTTTGTTTTAGTTTTATTAGTTAAACAACAAAACAACTATTGTATGCATCAATCTCAATTTTGTGTATAAAGCAATAGAAAATAATCATTGTTTGATTATGCAAGACTTGACATATATTTTATTGACACATTAATGTGTAGAAAATGTAGTATATAATTATAAATTAGACAAGTATACTAAAGAACATATATTTCAACTTGATGAGCTTAAAATTTATATCAATCTAATAACGAATAAAAAATCATACATTTGTGTTTTTTCAATTAGTGTTATCCATAAAAGTAGAAAGTTATTATCAGAATTAACATTTTTATGAGTTATGGAAGAAGGAGAAATTGTCAATTGAAAAAAAAAGTATCTTATGGAGAACTGAGTGTTAAAGAAATGTAACATATAATTATAAAATCAGACAGACATACTAAAAACCATATACTTCAACTTGATGACTTTGTAAATTATATTAACTTAATGAAGAATAAAATATCCTACACTTTCTTTGTTCAATCAAGTTTAACCATGAAAGCATAAAGTTATTGTTAAAGAATGAAGTGTGTAATTAATGTTTTCAGGCGGTGTGAAAGAAGGCAAAATTATAAATTAAAAAGTATGTATATTACCAAAAGATGAGGTTTGAAGAAAAATAACTATATGAAGTAATTAACATTATTTAAGATTTTATATATTATTAAAATTTATTATAAAAATAATTATTTTTAAACACATTTGTAACTCACATGTTTACTAAAACTCATAACCTCAACCAGAACATATTGGTTTCTCACTCTTTCATCAATACCTTAATTTTTTCTCCATGCAAATATGTAGAAGTTTTAATTTGTTATACGATTGACTATTGTTTAGTCAATCTAGTTTCATCAAATGTAAATTTCAATGGAAGTAATGTCTCCACTAAATGTGTATTTGATGCGTTGGTTCGTACCATGTTTCTCATTATTTGTTGCAAAGGTTAAAGGAACCTATTTCTCATCATATAAATGGATAAATTAACTTCTATTTTGTTTTAGTTCCATTAGTTAAACCACAACAACTATTATATGCATCAACCTCGATTTTGTGTACAAAGCAATAGAAAATAAACAAATTGTTTGAGTATGCAAGACTTGACATATATTTTATTGACACATATTAATGGGCAAAAAATGTATTATATAATTATAAATTGACAAGTATACTAAAGAACATATGGTTCAAATTGATGAGTTTATAACTTTATATCAACCTAATAAAGAATAAAAGATCATACATTTATGTTTTTTTAATTAGGGTTATCTATAACAATAGAAAGTTATTATGGAAATTAAAATTTTTACGAGGTGCCAAAGAAGGAGAAATTGTAAATTAACAAATAGGTATATTGTGGAAAAATGAGTGTTGATAAAAATAATTATATAAGTATTTTTGGAAAAACTATTAATATATTTAATATTAAAGAGATGTGTAGTTACTATAAAAAAAATTATTTTTAAAAACATTTTTAATGAACATATTTTACTATCACATATCAACTCAACCTAAACACATTGGTTGTGTAACTTTTTCATCAATATCTTAATTTTGTCTCTAAGAAAATATGTCAGTTTTAATTTGCTACATAGTTGACTATTGTTTAGTCAATCTGGTTACATAAAAATTATGTCAGTTTTAATAGCGGTACTGTCACCACTCAAAGTGTATTTGATGTATTGGTTCCTAAGATTTGGACATTATTGGCAGCAAAGTTTAAAAGAAGAACTATTATATACATCAACCTTGATTTTTTCTGTAAAGCAAGAGAAAACAATCATTATTTGATTATGTAAGACTTACAAATGTTTTATCTACACGTATTAATATGTAGAAAATGTAATATTGTAATTATAAATTAGAAAAGTATACGAAATAACATATACTTCAACCTAATGAGTTTATAAATTTACATTAACTAATAAAGAATAAAAAATTATATATGTTCAATTAGGGTTACCACATGAAAGCATAAAGTTATTGTGAAAGGGTGAAGTGTGTAATGAACGTTTTTAGGAGGTGTGAATGATAGAAAGCTTATAAATTAAAAAGTAGGTATACTATGGGAAAATGAGTTTTGAGAAAAATAATTACATGACTAATTTAGGAAACAACAAAAATATATTTAATATTAAAGAAATGTGTAGAGAACACAATTTAAGATTTTATATATTATTAAAATTTATTAAAAAAATAATTATTTTTAGACACATTTTTAACTCCCAATATTTCACTAAAGCATATGACCTGAACCCAAACACATTAAACCCTAAACCCTAAACCCATAATAAGAATTTAAAGAAAATAATAAATTGTGTATTTGAATACATGAATTCTCGCCTCTTGAAGCGTGATCCTACCACTTTAATTCTTCTACTCCTATGTCCCTCTTTCTGAACCCTATAAGAATAAACTAATTTATGATTTTACCCTATATATTAGTTTAGGGTTGATTTTACCCTTTCTATAAAAGATTGATTTTTGCATATTAAATCCAAAATAGTATATTTGTTTTATCTTATTTCTATTTTAAAGAGAATATTATCTGAATCTTGTTATTCAAAGTGATATTAAATCTTTTATTTGCTTTATCTTATTTCTATTTTAAAAGAAATATTATCTTAATCTTGTTTATTCAAAATTTATGACCATTTAATCTTTTAATTAATTTTTTAACAACTTAATCTACCTTCTCTTAACTGAATTATTATTCGAATATTTATATTTTAAATTTTGGGATGTTACATTATTGGTAGCAAAGGTTAATAGGATATGTTTCTCATTACATGAATGGATAAAGTAACTTCTATTTATCTTTGTTCTATTAGTTAAACAATAGAACAACTATTATATGCATTAACCTCAACTAATCAAGAGAAAACAATCATTGCTTGATTATGTAAGACTTACATATATTTTATCGAGACATATTAATGTGTGCAAAATGTCATATATTAATTATAAATGAGACAAGTATACTCAAGAACATATACTTCAACTTGATCAACTTATAAATTTATATGAATGCAATAAAGAGTATAAATTCGTATAATTGTGTGTTTTATATTAGTGTTATCCATAAAAGTAGAAAGTTATTGTCAAAATTAACGTTTTTAGGAGTTATGGAAGAAGGAGAAATTGTGAATTAAAAAATAGGAATATGGAGTTATCAAAGGTGAGATCAAGGGGAGTCAAAATTCTTTTTGCATCAGCAGTAATGTCTCCACTAAATTTGTATTTGATGTGTTAGTTCATATGATGTTTCTCATTATTGATTGCAAAGGTTAATGGAACATGTTTCTCATCACGTGAGTTGATAAAGTAACTTCTATTCTGTTTTAGTTTTATTAGTTAAACAACAGAACAACTATTATATGCATCAACCTTAATTTTGTGTATAAAGCAATAGAAAATAGTCATTGTTTGATTATGCAAAACTTGACATATATTTTATTGTCACATATTAATGTGTAAAAAATGTAATATATAATTATAAATCAGACAAGTATACTAAAGAACGTATACTTCAACTTGATGAGCTTATAACTTTATATCAACCTAATAAAGAATAAAAAACCTTACACTTTAACTAAAGGAAAGTGGCAAAAATATGTGATTGACTATTATTTAGTTATGTGATTGACTATTATTTAGTCAATCTAGTTTCATCAAAATTATGTAAATTTCAATGGCAGTAATGTCTCCACTAAATGTGTATTTGATGTGTTGGTTCGTGCGATGTTTCTCATTAGTGGTTGCAAAGGTTAATGAAACATGATTCTCATCATATGAATTGATAAAGTAACTTCTATTTTGTTTTAGTTTTATTAGTTAAACAACAAAACAACTATTGTATGCATCAACCTCGATTTTGTGTATAAAGCAATAGAAAATAATCATTGTTTGATTATGCAAGACTTGATATATATTTTATTGACACATATTAATGTGTAGAAAATGTAATATATAATTATAAATTAGACAAGTATACTAAAGAATGTATACTTCAAGTTGATGAGCTTATAACTTTATATCAATCTAATAAAGAATAAAAAATCATCCACTTTTGTTTCTTCAATTAGGGTTATCCATAACAGTAGAAAATTATTATGGAAATTAACATGTTTACGAGTTGTCGAAGAAGGAGAAATTGTAAATAAAAGAAGAGGTATAATGTGGAAAGATGAGTGTTAAAAAAATAATTATCTAAGTATTTTAGCAAAAAAATTAATATATTTAATATTAAAGAGATGTGTAATTATGATAAAAGTAATTATTTTTAAAAACATTTCTAAGTAACGTAGTTTACTATCACATATGAACTCAACCTAAACACATTAGTTGTCTGACTTTTTCATCAATATCTAAATTTTTCCTTTAAGAAAATATGTAGAAGTTTTAATTATCTACACGGTTGACTATGGTTTAATCAATCTAGTTGCATAAAACTTATGTTAGTTTTAATGGCCGTAATGTCGCAACTCAAAGTGTATTTGATGTGTTGGTTCATGGATTTGAACATTATTGACAGAAAACTTTAACAGAAGAAATATTATATGCATCAACCTCAGTTTTTTCTGCAAAGCAAGAGAAAACTATGATTATTTGAATATGTAAGACTTACAGGGTTGACATGTATTAATGTATAAAAAATGTAATATTGTAATTATAAATTAAAAAGTATACTAAATAACATATACTTCAACCTAATGAGTTTATAAATTTATATTAACTAAAGGAAGAATAAAAAAATCATACACTTGTCTTTGTTCAATTAGGTTTACCCATGAAAGCATGATTTTATTATGAAAGGGTGAAGTGTGTAATTAACGTTTTTAGGAGGTGTGAACAATAGAAAACTTATAAATTAAAAGTATGTGCATTATGGAAAAGTGTTCTTTGAGAAAATAATTACATGACTAATTTAAGAAACAATGAAAATATATTTGATATTAAAGAAAAGTGTAGTGAACATCATTTATGATTTTATATGTTATTAAAATTTATTAAGAAAATAGTTATTTTTACACACATTTTTAACTCACATATTTTACTAAAACAGATGACCTGAACCCAAACTCATTGGTTTTTTCTTTTTCATTAATACCGTAGTTTTGTCTCCAACCAAATATATAGAAGTCCTAATTTGTTACATGGTTCATTATTGTTTAGTCAACCTAGTTAGATCAAAATTCTATCAATTTTAATGGCAGTAATATCTCTGCTCAATGTGTGTTTAATGTGTTGGTCTATAAGATTTGGACATTATTGGTGGCAAAGGTTAATATAACATATTTCTCATCATGTGAGTTGACAAAACAACTTTTATTTTGTGTTATTTACATTAGTTAAACAATAGAACAATTATTATATGCATCAACCTCGATTTTGTCTATAAAACAAGAGAAAATAATCATTGTTTCATTATGTAAGACTTGTCATATAATTTAGTTACACATATTAATGTGTAGGAAATGTAACATATAATTATAAAATCATACAAGTATACTAAAGAACATATACTTCAACTTGTTGAACTTATAACTTTATATAAACCTAATAAAGAATATAAATTTGTACACTTGTATTTTTTTAATTAGTGTTATCCATAAAAGTAGAAACTTATTGTCAAAATTAACGTTTTTACTAGTTATGGAAGAAGGAGAAACTGTCAATTAAAAAATAGGTGTCTTATGGAGAACTGAGTGTTGAAGAAATGTAATATATAATTATAAAATCAAACAAATATACTACAGAAGATACACTTCAACTTGATGACTTTATAAATTTATATTTACTCAATCAAAAATAAAAAATCGTACACTTTTTTAGGAGCTGTTAAAGAATGAAGTGTGTAATTAACATATTTAGGAGGTGTCAAAGAAGGAAAACTTATAAATTACAAAGTAATTATATTGTGAAAAAATGAGGTTTGAAGGAAAATAACTATATGAAGTAATTAACATTATTTAAGATTTCATATATTATTAAAATTTATTATAAAAATAATAATTTTTGAACACATTTTTAACTAACATATTTACTAAATCTCATAACCTCAACCAGAACATATTGGTTTCTCACTCTTTCATCAATACCTTAATTTTGTCTCATGCAAATATGTGGAATTTTTAATTTGTTATATGATTGACTATTATTTAGTCAATCTAATTTCATCAAAATTATGTAAATTTCAATGGCAGTAATGTCTCCACTAAAGGTGTATTTGATGTGTTGGTTCGTGCGATGTATCTCATTAGTGGTTGCAAAGGTTAATGAAACATGATTCTCATCATATGAATTGATAAAGTAACTTCTATTTTGTTTTAGTTTTATTAGTTAAACAACAAAACAACTATTGTATGCATCAATCTCAATTTTGTGTATAAAGCAATAGAAAATAATCATTGTTTGATTATGCAAGACTTGACATATATTTTATTGACACATTAATGTGTAGAAAATGTAGTATATAATTATAAATTAGACAAGTATACTAAAGAACTTATACTTCAACTTGATGAGCTTATAACTTTATATCAATCTAATAAAGAATAAAAAATCATACACTTGTGTTTTTTCAATTAGGGTTATCCATAACAGTAGAAAATTATTATGAAAATATTAATATATTTAATATGAAAGATGTGTAGTTACTAGAAAAATAATTATTTTTAAAAACATTTTTAAGTAACATATTTTTCTATCACATATCAACCTAAACACATTGGTTGTGTGATTTTTTCATCAATACCTTAACTTTTTCTCTTAGAAAATATGTAGAAGTTTTAATTTTCTACATGGTTAACTATTGTTTACTCAATCTGATTACATAAAATTTATGTCAATTTTACTGGGGTAATGTCACCACTCAAAGTGTATTTGATGTGTTGCTTCAGACAATTTGGACATTATTGACAACAAAATTTAATAGAAGAACTATTATATGCATCAAGAATGATTTTTTCTGTAAAGCTAGAAAAACAATCATTATTTGATTATGTAAGACTTACAAATGTTTTCTCGACACATATTAATATGTAGAAAATGTAATATTGTAATTATAAATTAGAAAAGTATTCTTAATAACAAATACTACAACCTAATGAGTTTATAAATTTATATTAACTTAAGTAAGAATGAAAAATCATGCACTTGTTTTTGTTCAATTAGGGTTACCAATAAAAGGATATAATTATTTTGAATGGGTGAAATTAACGTTTTTAGTAGGTGTGAACAATAGAAAACTTATAAATTAAAAAGTAGGTATATTATGGAAAAATGAGCTTTGAGAAAAATAATTACATGACTAATTTAGGAAACAATGAAAATATATCTAATATTAAAGAAATGTGTAATGAACATATTTAAGATTTTATTTATTATTAAAATTTATTAAAAAATAATTATTTTTAGACACATTTTTAACATACATATTTGACTAAAACATATGGCGTAAACCCAACCACATTAGTTTCTTCTTTTTCATCAATACCTTAGTTTTGTCTCCATGCAAATACGTGGAAGTTCTAATTGGTTACATAGTTCGCTATTGTTTATTCAACCTAGTTATATCAAAATTATGTCAATTTTAATGGAAGTAATGTCTCAGCTCAATGTGTATTTCATGTGTTGGTTTGTACGATTTGGACATTATTGGTTGCAAAGGTTAATCGAACATGTTTCTCATCATACGAATTGACAAAGTAACTTCTATTTTGTGTTATTTCTATTAGTTAAAGAACAAAACGACTATTATATGCATCAACCTCGATTTTGTCTATAAAGCAAGAGAATATAAGCATTGTTTCATTATGTAACAATTGACATATAATTTAGTGACACATATTAATGTTTAGGAAATGTAATATATAATTATAAATCAGACAAATATAGTAAAGAACGCATACTTCAACTTGATGAGCTTATAAATTTATATCAACCCAATAAAGAATAAAAAATTGTGCACTTGTGTTTTTTCAATTAGGGTTATCCATAACAATAGAAAGTTATTATGGAAATTAACGTTTTTATGAGGTGTTGAAGAAGGAGAAATTGTAAATTAAAAAAATAGGTATATTGTGGGAAAATGAGTGTGGAAGAAAATAATTATGTAAGTATTTTATGAAAAATATTGATATATTTAATATTAAAGAGATGTGTAGTTACTATAAAAATATTTATTTTTAAAAGCATTTTCAACTAACATATTTTACTATCACATATCAATTCAACCTAAACACAATGGTTGTTTAACTTTTTCATCAATAACTTAACTTTTTCTTTTAAGAAAATATATAGAAATTTTAATTTGCTACATGGTTGACTATTGTTTACTCAATCATGTTACATAAAATTTATGTCAGCTTTACTGGGGGTAATGTCGCCACTCATAGTGTATTTGATGTGTTGCTTCATACGATTTGGACATTATTGACACAAAAGTTTAACAGAAGAGCTATTGTATGCATCAACCTCGATTCTTTCTGTAAAGCAACAAAAAATAATCATTATTTGATTATGTAAGACTTAGAAATGTTTTCTCGTCATGTATTAATGTGTAGAGATGTAATATTGCAATTATATATTAGAAAATTATTCTGAATAAACTTCAACTTGACAAGTTTATAAATTTATATTAACTCAATTAAGAATAAAAAATCATGTAGTTGTTTTTGTTCAATTAGGGTTACCCATGAAAGGATAAAGTAATTATGAAAGGGTGAAATTAACATTTTGAGCATGTGTGACCCATAGAAAACTTATAAATTAAAAACTAGGTATACTAAAAATAAGCTTTGAGAAAAATGATCGCATGAATAATTTATGAAACAACGAAAATATATTTAATAGTAAAGAAATGTGTAGTGAACATCATTTAAGATTTTATATATTGTTAAATTTATTAAAAATAATTATTTCCAACACATTTTTAACTTATATATTTTACTGAAACATATGACCTAAACTCAAACACATTGGTTTCTTCTTTTTCATCAATACCTTAGTTTTGTCTCCATGCAAATACGTAGAAGTTCTAATTTGTTACATGATTTGCTATTGCTTAGTCAACCTAGTTACATCAAAATTATGTCAATTTTAATGGAAGTAATGTCTCAGCTCAATATGTATTTCATGTGTTGGTTTGTACGATTTGGACTTTATTGGTTGCAAAGGTTAATAGAACATGTTTCTCATCATACGAATTGATAAAATAACTCCTATTTTGTGTTATTTCTATTAGTTAAAGAACATAACAACTATGCATCAACCTCGATTTTGTCTATAAAGCAAGAGAAAATAATCATCGTTTCATTATGTAACACTTGACATATAATTTAGTGACACATATTATTGTGTAGGAAATGTAATACATAATTATAAATTAGAAAAATATACTAAAGAACGTATACTTCAACTTGCTAAACTTATAACCTTGTATCAACCCAATGAAGAATAAAAAATGGTGCAATTGTGTTTTTTAATTAGGGTTATCATAACAGTAGAATGTTATTATGGAAATTAACATTTTTATGAGGTGCCTAAGAAGGAGAAATTGTAAATTAAAAAATGGGTATCTTGTGGTAAAAAGGAGTGTTGAAGAAAATAATTATGTAAGTGTTTTAGGAAAAAATATTAATATATTTAATATTAAAGAGATGTGTAGTCACTATAAAAATAATTATTTTTAAAAGTTTTCTTAACTACCATATTTTACAAATTGGAAAAGTATACTGAATAACATATACTTCATCTTGATGAGTTTATAAATTTATATTAACTCAATGAAGAATAAAAAATCATATACTTGTGTTTGTTTAATTAGGGTTACCCATGAAAGCATAAATTTATTGTGAAAGTGTGAAGTGTGTAATTAATGTTTTTAGGAGGTGTGAGTGATAGAAAACTTATAAATTAAAACGTAGGTATACTATGGAAAAATGAGCTTTGAGAAAAATAATTTTCCTTTATTTTAATTTTGAGGAGCATTAGGAATTTAATTTGGGACATGTATTTAGTCCATTTTTATTTTAGGAGGTGTCTTAGGAATTTAGAAGGTGGATTTAGCTTTTTGGGTCTTTATGAAGGAAATAAAGGGTAGCCTTGATAAACCCCCTAAGCTAATAAGAAGGAATCTTGACCCTTGGTTTGACAAACTTGGGCACCAAGTTTGATGATCTAAGGAAGGAATTGTTTCTCAATCCTCTTCCCTTAGATATCTCCTTTTAATCCTAGCCCTTCTTTTTTAGGTTATCTTGTTCAAGAGGTTAACTACCTCTATAAATAGGAGTTTCTCCCCTCACTTGTATTTTTAACACTTGAATTTAATCCTAGAGACCATATTGGTTGTGAGGTTCTTACCTTTGAGTATTCCCCCTTCTCCTTTGTGAGAGCTTTTAAGAGTTATCAAGGAACCCCTCCCTTGTGGCCTCTCCCCTTTGGCTTATCAAACCTAGTATTTGTGGCTCCTCACCCCATTCCTTTCCTCTCCATAAATCCATTTTCCTTCCAAGTGACCTTAGAAAGGATCCTTTGGGCACGTGATCATCAAAGATCGCATCAGATGGAGTAGCTTAAATGAGGGTCTTATTTTAGGAATTTTGGGCTTGTCCATTCACCTAAAATAAGAGTTGCTTTTTGCACCCCTTGGATTAGGTTTGCATGCCAACTTAAGGCTAATACACTTGGGTTAATTAGGCTTAATCCTAATTAGGCAAAAGTTCCATATTGCCTTGGTTTGTGTGCCGAAGTTCTCCCTTTAGGCTATATATACTCCTTCCTCCTCATTGTAAATCTCACCTTTGAATTGAATTAAAATGGTCTCTTTGTGAGCACATTTTTTGTAAAAGGTCTTGGTGATCCTCTCTCGAGGAACCTCTTCCTAGTTGGTTTTTATCAAGGATTTCTTCCCTTGTGACAAACCTAAATGTTTTGGCTTATCTCTCTTTGATAGTGACGCCTCACCTTCATTTCTTTCCCCCGCCATAATCCATTTCTTTGGAGCTTGGAACCTCTTGGAGAAAGATCAAGAGAAATGCAAAAATCTTTTTGCATCAAGTGGTATCAAGAGCCAACTCCATAAGGTTCTTTTCTAGTCTTATTTTTCATTAATTTTTTCTAGCTTTTCTTCTCAATGTTCCTGCCTTTTTCTTTATTTTTTCCAGCCTATAATTATTGTTATTTAATTCCTTTTATGTCTTGTTAGTTTATGTTTTAGTAGTTTTCATGTTATGCAATTTATTTCCTAGTCTTTATTGCTTTTTGGGTTCAATTTATCTTGTTCTTTTCTATTAAATATTTACATGTCTCCTTTAGGATTGTTTCTTTAATTTTCTGCCAAGTTTTTTTATTTTCCCTTATTCTAGTGCTTATCCTAAGAGGGCCATGGTAATGACTTCACATAATTTGTGAAGGAAGCCACAAAATTATGATTTTGATCCTTGGATGCACTTTTGCTTCTTTAGCTTTGAGTTCTTGCATTTTAATTCTATTTTCCTGCACTTTCATTCATGTTTGGGAGTCTTTTTGCTGTAGTTTTTTGAGTCATTTTATTTCATTTTTTACTCTTCCAAGTTATGTCATAGATTGGTCATGTTTAGTCCTTTAATTGTCTTCTAATTTCTCATTGTTTTGGATTTTTATTTTTTACCAAAAAGTGTGTTATGCTTTCTAACAATTGTGTTGATTCTTTGGAATTGAGCACATGCTCTTGTTTATAATTCCTAGAATACCACATGCTTTAGATCATAACATGTATCCAAAATTTTCTTTAAAAAAAATCATGCTCAATTCTTCTTAGAGTCCATTTTATTGTTGTTGTTTTAGTAGCTTAATTTTTACTAGCCTTTTTGGTGATTTTTCTTCGGCTGATTTGGAGACCCATTTTGGTGTGTTAATTGGGCTGAAGTTCTAAGCATTTAAGTTTGCCTTAAGCACCTCTTAATCTCCTTTTTGTGCCTTATTTTTAGCCACATTAATTGTAGTACATTTTAATTTGTCTTTTCTTTGATTTTGCACTTGCTTTCAATTTTGTGGCTGCTTATTTTTCTAATTATTTCAAGCGTTTACTACCCTTGAACTTTTCACTATATTTGCTTCAAAATTGTGATAAGAGGTGTAGCAAAATAATTTTAAAAAACAAGAAAAGAAATCAAAAGAAACCAGTAAAAAGAACACGTTAGTAAAAAATTGTTAAAAAAATACATAAAAAGAACAAAAAAATTGTAGTGCACCTCATGTTGATCAAATCTTTCAAGGAGTGCTTAAAATTGTTGAGAACTTGCTTGAAATTGCATATCAAAGTTTCGGACATGCTAGTTTAAAATTGGTGCAAATCTTTGAAAATTTTGTTGAGTCATTTTTTTAATTTTTAGTCCATTCTATTTTAGGCCCATTCTAGGATTTTTTTTGTGTGCCACCTTTTTTTTTACACCTTTGTTACTTTCTTGTCTTGTTTTGTTTCCATTGAGTATGTATAAATAAAATTCTTTCTACTTGGATGTGTGCCTATTCTTGTTAAGTTCTTTTTATTTCTCTTTGCTTTCAAATTCTATTTCCTTGGTCTCTTGCTTGAGTGTTTGTTTTCCCTTGGTAGATAGCCAAATTGTTGAAACTTTCACAATGGTGGCATCCTTAAGAAGTGTTGATTTAAACCAAGGAAGAGGAGACTTGAAAAGGGGGCCAAGATTAGAGTGATACACTTGTGAGGAGTACTTAAAGAAGAAGCAACATTCAATCTTTCCTTGATTTTTGTTTTTGTATTTTAATTTGGGTGTAATTTTATTTAAAGGCCATTATTATTGAGGTGTTGGATGCTCATAAGGGTCACTTATTTGTTTGTAATAGATTAGATTCTCGTTTAGTGTGGATAAGGACTTGGTACCCTTATTCATACTTAGGAGGTCGCTTATACTCCTTAATCTTGCCTTTAATTTTCCTTTAATTGCTATCATATTTAGGAAAAGTGCTTAAGTTCCAAAGACTTAAGTCACTTTAGTTGAGAAAACTTAAAAAGAGAGGAGTGATTTGCATCTTAGTTCCCTAGTAGGCCTTATACTTTGAAAAGTTTTCACACACATCTAGGAATGTTAGGAGTAGTAATAACACTAGAGAAAATAAAGGAGAAGAATGTGAGAATAGAATCAAGGAAGAGTGTGAGAAGAGTGATAAACCAACCTTACCCACATATCCATACTCTTTTGATTGGAAAATATTAGAAAAACAACGTAGGGGATTTTGGGAAAATGAGAGAAAACAAAAAGAGAGGAGAAAAAGAGAACAAGGCGAACTAGATAGAGAGGAGAAGAGAGAAGGAACAAAAAGAAAAAGAGAGACAAGAAAGAAAAGAAAGAAGAGAAAGTGAGAGAAAGAGAGAAAATAAAGAGAAGAAAAAATGGAAATAGAGCTACAGAAATGAGAGGATAGAAGAGAAAAGGAGAGAAAATAATGGGAAGAAAGGAGATAGAGAGAGAAAAGAATGGGAAGAAAGAAAAACATAAAGAGAACAAAGAGAGAAAAAAAGAGAATAAACAAAAATAAGGAAAAAAAAGAAAGAGAAAAAGAAAGTGAAAACATAGAAAAAGAAAAAAAAAAGTTGGAGAGAAAAGAAGGGAAGAAGAGAAGAAACAAAAGGAGTGTGATGCCTTCGATAGTGCTCTTAGTGAAGTGTCTACCTCCATTAAGGACTTAGAAGAGCCTACCACAAACCTTAAACTTCAAATCTCTTATAGTGACATAGATGAACCTAAGAGACATCTTAGGAATAAAACCATCTCTTCTAAAAGTAAAAAAGAGTCATCCAAAAGAAAAATAGATAAAAAACCCTTGAGTGAAAGTGACACCTGTTTCCCTAGTTCGAGCACTTATTGTAGTTGGGAAGGCCATGACAACATGATAGGGCAACTTTGCATAATGGTGTCACTAATAAAATCACCCTTCTCATAAGGGGAAAAAGATTACCTTACGTCCTCTTACTGCTACTGAGGTTATGGAGGATAGAAGGATCATGAAGCTTCAGAGAGAGAGGGATAACAATGAAAATAAGGTTGTTGGTAGGAAGACCAAGCCTAAGGAAGATCCATCTTTTCCTTCAAAGGAGGTTCTCTACATAGAAAAATATTTATGCCAACCCTTACAAAAAGAACTTGTATCTAGACCAGTCTCACCTATTATTTCAAAACCTTTAAGTCTAGCCTATAGTACAATAGGAGAAGAATGGGAATTGTTGTGCGGAGCCACAATCAACACTTTTCAAAATTAAAAACCCACCTCCATTACCCCATTCCTAAGAGGTCTTCTTAAAGATCTCTCACTCCCCATAAATATCACACTCATCTACATTCTCTTATTGTTTTCCGTATTTTCTTGTAGACATTGAAAAGGAGGAAGAAAGGCATCGAGATTTGAGGTCAAATCCTCTCGTAGGGGGAGGAGATGATGAAATCCCACCTAGCATCATGGCTAGGAGGATTCAAGAGACATAGACTTGGCTTGGATGGGTGCTTACATGAAGACATGAAGTCATAGTCTTAGGAATTTGTCTTGTAAATATTTTTATTTTAATTAGGAATTATGGACACATTTTAATTCCCTCGAAAGTCTTGTATTTTTGCCACTTTCCTTTAGTTAGGACGTCATAGGTGTAATTAGTAAGAAGGATGGAGTAGGCTTACATGAGGGTCTTATTTTAGGCGTTTTGGGCTTGTCCATTCACCTAAAATAAGAGTTGCTTTTTGCACCCCTTGGATTAGTCTTGGATGCCCAACTTAAGGCTAATAGACTTGGGTTAGTTAGGCTTAATCATAATTAGGCCGTGGTCCCACATTGTCTTGGTTTGTGTGCCTAAGCTCTCCCTTTAGGATATATATACTCCTTCCCTCATTGTAAATCTCACATTTGAATTGAATGAAAATAGTCTCTTAATGAGCACATTCTTAGTAAAAGGTCTTGGGGATCCTCTCTCTTGAGGAACCTTTTCCTAGTTGGTTTTTATCAAGGGTTCCTTAATTTGCTACATGGTTGACTATTATTTAGTGAATCTGGTTACATGGTTGACTATTGTTTAGTGAATCTGGTTACATAAAATTTATGTCAGTTTTAACGGTGGTAATGTCGCCACTCAAAGTGTATTTGATGTGTTGGTTCATAGTATTTGGACATTATTGGTAGTAAAGTTTAACATCTGAACTATTATATGCATCAACCTCGATTTTTTCTGTAAAGCAAGAGAAAAAAATCATTATTTGATTATGTAAGACTTACAAATGTTTTATTGACACGTATTAATGTTTAAAAATGTAATATTGTAATTACAAATGGGAAAAGTATACTGAATAACATATACTTCAACCTAATGAGTTTATAAGTTTACATTAACTCAATGAAGAATTCAAAATCATACGCTTGTGCTTCTTCAATTAGGGTTACCCATGAAAACATAAATTTATTGTGAAAGAGTGAAGTGTGTAATTAACGTTTTAAGGAGGTGTCAACAATAGAAAACTTATAAATTAAAAAAGTAGGTATACTATGGAAGAATGAGCTTTGAGAAAAATAATTACATGACTAATTTAGGAAAGAATTAAAATATATTTGATATTAAAGAAATGTGTAGTGAACATCATTTAAGATTTTTTATATTATTAAAATTTATTAAAAAAATAATTATTTTCAAACAAATTTTTAACACATATTTTACTAAAACATATGAGTTGAACCCAAACATATTGGTTTCTTCTTTTTCATCAGTACCGTAGTTTTGTCACCATACAAATACATAGAAGTTCTAATTTGTTACATGGTTCGCTATTGTTTAGCGACCTACTTATATAAAAATTATGTCAATTTTAATGACAGTAATGTCTCAGGTTAATATGTATTTGATGTGTTGGTTTGTATGATTTGGACATTATTGGTGGCAAAGTTTAATAGAGCATGTTTCTTGTTAAATGAATTGACAAAGTAACTTCTATTTTGTGTTATTTTTATTAGTTAAAAACAGAACAACTATTATATGCATCAATGAAAATATATACTATGGAAAGTAGGTATAACTATTATTCCTATTATATGCATCAATTAAAATATATACTATGAAAATATATTTCTATAAGTTAAAATAGAATAACTATTATTTCTATTCTATTTAATGTTTTTAGTAGGTGTTAACGATAGAAAACTTATAAATTAAAAAGTAGGTATACTATGGAAAAATGAGCTTTGAGAAAAATAATTACATGACTAATTTAGGAAACAATGAAAATATATTCAATATTAATGAAATTTATAGTGAACATCATTTAAGATTTTAAATATTATTAATATGTATTAAAAAATAATTATTTTCAGACACATTTTTAAAACACATATTTTACTAAAACATATGGTGATGCACCCCCTTGATCTCTTCAACAAAGGTTCCTTCCTCTAATAAGATGGAGGATGGAGAAGGCTAGGAGAGGGGTGGTTTTGATGCCACTTTCTAAGGGAAAGATAAGTCAAAATTTACTTGAGGCTTGCCACAAGAGAGAAGACCCTTGATAAAAGCTTTTAGGGAGAGATTCCTCAAGAGAGAGGATTCTCAATGACACTCAAGAATAAATTGCTCAAAAAGAGTCTTACTTCATTCAATCAAGTCTGTGAATACAAAAGGGAGTGAAAGATTATATATAGCCCAATGGGAGAGCTTGGACACACAAACCTAGGCAATATGGGACTTGGGCTTAATTAGGCTTAAGACTAATTAACCCAAGCTTAAGGCCTAAGTGAGGTGTCTAAGTGCACCCCCCATGGGTGTGGATAGAAACTCTTATTTTAGGGATGGACAAGCCCAACACACTTAAAATAAGGGCCTATTCTATGGTTACTCCTTCCTTTTTACTTCCTACACCTATACACCTAATTTAGAAAGGAAAATGGCCTAAATACATGGCCTTAGGGAATAAAACTATGCACCCTAAATATCTAAGTAATTATAAAATATTTACAAGTAAAAAACCCTAAGACTAAGGCTCCATGTCTTTTATGTAAGCATCCATACAAGCCTAGTCTCCTTGTCTTGAATCCTCCTAGCCATGATGCTAGGTGAGATTGCATCATCTCCTCCCCCGTGGAGAGGATTTGACCTAAAAACCTAAGGCCTTTCTTCCTCCTTTTTAATGTCTGCAAGAAAATAAGGAAAAAAGTAAGAGTATGTAGACAAGTGGGATGTTTAGCGGGAGTGAGAGGCCTTTGAGAAGACCTCTTAGGAATGGGGTAGTGGAGGTGAGTACTTAAGTTTGAAAAAAAGTGGTTGTGCCTCCACACAACAGTTCCCCATTCTACTCCTAATGCATTAAGTGTAAGTTTCATAGGGTTTGAAATTTGGTGTGAGACTATCCTTGGTGCACTGGAGTACTCATCCAAGAAAGCTCGATAAGTCTTATCTTGTTGTTCAAGCCAAGACAAGATGATGGGCCTAAAGGTAGACCATTCTTTTATGGTATCTTGTTTTTGAACTTGAGATTGACTATGAAAAAGTTTAGGCTCAATCTCATGCTCGAAGAGGGCCTCATCTTGAAGTAGGTCTTGTGGTTATGATGCACTTTGCTCAAATGATATGGGCACAATTTCCACTTCTTTAAGAGAAGAAGGAGATTCAATAAGATCATCCTTGGGGTTCAAAGGATAATCTTCTTGAAGATCTTCCTCCCTTGTAACTTCTCCCAAATCTTGAACTTGAGGTGCCATGATAAGCTCACTAGTAATGGGTTCAAGCTCACTATATGGGGAAGTGATAGTTGGTGCCTCTATGGGTTGATGGCTGAGAGTTTGTTCAAGAAGAAGGCTATGTTTAAAGTCCATTCTTGTTGCAAAATGGCTCTCCTTTTGAACAACAAACTTGGAAGCAACATTTCCTTCCAACCCATCAACTTTCAATGCATGTTTTTTTTTCTTTTTTTTGTTTTTCTCTTCCTCATCCCTCTTCTTTTTCAAAAGAAGTTGATCCTCTGCCACTTGTGAAGGTGAAAGAGGAGTCAACTTAATTTTCTTGTCATTGTGGGTGAGGGTTATCTTATTGGAGTGACCATGATGAATAACTTTTCTATCAAATTTCCAGGGCTGCCCCAACAAGATATGTGCCGCTTCCATTGGAACTACATCACAAAGGATTTTATCAACATAACCTCTAATGGAAAAGGGAACATTTGCTTGTTGGTTGACTACAATTTCCTTACTCTCATTGAGCCATTGAATCTTATAAGGACGAGGGTGAGGAATTTGAGTCAAAGACAACTTGTCTACCAACCTTATGCTGCAACAGTTGCAACATGAGCTGCTATCTACAATGAGAGAACATGTTTTGTCAAAAAATTTGCATCTTGTGTGAAAGATGTTCTCTCTTTGAGTAGGGCTTAATTCATAAGGTTGACTTCCAAGAAGCCTTCTTACCATTAGCAGATCACCATCACAAGGACCTTCCTCTATGTCAATGTGTATGGTCCCCTTCTTCCTCACTCTCACTAGAAGAGGAAGACTCGCTTATAATATCTTGGCCCCTCATAATCATGGTTTTCTTTGTGGGGCATTAGGAGGCAATGTGGCCTCGCCCAAGACATTTGAAGCACTTAATACTACTAGTCTTTGAAGAAAAGCTAGCAGGGGGATCTTCTCTAGGATGCAGAGGTGTATGCTTTTCATGCATGATGGTGGAATCTTCCTTGGGGTGGCTCTTGGAAAAGTTCCCCTTTTGTTGGTTCCTATTTGAATAAGAGTGGTGTGAAGTGGTAGAGTAGTCCTTCTTGGAAGAAGTCCTCCTATTCAATTGTTGCTCCACTTTTATGCAAATTTGGACCAAATCATCTAGATCATTATGTGGCAAAACTTCCACTTTATCATGAATTTGAAAATTCAAGCCACTTAAGAATCTAGACAGGGTAGTCCTAGAGGGGACATGTCTTCGCCTTTTGTTTGAAGAGCTACATTGTTTGGCGATACTCTTCAACACTCAAATTCTTTTGTTTGCGTCTTTGAAGTTTATCTAGGAGTTCCCTTTCATAATAAGAGGGGACATGTCTTCGCCTCATATCCCCTTTAAGGTCAAACCAAAATTCGATTAGGGGCATACGATTGCGAAGCCTCTCATTAACTAGAGCAGACCACCAATACATTGCATACCCTTGGAAGCTTAGGGAGGCCAAGGGAACTTTCCTCTCTTCACTAACTTGGAAGCAAGTGAAAAATTGCTCTACCTTCATCTCCCAATCAAGGTAGGCTTCCACATCATCTTTTCCTAAGAAGGGTGGGAGGTTTATTTTTGGTTCTTTAGGGGTTTGGTTTCTCCTCCCTCTAGGTCTATTATGGCCCTCATTATTATCCCCACCCTCACTTGAGCTAGACCTATAGCTTCTTCTTCTCTCTCTCTTCTCTTTCTCTTCTCTCATTTGCTTTTCTTTCTCTTTTATCTCTTCTTTCTTCTCACTCTCTATCTCCCCTTTATCTTCTTTCTTCTCTTTCTATCATTTCTCTCTTTTTCTCTTCTCTTCTTTGCTCTTCTCTCTCTGCTATTTCTTTTCTTTCTCTTTCTTTCTCTTCTCTATTCTCTTTCTTCTCTTTCTTTTCTCTCTCTCTTTTCTTAACGTCTTCTTTCTCCTCTTTCTTTTCTCTCTCTTCTTTCTTTTTCTTTTTCTGTTCTTCTTCTTTCCTCTCTTGCATCTCTCTCATTTCTCTCTTTACTTTCTTCAACCCTATCCTCTTTAAATTCTTTTAAAAATTTAACTAAAGTGTCTACCTTAGGTGACCCTTGGTTAACACTATTGTTGCTTGAAGTGTGTGATGTCATTTAGAGTGCTAAGGTTGAAACTAAGGTGAATTGGAAAAGATGCAAGCAAGCAAAGAACACTTCTCTCTTTTTGAAGGTTTTTCTCAACTAAGAGTGACTTAAGACTTTGGAACTTAAGCATTTTTCCTAAATGTGAAAGCAATAAAAGGAAAATTAAAGACAAGATAAAGGTTCTAAACGAGCTCCTAAGTATGAATAAGGGGTACCAAATCCTTATCCACACTAGACGAGAAACTAAACTATTACAAACAAAGAGGTGACCCTTATGGGCATCCAACACCTCAATTAAAATGGCATTATTAAAATTACAACCAATTAAAACAACTAAATGAAAGGAAAGTTTGGCGGAGTCTTGATTCCCTCCAAGGTTTTGCCTCTCTCGAAAAGGTATTTCTCTCCAAAATTTAGTGTTACTCTTTTGAATGAGTCTCTTCCTTAGCTTGTTCAACTCTCCTCAAAATGCCACCCTTGTGGAAAGCTTGAATTTGAACTTCCTTTTCCCTACAAGTGGCGCACCAAAACCAAACCAAGAGAGTGCAATAGAAGCAAAAAGCAAGAAAACTCAAAGAAAGAAAGCACAAACCCAAATGGATAGAGTAATTTAGACAAACTCAAAGATTTTAGAATCAAGACAAGCAAGAAATTAAAAGGTGTACAAAAAAGGTTAGGACCACAAAATGGAACCTAGAATGGTACTAGATTAGAATATGGACTAAAAATAAAAGACTCAACAAAAATTCCATGAGTTGCACAATTTTGAAAGCTTATGGCTGAATCTTAATTAAAATATTTCAAGCAAGTTTCAACAATCTTAAGCACTCCTTCAAATGAAATAACAAAGTTATGGTGCACTAAAAGTTTTTGTATTTTTTTATACTTCTTGTAATCACTTTTGCTAACACCTTTTTTTTATACGTATTCAACTCTTTTCGACTTCTATATTTTTTTTTCTTTTTTTTTACTGCACCTCTTAATAGTTTGGAAAACAAGAAATGATAAGGAGTATGAGAGAGATATTTGATTGAATAAACCTAAATAAAACAGCCACCAAAAAATTGAGAACAAGAGTGCAATTCAAAGAAAACAAAGTAGTTTAAAAATGGACTAGTAAATTAGGTGTTTACTAATAGGCACAAAGAAGAGTATAAATTGCTCAAGATTAGCCCAATAAATGCCCAAATGATTCTCCAATAGCCAAGCACAATTCCACCCAAAAGAACTAGCCCAATTTAAACTACCAACACAACAAGAATAAAATGGACTTTATGAAAAAAAAGAATTGAGCATTTATTGAGAGAATATTTTTTGAAACATGCTATGATCTAAAGCATGTGGACTCTAGGAATTATGATCAAGAGCATATGCTCAATTCCAAAGAGATTTATCACAAGAATTTTAGAAGCACAACACACTTTTTGGTGAAAATTTAAAAGGCAACACAACATGAAATTAGGAGACAAATAAAGGACTAAACAAGACCATACTATGACACAACTTGAAAGAGTAAAAATGAAATAAAAATGGCCCAAAAAAAGCCACAAACTCATGCCCAACAGAGAAATATAAGTGCAGGAAAAATAGAAATAAAATGAAAGAACTCAATGTAAAGAAGCAAAAGTGCATCCAAGGATCAAAACCACAATTGTGTGGCTTCCTTAAAAAATTTTGTGAAGTCATTACCATGACCCTCTTAGGATAAGCACTAGAATAAAAAGAAATAAAAAAAAAACTGGGCAGAATTAAAGAATAAATCCTAAAGAAGAAGACACCAAGATTCAATAGAAAAGAACAAGCTATATTGAATCTAGAAAGCAATAACGACTAGGAATTAAATTGAAAACATAGAAAACTACTAAAATATAAACTAACAAGACATAAAAAGGAAATGAAAATGAAAATAAAGGAAGCAAGAAATAAAATAAAAAAATGCAGAAAATTAACTAAAAATGACGCCTAAACTAAGAAGAAAAAGGGGAGGAAAAGAACCTTTATGAAGATGGCTCTGATACCACATGATGCACTCCCTTAATCTCTTCAACCAAGGTTCCTTCCTCTAAGAAGATGGAGGATGGAGAAGGCTAGGAGGCGGGTGGTTTTGATGCCACTTTCTAAGGGAAAGACAAGTCAAAATTTACTTGAGGCTTGCCACAAGGGACAGAACCCTTGATAAAAGCTTGTAGGGAGAGATTCCTCAAGAGAGAGGATTCTCAATGACACTCAAGAATAAATTGCTCAAAAAGAGTCTTACTTCATTCAATCAAGTCTGTCCATACAAGAGGGAGTGAAAGAGTATATATAGCCCTATGGGAGATCTTGGATACACAAACCTAGGCAATATGGGACGTGAGCTTAATTAGGCTTAAGACTAATTAACCCAAGCTTAAGGCCTAAATGAGGTGTCTAACTGCAACCCATGGGTGTGGATAGAAACTCTTATTTTAGGGGATGGACAAGCCCAACACACTTAAAATAAGGGTCTATTCTATGATTACTCTTTCCTTTTTACTTCATACACCTACACACCTAATTTAGAAAGGAAAATGGCCTAAATACACGGCCTTAGGGAATAAAACTATGCACCCTAAATATCTAAGTAATGATAAAATATTTACAAGTAAAAAACCCTAAGACTAAGGCTCCATGTCTTCATGTAAGTATCCATCCAAGCCTAGTCTCCTTCTCTTAATCCTCCTAGCCATGATGCTAGGTGAGATTGCATCATATGACCTAAACGCAAACACATTGGTTTTTAGGAAATTATCAAAGAAGGAGAAAATTTAAATTAAAAAATACGTATCTTGTGGAAAAATGAGTGTTGAGGAAAATAATTATGTAAGTATTTTAGGAAAAAATATTAATATATTTAATATTAAAGAGATGTGTAGTTACTATAAAAATAATTATTTTTAAACGCATTTTTAACTAACATATTTTGCTATCACATATCAATTCCAATTCCACCTAAACACATTGGTTGTCTGACTTTTTCATCAATACCTTAACTTTTTCTCTAAGAAAATATGTAGAAGTTTTAATTTGCTACATGGTTGACTATTGTTTAGTGAATTTGGTTACATAAAATTTATGTTAGTTTTAATGGGGGAATGCTGCCACTCAAAGTGTATTTGATGTGTTGCTTCATATGATTTGGACATTATTGGCAGCAAAGTTTGACAGAAGAACTATTATATGCATCAACCTCAATTTTTTCTGTAACGCAAGAGGAAACAATAATTATTTGATTATGTAAGACTTACAAATGTTTTATCGACACATATTAATGTGTAGAAAATGTAATATTGTAATTATAAATTAGAAAAGTATTCTAAATAACATATACTTCAACCTGATGAGTGTAAGATCCCATTTTTTTTAGAAAAGTGAAATATTAATAAAATTGTATAATTTTATAGTAATAGACTTAAATTAATTTACTATTGGTATTTATTAGAATAAATTAAGAATTGATTTTATAAAATAAATAAATAAAATTAATGCTCGTGTAGATAGTAAAATAATATAAAGGTTAAGTTTAGGTCTATTGATAAAAAGCTCAATCCAATTATTAACCTAGGGTAATTTGAGGGGTTAAGGAGGGACACTTCAGTTTTCATGTTTGTGACTCCAGAGGTTAAAGAGAAAGCTATTCCCACGTAAACCCTATGTAATTTTCATAATCTATTTATTGAGAATTCGTTAACCGTTGGATCAAGTTTGAAATTAGACAGTAGCTTCCAGACGTGGGGATCTCTATTCTGACCGTTCGGATCTTCATTTAGAGGTTTGGTTTGGGAGAAAACAGCAAGACCGATAAAGCTATATTTTAGCAAGGGTTCATTGGATCCAAAAAGGAAAATCTCTGTCTGTCCTTATTTCTTCATCGAGGTAAGGGGGTGAGAAATTATCTTTCATTTGGCATGTATAAGGAAAGTGGGTAGTGAAGCGATCCCTAAGCTTCGATAGGTCATGAATAAGTATTAGATGTGTTACTAATTTATTTTGTTGGACTGTTATATTACATGTACATTATCGAATTATTTGAATGTGATGATTATATGGGCATTGAGGTTTTCCCTTTTTATACCTTAGAGATTAATCCTTTGAAAATGGATAGTATTGATTAGCCTTTAAAGCTTCGTTCGAGATGAGAAGTAGGATAGTGGAGGTGAACCATAAACCTCCGTAGGGATTAAGTATTATGCAATTGACTTATTAATTGGTTTTTATGCATGAACATTATGAATCATTATAGATGAGTACTCTATTTATACGATTGATTGATTAATGTGATGATTAGAGAATTCCTATGTTATTTGAATTGTTCTGTATAAAAAGGATTAGGATGAGGAGTTGAGGGTTCCTTCCATTTATAAGATTGATAATTCTCACTGCAATGGTAGAGTGTGATGATAATTAAGTATTTTAAAAATATAAGTAAAATTTTTTAGCGTTTGAAGTTAGAATTATATTTTGAGAACTTTATATAAGTTGAACTTTTTTTGCTATCTGAAAATGTTCGTATGAACATACCTTATAGTTTCTATCATATCTTTCTGTGTGGTTAACCAAATTGAGTTAATTTTTTTGTTTTAGAAACTAGACATTTGGGTAGACTCAAGAATAATGTAAATATGGTAAGAATACACTGAGTTATGTGGTTTGGAAGTTGAGTCTCCCATCCAGTGCATGAAAGAAAACTTGTGTTGTGAGCCCTGCGAGGTAACTTATATGACCTTATTAGGCTTTGTGTTGCCCATAAAAGTTTTAGACCTCGACGTTAGCTTTCCAAAAGAGTTGGAATCACTAGAAAATGATGTATATAACTCAAGTTATGATAAATTATTAACTAAAGGTGGAACAGTCAGAATTAGGAGTATTACACTCAGCCTTTATGATTTTCAAATGAGGAAACCGATAGGAAAATGATTTAATTTTAGAAAGTTGTCTTCATGAAAGTTGCATCTCTAGATGTTATATAACTAATGACGTTATTTTCACCCCAAAATGATACCTAAAACTCAAGTTCTAATCAAATTAGTGACTGAAGGTCAAACTGACAGAATTAAGTGATAGATTCATGTTTCCTCTAATTTTTTTAAAATAGTAGATGTTTGTTTTAGCCTTTGAGGTAAAAATAAAAAATTTAGATAAATGTTCTAAATTCTAAACTAGATAAAAAAACAATATCATAAGATTAATAATTCTCTAGATATCACGTTTCTACTCGAGAAAGGTCATAGAAACTCATTAGAAAATGAGTTAGAAAATATTCAAAAATTAGAAAATGTTGTGGTGAGCTATGAATGTAATAATTCTTTGTGGATATGTGAGAAAATTAATATATTTAGTATTATAAATGATATTATGTGCTTAAGAATATGTGGTTTAGATAATTTATGCTGAAAAAGGTTATTTGTGCTAAGAGTTAAGTTTAAGTTGTTGCTTATCAGTGTGTGAACTCTGAATTGCTTGATTATTTGTGAAGTCTAGACTTCGTCTAACATCCTTAAGTCTTATCTAGCCATAGGTTTAGATGTATGATGTATTTTATAATTCAGAGTGTTGTGGATGTTTGAATGTTTATAAGTTATTGAGTAGTAATATTAGAAGGAATAGTTTGTGAATTGTGATGATTTTAATTATGGTGGTAAGAAATATTGTGATACATCTTGTAAATTGTGTTGTGGTGACTGAATGAATGATCATAAGCGAGGGGGTGCATGAATTGGGGATTTATCCCATTATATGAAAGTAATGTGAATGATAATTAAATGCATGTTGTGTTGATGATGATGGTCAGGATGTGCTTGACGAGGTGCCATCCCAGCTGCGGTTGGGGTTTTTTGTGATGATATAATTAATTATTGATATTGTGAGTTATGTTACATGACATGATGCAGTACATGGAAGTCTAAGAGGCTTGTAAGGATCACCCATTGTGAGGCACTTTATAGCAAGTGTCTTAGGTTGTATTGCATTGCACGGTTGTACCTATGTGTTACTGTCATAGAAGAGGAGTCACTTCGGGTGAACTTATATGAGATGGTTGTACCTATGTGTTATTAACTTAAAGAGGATCGCTTCAGGCGTGTACCTGAGAAGGCATGCATGAGGGTGATAGTTGGAGAATTTTGTGAGGATCACCCATTGTGTGGTGCTCTGGACTAAATCTTCTTTGTTTGTTTTGCATTGCATGCTTGTACCTACGTATTGCCGGTGTAGAAGAGGATTTACTTCGGGTGGACTTATGCGAAATGGTTGTACCTACATGTCACTTGAGTAGAAGATGATCGATTCGGGCGTGTACTTGAGAGAGCATGCATGAGCATAATTAGCATGAATGAATTTATGTATGTGGATGGATAATTTCTATCATGGGTGTGAGATGAATTTATATGTTTATTTGTTTACTTTAGATGACTGTTCATTCTCTTTATATGTGCCTTAAGATGCGTGGAATATATTCTCACCCCTTTGTTGTTTGTTGTTGCAAAATCTTTCAGGTGAGCAAAATCTTGATGATATTGTGGGTGATGAAACTTTGACTTTTCTTTACCTTTTTTTGTTGAGCTGTTTTGATTAGGTGTGATATTGGGCTATAGAGGATAAATTAATAGTCTTTTGTCATGTATACAAATCATTTAAAGTTTCAGTATGGGTTGTATTAATTGAGAATCTTGTAAAGATTTATTAAAACTCTAAGGTGTTTATTTATATGTTTATGTTTTATAACATCATAGTTTGGAAAGCTATTAGGGTTATCTATAACAGTAGAAACTATAACAGTAGAAAGTTATTATGGAAATTAACATTTTTACGAGGTGTCAAAGAAGGAGAAATTGTCAATTAAAAAATAGGTATGTTTTAAAGTGAGTTTTGAAGAAAATAATTATATAAGTATTTTAGGAAAAACATTAATATATTTAATATTAAAGAGATGTGTAATTACTATAAAAATAATTATTTTAAAAACATTTTTAATTAACATATTTACTATCACATATCAATTCACTCTAAACACATTGTTGTCTGAATTTTTCAACAATACCTTAACTTTTTCTCTAAGAAAATATATAGAAGTTTTAATTTTCTACATGGTTGACTATTGTTTAGTCAATCTGGTTACATAAAATTTATGTCAGTTTTAATGGGGGTAATGTCGCCACTCAAAGTGTAGTTGATGTGTTGCTTCATATGATTTGGACATTATTGGCATCAAAGTTTAACAGAAGAACTATTATATGCCTCAACCTGAATTTTTTCTTTAAAGCAAGAGAAACAATCATTATTTGATTATGTAAGACTCACAAATGTTTTATCGACACGTATTAATATGTAGAAAATGTAATATTGTAATTATAAATGAGAAAAATATTCTAAATAACATATACTTCAAACTGATGAGTTTGTAAATTTATAATGAATCAATTAAGAATAAAAAATCATGCACTTGTTTTTGGTCAATTAGGGTTACCCATGAAAGGATAAAATCATTATGAAAGGGTGAAATTAACATTTTTACAATGTGCGAATGATACAAAACTTATAAATTAAAAAGTAGGTATACTATGGAAAAATGAGCTTTGAGAAAAATAATTACATGACTAATTTGGGAAACAATGAAAATATATTTAATATTAAAGAAATGTGTAGTGAACATCATTTCAAATTTTATATATTATTAAATTTATTAAAAGATAATTGTTTTTAGACTCATGTTTAACACAAATATTTTACTAAAACATATGGCCTAAACCCAAACACATTGGTTTCTTCTTTTTCATCAATACCTTAGTTTTGTCTCTGTGCAAATACGTAGAAGTTCTAATTTGTTACACAGTTTGCTATTGCTTAGTCAACCTAGTTACATGAAAATTATGTCAATTTTAATGGAACTATTGTCTCAGCTCAATGTGTATTTGGTGTGTTGGTTTGTAGGATTTGGACATTATTGGTGGCAAATGTTAATAGAACATGTTTCTCATCATATGAATTAACAAAATAACTTCTATTTTGTGTTATTTCTATTAGTTAAAGAATAGAACAACTATTATATGCATTAACCTTGATTTTTCTATAAAGGTAGAGAAAAGAATCATTTTTCATTATGTAACACTTATCATATAATTTAGTGACGCATATTAATGTGTAGGAAATGTAATATATAATTATAAATAAGACAAATAAACTAAAGAATGTATACTTCAACTTGATGAGCTTATAACTTTATATCAACCCAAAGAAGAACAAAAAATTATGCACTTTTATTTTTTAATTAGGGTTATCCAAAACAGTAGAAAGTTCTGATGGAAATTAACGTTTTTATGCGGTGTCAAAGAAGGAGAAATTTTAAATTAAAAAATAGGTATCTTATCAAAAAATGAGTGTTGAAGAAAATAATTATATAAGTATTTTAGGAAAAAATATTAATATATTTAATATGAAAGAGATGTGTTGTTACTATAAAAATAATTACTTTTAAAAACATTTTTAACTAATATATTTTGCTATCACATATCAATTCTACCTAAACACATTGGTTGTTTGACTTTTTCATAAGTACCTTAACATTGTCTTTAAAAAAATATGTAGAAGTTTTAATTTGCTACATGGTTGACTATTGTTTAGTCAATCTGGTTACATAAAATTTATGTCAGTTTTAATGGGGGGTAATGCTGCCACTCAAACTGTATTTGATGAGTTGCTTCATACGATTTGGGCATTCTTGGCAGCAAAGTTTAACAGAAGAACTATTATATGCATCAACCTCGATTTTTTATGTAAATCAAGAGAAAACAATCATTATTTTATTATGTAACACTTACAAATGTTTTAATGACACGTATTAATATGTAGAAAATTTCATATTCTAATTATAAATTAGAATAAATATACTTCAACCTTATGAGTTTAAAAAGTTATATTAACCCAGAATAAAAAATATGCACCTGTGTTTGTTCAATTAAGGTTACCCATGATAGGATAAGGTTATTGTGAAAGGATGAAGTGTGTAATTAAGGTTTTTAGCAGGTGTGAATGATAGAAAATTATAAATTAAAACATAGGTAAAGTATGGAAAAATGAGCTTTGAGAAAAATAATTACATGACTAATCTAGGAAACAACGAAAATATTTTTAATATTAAAAAAATATGTAGTGAGCATTATTTAAGATTTTATATATTATAAAATTTATTAAAAACTAATTATTTTTACAAACATTTTTAACACACATATTTTACTAAAACATATGGCCTAAACCCAAACATATTGGTTTCTTCTTTGCCATCAATACCTTAGTGTTGTCGCCATGCAAATACATAGGATTTCTAATTTGTTACATTATTCACTATTGTTTAGTCAACCTAGTTACATAAAACATATGTCAATTTTAATGGAAGTATTGTCTCAGCTCAATGTGTATTTGATGTGTTGGTTTGTAGGATTTGGAAATTATTGGTGGCAAAGGTTAATAGAACATGTTTCTCATTATATGAATTGACATTAACTACTATTTTGTGTTATTTCTATTACTTAAAAGAATAGAACAACTATTATATGCATCTACATCGATTTTGTCTATCAAGCAAGAGAAAATAATCATTGTTTCATTATGTTGCACTTGACATATAATTTAGTGACACATATTAATGTGTAGGATATAAATCAGACAAATATACTAAATAATGTATACTTCAACTTAATGAGTTTATAACTTTATATCAACCCAATAAAGAATAAAAAATTGTGTACCGGTAGTTTTTCAATTAGGGTTATCGATAACAGTAAAAATTTATTATGGAAATTAATGTTTTTATGAGGTGTTGAAGAAGGAGAAATTGTAAATTAACAAATAGGTATAGTGTGGAAAAATGAGTGTTGAAGAATATAATTACATAAGTATTTTAGAAAAAAAATATTAATATATTTAATGTGAAAGGGATGTGTAGTTACTATAAACAATTATTTTTAAACTATTTTTAACTAACATATTTCACTATCACATATCAATTCAACTGAAACACATTGGTTGTCTAACTTTTTCATCAATACCTTTACTTTTTATCAAAGAGAATGTGTAGAAATTTTAATTTGCCACACGATTGACTATTGTTTAGTGATCTGATTACATAAAATTTATGTCAGTTTTAATGGGGGTAATGTCGTCACTCAAAGTGTTTATGATGTGTTCCTTTATACGAGTTGGACATTATTGGCAACAAAGTTTACAAAAGAACTATTATATGCATCAACCTCAATTTTTTCTATAAAGCAAGAGAAAACAATCATTATTTGATTATGTGAAATTTACAAAAGTTTTGTCAACACATATTAATGTGTTGAAAATGTAATATTCTAGTTATAAATTAGAAAAGTATTCTAAATAACATATACTTCAAGCTGATGAGTTTATAAATTTTGTATTAACTCAATTAAAAATAAAAAATCATGCACTTGTTTTGTTCAACTAGGGTTGCCCATCAAAGGATAAAGTTATTGTGAAAGGTGAAGTGTGTAATTCACATTTTTAGCAGGTGTGAACGATAGAAAACTTATAAATTAAAAAGTAGGTATACTATGGAAATATGAGCTTTGAGAAAAATAATTACATGACTAATTTAGCAAACAATGAAAATATATTTAATATTAAAGAAATATGTAGTAAACATCATTTAAGATTTTACATATTTTTAAAATTTATTAAGAAATAATTATTTTTAGACACATTTCTAACACACATATTTTACTAAAACATATGGCCTCAACCCGAACACATTGGTTTCTTCTTTTTCATCAATACCTTAGTTTTGTCTCCATGCAAATACGTAGAAGTTCTAATTTATTGCATGGTTTTCTATTTCTTAGTAAACTGGGTTGCATCAAAATTATGTCAAAGTTAATCGAAATAATGTCTCAGCTCAATGTGTATTTGATGTGTTGGTTTGTACGATTTGGATATTATTGGTGGCAAAGGTTAATAGAACATGTTTCTCATTATATGAATTGACTAAGTAACTTTTATTTTGTTTTATTTCTATTAGTTAAAGAACATAACAACTATTATATGGATGAACCTCAATTTTGTCTATAAAACAGGAGAAAATAATCATTGTTTCATTATGTAACACTTTACATACAATTTTGTGAGACATATTAATGTGTAGGAAATGTAATATATAATTATAAATCAGAAAAATATACTAAAGAATGTATACTTCAACTTGATGAAGTTATAACTTTATATCAACCCAATGAAGAATAAAAAATTGTGCACTTGTGTTTTTTCAATTAGGGTTATCCATAACAGGAGAAAATTATTATGGGAATTAATGCTTTTACGAGGTGTCGAAGAAGGAGAAATTGTAAATTAAAAAATAGGTATCTTGTGGAAAAAAGAGTGTTGAAGAAAATAATTATGTAATTATTTTAGGAAAAATATTAATATATTTAATATTAAAGAGATGTATAGTTACTATAAAAATAATTTTTTTAAAAAGCATTTTTAACTAACATATTTTGCTATCAAGTATAAATTAGAAAAGTATACTAAATAACATATAATTCAACTAGATGAGTTTATAAATTTAAATTAACTCAATCAAGAATAAAAAATCATACACTTGTGTTTGTAAGTAATTTGTGAAAGGGTGAAATGTGTAATTAATGTTTTTGGGAGGTTTGAACGATAGAAAACTTATGAATTAAGTAGTAGGTATACTATAAAAAAATGAGCTTTGACAAGAATAATTATATGACTAATGTAGAAAACAATGAAAATATATTTAATATTAAAACATGTGTAGTGAACATCATTTAAGATTTTATATTACACATTTTTAACTCACATATTTTACTAGAACATAGACTTGAACCCAAACACATTGGTTTCTTCTTTTTCATTAATACCCTAGTTTTGTCTCCATGCAAATACATAAAATTTGTAGTCTGTTACATGGTTCATTATTGTTTAGTCAAGTTAGTTACATCAAAATTATGTCAAATTTAATGGAAGTAATGTCTCAGCTCAATGTGTATTTGATCTGTTGGTTTGTACGATTTGGACATTATTGGTGGCAAAGGATAATAGAACATGTTTCTCATCATATGAATTGGCAAATTAACTTCTATTTTGTGTTATTTCTATTACTTAAAGAAAAGAACAACTATTACATGCATCAACCCAGATTTTGTATATAAAGCAAGAGAAAATAATCATTGTTAGTTAAAAATTAGTGTTGAAGAAAATAATAAAAATAGGTATATTTTAAAAAAATGAGTGTTGAAGAAAATAATTATATAAGTCTTTTAGAAAAAATTATGAATATATTTAATTTTAAAGAGATGTGTAGTTATAATAAAAATATTTATTTTTAAAAATATTTTTAACTAACATATTTTAAGATCACCTATCAATTCAACCTAAACACATTAGTTGTGTGACATTTTTATCAATACTTTAACTTTTTCTCTAAGAAAATATGTAGAAGTTTTAATTTGCTACATGGTTGACTATTGTTTAGTCAATCTGGTTAGATAAAATGTATGTCAGTTTTAATTGGGGTAATGTCACCACTCAAAGTGTATTTGATGTGTTGCTTCATACGATTTGGAAATTATTGACAGTAAAGTTTAACAGAACAACTATTATATGCATCAACCTCGATTGTTTGTATAAAACAACAAAAAACAATCATTATTTCATTATGTAAGACTTACAAATGTTGTATCGACACATATTAATGTGTAGAAAATGTAGTATTATAATTATAAATTAGAAAAGTATACTAAATAACATATATTTCAACCTGATGGGTTTATAAATTTATATTAACTCAATGAAAAATACAAAATCATACACTTGTGTTTGTTCGATTAGGGGTACCCATGAAAGCAAAAAGTTATTGTGAAAGGGTGAAGTGTGTAATTAACGTTTTTAGTAAAGAATGGGCTTTGAGAAAAATAATCACATGAGTAATTTAAGAAACAATGAAAATATATTTATAAATAAAGACATGTGTAGTGAACATCATTTAAGATTTTATATATTACTAGCATATTTTACTAAAACATATGACCTAAAGCCAAACACATTGGTTTCTTCATTTTCATCAATACCTTAGTTTTGTCTCCATGCAAATAGAATTTCTAATTTGTTACATGGTTTTCTGTTGTTTAGTCAACCTAGTTACATCAAAATTATGTCAATTTTAATGGTAGTAATATCTCAGCCAAATGTGTATTTAATGTATTTGTTCGTATAATTTGGACATTTTTGTTGGAAAAGGTTAACAGAACATGTTTCTCATCATATGAATTGACAAAGGAATTTCTATTTTGTGTCATTTCTATTAGTTAAACAACAGAACAATTATTATATGCATCAACCTTGATTTTTTTTATAAAGCAAGAGGAAATAATCATTGTTTCATTCTGTGTAAGACTTGACATATAATTTAGTGACACATATTAATGTGTAGGAAATGTAACATATAACTATAAAATCAGACAAACATGCTAAAGAACCTGTACTTCAACTTGATGAGTTTATAAATTGATATTAACCCAATTAAGAATGAAAATCATACACTTTTTTGTTGTTCAATTAGGGTTACCCATAAAAGCATAAAGTTATTGTGAAATGATGGGATGTGAAATTAACATTTTTAGGAGGTGTGAGAGAAAGAAACCTTATAAGTTAAAAAGAGTAGGTATACTGTGGAAAAATGAGCTTTGAAGGAAAATAATTATATGAGTGTTTTGGGAAAAAATGAAAATAAATATGATGTTAAAGATATGTGTAATTAACATCATCTAAGATTTATATATTATTAAATTTTACTATAAAAATAATTATTTTTAAATACATTTTTAAGTCACATATTTTACTAAAACATATAACCTCAACCATAACATGTTGGTTTCTCCCATTTCATCAACAACTTAAGTTGGTCTCCATGCAAATATGTAGAAGTTTTAATTTGTGACATGGTTGACTATTCTTTAGTCAATCTACTTACATAAAAATTATGTGAATTTTAATGCAGTAATGTCTCCACTCAATGTATATTTGATGTGTTGGTTCATACATTCTTAACGTCATAAGTAGCAAAAGTTAATAGAATATGTTTCTCATTACATGAATGGATATATTTTATCGACACATATTAATTTGCTGAAAACATCATATATTGATTATAAATTATACAAGTATACTAAAGAACATATACTTCAACTTGATGAACTTATAACTGTATATCAACATAATAAAGAATATAAATTCGTACACTTGTTTTTTTAATTAGTATTATCCATTAAAGTGGAAAGTTATTGTCAAAATTAACATTTTTATGAGTTATGGAAGAAAGAGAAATTGTCAATTAAAAAATAGGTATCTTATGGAGAACTGAGTGTTAAAGAAATGTAATATATAATTATAAAATTAGACAATTAGATCATATACTTCAACTTGATGACTTTATAAATTTATATTAACTTAATGAAGAATAAAAAACCGTACACTTTCTTTGTTCAATTAGGTGTAACAATGAAAGCATAAAATTATTGTTAAAGAATGAATTGTGTAATTAACGTTTTCAGTAGGTGTGAAAGAATGAAAACTTATAAATTAAAAAGTAGGTATATTGCGAAAAGATGAGGTTTGAAGGAAAATAACTGTAAGAAGTAATTAATATTATTTAAGATTTCATATATTATTAAAATTTATTATCAAAATAATTATTTTTAAACACATTTGTAACTCACATATTTACTAAAAGTCATAACCTCAAGTGGAACATATTGGTTTCTCACTCTTTCATCAATATCTTAATTTTTTCTCCATGCAAATATATAGAAGTTTTAATTTGTTATACAATTGACTATTGTTTAGTCAATCTAGTTTCATCAAAATTATGCAAAATTTTAATGGCAGTAATGTCTCCACTAAATGTGTATTTGATCTGTTAGTTTGTACGATGTTTCTCATTATTGGTTGCAAAGGTTAAAAGAACCTGTTTGTCATCATATGAATGCATAAATTAACTTCTATTTTGTTTTAGTTCTATTAGTTAAACCACATAACTATTATATGCATCAACCTCAATTTTGTGTATAAAGAAATAGAAAATAATCATTGTTTGATTATGCAAGACTTACAAATGTTTTATCGACACATATTAATGTGTAGAAAATGTAATATTGTAAGTATAAATTAGAAAGGTATTCTAAATAACATATACTTCAACCTGATGAGTTTATAAATTTATATTAAAATTGAGGAATAAAAAATCATGCACTTGTGTTTGTTCAATTAAGGTTACCCATTAAAGGATAAAGTTATTGTGAAAGGCTGAAGTGTGTAATTAACGTTTGTAGTAGGTCTGAAAGATAGAAAACTTATAAATTAAAAAGTATGTATAGTATGGAAAAATGATCTTTGAGAAAAATAATTAATTACATGACTAATTTTGGAAACAATGAAAATATATTTAATATTAAAGAAATTTCTATTCAACATCATTAAGATTTTATATATATTTTTAAACACATTTTTGAGACATATATTTTACTAAAACATATGGCTTAAACCCAAACACATTGGTTTCTTCTTTTTCATCAATACCTTAGTTTTGTCTCCATGTAAATACGTAGAAGTTCTAATTTGTTACATGGTTAAGAAGTAGGTATACTGTAGAAAAATGAGTTTTGAAGGAAAATAATTATATGACTATTTTAGGAAAAAATGAAGATAGATATGATATTGAAGAAATGTGTAATTAAAATCATTTAAGATTTTAATGGAAGTAATGTCTTATCTCAATGTGTATTTGATGCGTTAGTTCGTAGGATTTGGACGTTATTGGTGGAAAGGGTAATAGAACATGTTTCTCATCATATGAATTGACAAAGTAACTTCTATTTTGTGTTATTTCTATTAGTTAAAGAATAGAACAACTATTACATGCATCAACCTCGATTTTGTCTATAAAGTAGGAGAAAATAATCATTGTTTTATTATGTAAGACTTGACATATAATTTAGTAAGACATATTAATGTGTAGGAAATGTAACATACAATTATTAAATCAGACAAATATGCTAAAGAAGATATACTTCAACTTGATATGTTTATAAATTGTTATTAACCCAATGAGGAATGAAAATCGTACACTTTTTTTTGTCAATTCGCATAAAAGCATAAAGTTATTGTAAAAGGATGGTATGTGAAATTAACGTTTTTAGGAGGTGTAAAGGAAAGAAAGAAAGCTTATAAATTAAGAAGTAGGTATTGCAGGAAAATGAGCTTTGAAGGAAAATAATTATATGACTATTTTAGGAAAAAATGAAAATAGATATGATATTAAAGAAATGTGTAATTAACATTGTTTAAGATTTTAATGGAAGTAATGTCTCAGCTAAATGTGTATTTGATGTGTTGGTTTGTACGATTTGGACATTATTGGTGGTAAAGGTTAATAGAACATGTTTCTCATCATATGAATTGACAAAGTAACTTCTATTTTGTGTTATTTCTATTAGTTAAACAATAGAACAAATATTATATGCATCAACCTTGATTTTGTCTATAAAGCAAGAGAAAATAATCATTATTTCTTTATGTAAGACTTGTTATATAATTTAGTTACACATATTAATGTGTAGGAAATGTAACATATAATTATAAAATCATACAAATATGTTAAAGAACATACACTTCAACTTGATGAACTTATAACTTTATATGAACCTAATAAAGAATATATATCCATACACTTGTGTTTTTTCAATTAGTTTTATCCATAAAAGTAGAAAGTTATTGTCAAAATTAATGTTTTTATGAGTTATGGAAGTAGGAGAAATTGTGAATTAAAAAAGAGGTACCTTATCGAGAACTGAGTGTGAAAGAAATTTAGTATATAATTATAAAATCAGAGAAATATACTCAAGAACATATACTTCAGCTTGAGGACTTTATAAATTTTTATTAACTCAATGAAGAATAAAAAATCGTACACTCTTGTTTGTTCAATTAGGGTTAACCATGAAAGCATAAAGTTATTCTCAAAGAATGAAGTGTGTAATTAACGTCTTTAGGCGTTGTGAAAAGAAGGAAAACTTATAAATTAAAAAGTAGGTATCTTGCAA
The DNA here is from genome assembly GCA_037954015.1 of Psophocarpus tetragonolobus. Taxonomy (NCBI): domain Eukaryota; kingdom Viridiplantae; phylum Streptophyta; class Magnoliopsida; order Fabales; family Fabaceae; genus Psophocarpus; species Psophocarpus tetragonolobus. The sequence continues at coordinate 39,581,413 of CM075690.1, read as the reverse complement.
AAAAATGAGGTTTGAAGGAAAATAACTATATTAAGTAATTAACATTATTTAAGATTTCATATATTATTAAAATTTATTATAAAAACAATCATTTATAAACACATTTTTAACTCACATATTTACTAAAACAGATAACCTCAACCAAAACATATTGGTTTCTCACTCTTTCATCAATACCTTAATCTTGTCTCCATGCACATATGTGGAAGTTTTAATTTGTTATATGATTAACTATTGTTTAGTCAATCTAGTTTCATCAAAATTATGTAAATTTCAATGGTAGTAATGTCTCCACTAAATGTGTATTTCATGTGTTGGTTTGTATGATGTTTCTTATTATTGCTTGCAAAGGTTAATGGAACATGTTTCTCATCACATGAATTGATAAAGTATCAACCTCTCTTTTGTGTATAAAGCAACACAAAATAATCATTGTTTGACTATGGAAGACTAGACATATATTTATTGACACATATTAATGTGTAGAAAATGTATACTTCAACTTAATGATCTTATAACTTTATATCAATCTACTAAAGAATAAAAAAATTGTGGACTTGTGTTTTTTCAATTAGGTTTATCATAACAGTAGAAAGTTATTATGGAAAGTAACGTTTGTACGAGATGTCGAAAAAGGAGAAATTGTAAATTAAAACAGAGGTATATTGTGGAAAAATCAATGCTGAAGAAAATAATTATATAAGTATTGTAGGAAAGAATATTAATACATTTAATATTAACGAGATGTGTAGTTACTGTAAAAATAATTATTTTTCAAAACATTTTTAACTAACATATGTTACTATGACTTTTCATCAATACCTTAATTTTGTCTCTAAGAAATATGTAGAAGTTTTAATTTGCTACACGGTTGACAATTGTTTAGTCAATCTAGTTACATAAAACTTATGTTAGTTTTAATGGCGGTAATGTCGCCACTTAAAGTGTATTTGATGTGTTGGTTCATAAGATTTGGACATTATTGGTAGCAAAGTTTAATAGAAGAAGTATTATATGCATCAATCTCAATTTTGTTTTGTCAGGCAAGAGAAAACAATCATTATTTGATTATGTAAGACTTACAAATTTTTTATCTATGTAAATTAATGCATATAAAATGTAATATTGTAAGTATAAATTAGAAAAGTATGCTAAATAACATATAATTCAACCAGATGAGTTTATAAATTTATATTAACTCAATGAAGAATAAAAAATCATTCAGTTGTGTTTGTTCAATTAGGGTTCCCATGAAAACATAAAGTTATTGTCAAAGGGTGAAGTGTGTAATTAACATTTTTAGGAGGTGTGAACAATAGAAAACTTATGAATTAAGTAGTAGGTATACCAAAAAAAATGAGCTTTAAGAAACAATAATTATATGACTAATGTAGGAAACAATGAAAATATATTTAACATTAAAAGATTTGTAGTGAACATTATTTAAGATTTTATATATTATTAAAATTTATTAAAAAAATAATTCTTTTTAGACACATTTTTAACTCACATATTTTACTAAAACATATGACCTGAACCTAAACACATTGCTTTCTTCTTTTTCATCATTACCTTAGTTTTGTCTTCATTCAAATACATAAAAGTTCTAGTTTGTTACATGGTTCATTATTGTTTACTCAACCTAGTTACATCAAAATTATGTCAAATTTAATGGAAGTAATATCTAAGCTCAATGTGTATTTGATGTGTTGGTTTGTACGATCTAGACCTTATTGGTGGCAAAGGTTAATAGAACATGTTTCTCATCATATGAATTGACAAAGTAACTTTTATCTTGTGTTATTTCTACTAGTTAAGGAACAGAACAACTATTATATGCATCAACCTCGATTTTGTCTATAAAGCAACAGAAAATAATCATTCTTTCATTATGTAACACTTGACATATACTTTAGTGACACATATTAATGTGTAGAAAATATAATATATAATTATAAATCAGACAAATATACTGAAGAACGTATACTTCAACTTGATGAAGTTATAACTTTATATCAAACCAATGAAGAATAAAAAATTATGCACTTGTGTTTTTTCAATTAGGATTATCCATAATAGTAGAAAGTTATTATGGAAATTAACGTTTTCATGAGGTGTCTAAGAAGGACAAATTGTAAATAAAAAAATAGGTATCTTGTGGAAAAAGGAGTATTGATGAAAATAATTATGTAAGTATTTTAGGAAAAATATTAATATATTTAATATTAAAGAGATGTGTAGTTACTATCAAAATAATTATTTTTAAATGCATTTTTAACTAACATATTTTGCTATCACATATCAATTCAACCTAAACACATTGGTTGCCTGACTTTTTCATCAATACCTTAACTTTTTCTCTAAGAAAATATGCAGAAGTTTTAATTTTCTACATGGTTGACTGTTGTTTAGTCAATCTGGTTACATAAAATTTATGTCAGTTTGAATGCGGGTAATGTTGTCACTCAAAGTGTATTTGATGTGTTGGTTCATACGATTTGGACATTATTGGCTGCAAGGTTTAACACGAGAACTATGATAAGAATAAACCTCGATTTTTTCTGTAACACAAGAGAAAACAATCATCATTTGGTTATGTAAGACTTACAAATGTTTTATGGACACATATTAATGGGTAGAAAATGTACTATTCTAATTATAAATTAGAAAAGTGTTCTAAATAACACAACCTTCGACATGATGAGTTTATAAATTTATATTAAATCAATTAAGAATAAAAAACATACACTTGTTTTTGTTCAATTAGGGTTACCCATAAAAGGATAAAGTTATTGTGAACGGGTGGTGAAATGTGTAACTAACATTTCTAAGGAGGTGTGAATGATAGAAAACTTATGAATTAAAAAAAATAGGTATTCCATGGAAAAATGAGTTTTGAGAAAAATAATTAGATGACTAATTTAGGAAAGAAGGAAAATATATTTAATATTAAAGAAATGTGTAGTGAACATCATTTAAGATTTTATATATTATTAAAATTTATTGAAAAAAAATGATTTATAGAAGCATTTTTAACAACATATTTTACTAAAACATATGAACTGAACCCAAACACATTGGTTTCGTCTTTTGATTAATACCTTAGTTTTCTATCCATGCAAATATATAGAAGTTCTAATTTGTTACATTATTCGCTGCTATTTAGGCAACCTTGTTACATCAAAATTATGTCAATTTTAATGACAGTAAGGCCTCAACCAAATGTATATTTGATGTGTTAGTTCGTATGATTTGAATATTATCGGTGGAAAAAGTTAATAGAACATGTTTCTCCTCATATGAAGTGACAAAGTAACTTCTATTTTATCTTAGTTCTATTAGTTAAATAACAAAACAAATTATATGCATCAACCTCGATTTTGTCTATAAAGCAAGAGAAAATAATCATTGTTTCATTATGTGAGAGTTTTTTTGTGTGTGAAGGAAATGTAATATATAATTATAAAATCAAACAAATATGCTAAAGGACATATACTTCAACTTGAGGAGTTTATAAATTAATATTAACCCAATGAAGAGTGAAAATTGTACACTTTTTTTTGTTCAATTAGGGTTACCCATGAAAGCATAAAGTTACTGTGAGAGGATGGAATGTGAAATTATCGTTTTTAGGAGGTGTAAAAGAAAGACAACTTTTAAATTAAAAAGTAGGTATATTGTAGAAAATTGAGCTTTGAGGGAAAATAATTATATGAGTGTGAAGAAATGAAAATAGATATGATATTAAAGAAATGTGTAATTAACATCATTTAAGATTTTATATATGATTAAAATTTACTATAAAATAATTTTTTAAACATATTTTCAAGTCTCAACCTCAACCATAACCCCTCACCTTTTCATCAACAACTTAATTTTGTCTCCATGAAAATATGTAGAAGTTTTAATTTGTTACATGGTTGACTATTGTTTAGCCAATCTAGATAGATAAAAATGATGTCAATTTTAATGGCAGTAATGTCTCTACTCAATATGTATAGTATTAGTTCATACGTTTTGGACGTTATAGTAGCAAAGGTCAATAGAATATCTTTCTCATTACATGAATGAATAAAGTAACTTCTATCTTATCTTATTTCTATTAGTTAAACAATAGACCAACTATTATATGCATCAATCTCAATTTTTTTTAAATGAAGAGAAAACAATAATTGTTTGATTATGTAAGACTTACATATATTTTATCAACACATATTAATGTGCAGAAAACATCATATATTAATTATAAATCATACAAGTATACTAAAGAACATATACTTCAACTTGATGAGCTTATAACTTTATATGAACCTAATAAAGAATAGAAATTCATACACTTGTGTTTTTTCAATTAGTCTTGTCCATAAAAGTAGAAAGTTATTGTTTTTACGAGTTATGGAAAAAGGAGAAATTCTTAATTGAAAAATATGTATCTTATGGAGAATTGAGTGTTAAAAAATGTAATGTATAATTATAAAATCAGACAAATATACTAAAGAACATATACATCAACTTGATGAGTTTATAAATTTATATTAACTCAATGAAAAATAAAAAACCGTACACTTGTGTTTGTTCAATTAGGGTTAACCATCATAGGATAAAGTAATTGTTAAAGAATGAAGTGTGTAATTAACATTTTTAGGAGGTGTGAAAGAAGGAAAACTTATAAATTAAAAGTTGGTATATTGTGAAAAAATGAGGTTTGAAGGAAAATAACTATGTGAAGTAATTTACATTATTTAAGGTTTCATTTATTATTAAAATATTATAAAAATAATTATTTTTAAACACATTTTTAACTCACATATTTACGAAAATACATAACCTCAACCAGAACATATTGGTTTCTCACTCTTTCATCAATACCTTAATTTTGTCTCCATGCAAATATGTAGAAGTTTTAATTTGTTATATGATTGACTATTGTTTAGTCAATCTAGTTTCATCAAAATTATGTAAATTTCAATGGCAGTAATGTCTCCACTAAATGTGTATTTGATGTGTTTGTTTGTACGATGTTTCTCATTATTGGTTGCAAAGGTTAATGGAACATTTTCTTATTATATGTATTGATAAAATAACTTCTATTTTGTTTTAGTTCTATTAGTTAAAACCCAGAACAATTGTTATATGCATCAACCTCAATTTTGTGTATAAAGCAATAGAAAATAATCATTGTTTGATTATGCAAGACTTGACATATATTTTATTGACACATATTAATGTACAGAAACTGTAACATATAACTATAAATCAGACAAGTATACTAAAGAACGTATACTTCAATCTTATGAGCTTATAACTTTATATCAACCTAATAAAGAATAAAAAATCATAAACTTGTGTTTTTTCAATTAGGGTATCTATAACAATAGAAAATTATTATGGAAATTAACATTGTTACGAGGTGTCAAAGAAGGAGAAATTTTAAATTAAAAAATAGGTATATTGGGGAAAATTAGTGTTGAAGAAAATAATTATATAAGTATTTTAGGAAAAGAATATTAATAGATTTAATGTTAAAGAGATGTGTAGTTAGTATAAAATAATTATTTTTACAAACATTTTTAGTGAACATTTTACTATCACATATCAACTCAACCTAAAGACATTGGTTGTTTGATTTTTTCATCAATACCTTAATTTTGTCTCTAAGAAAATATGTACAAGTTTTAATTTGCTACATTGTTGACTATTGTTCAGTCAATTTGGTTACATAAAAATAGTGTCATTTTTAATGGCAGTAATGTTGTCACTCAAAGTGTATTTGATGTGTTGGTTCATACGATTTAGACATTATTGGCAAGAAAGTTCAACAGAACAACTATTTTATGCATCAACCTCAATTTTTTCCTGTAAAACAACAGAAATAAATCATTATTTGATTATGTAAGACTTACGAATGTTGTATCGACACATATTAATGGGTAGAAAATGTAATATTATCATTATAAATTAGAAAATATACTAAATAACATATACTTGAAGCAGACGAGTTTATAAATTTATATTAACTCAATAAAGAATAAAAAATCATACACTTGTTTTTGTTCAATTAGGGTTACCCGTGAAAGCACAAAGTTATTATGAAATGATGAAATGTATAATTAATGTTTTTAGGAGGTGTAAATGATAGAAAACTTATAAATTAAAAAAGTAGTTATACTATGAAAAAGTAAGTTTTGAGAAAAATAATTACATGACTAATTTAGGAAACAACGAAAATATATTTAATATTAAAGAAATGTGTAGTGAACACAATTTAAGATTGTAATATTATTAAAATTTATTAAAAAAATAATTTTTTTAGACACATTAGTTTGTTCTTTTTCATCAATACCTTACTTTTGTCTCCATGCAAATACGCAGAAGTTCTAATTTGTGAAATGGTTTGCTATTATTTAGTCAACCTAATTACATCAAAATTATGTCAATATTAATGTCAGTAATGTCTTAGCTCAATGTGTATTTGATGTGTTGGTTCGTACGATTTGGACATTATTGGTGGCAAAGGTTAATAGAACATGTTTCTGATCATATGAATTGACAAAGTAACTTCTATTTTGTGGTATTTCTATTAGTTAAACAACAGAACAACTATTATATGCATCAACCTCAATTTTGTCTGTAAAGTAGGAGAAAATAATCAATGTTTTATTATGTAAGACTTGACATATAATTTAGTGACACATATTAATGTGTAGGAAATGTAACATACAATTATAAAATCAGACAAATATGCTAAAGAACATGTACTTCAACTTGATAAGTTTATAAATTGATATTATCCTAATGAAGAATGAAAATCGTACACTTTTTTTTGTCAATTAGCATGAAAGCATAAAGTTATTGTGAAAGGATGGTATGTGAAATTAACGTTTTTAGGAGGTGTGAAAGAAAGAAAGCTTATAAATTAAGAAGTAGGTATACTGCAGAAAAATGAGCTTTGAAGGAAAATAATTATATGACTATTTTAGGAAAAAATGAAAATAGATATGATATTAAAGAAATGTGTAATTAACATCATTTAAGATTATATATATTATTAAAATTTTTTATAAAAATAACTATTTTTAAACACATTTTTAAATCACATGTTTTACTAAAACATATAACCTCAACCATAACACATTGGTTTCTCCCCTTTTCATCAGCCACTTAATTTTGTCTCCATGAAAATATTTAGACGTTTTAATTTGTTACATGGTTGACTCTTGTTTAATGGCAGTAATGTGTCCACTCAATGTCTATTTGATGTGTTGGTTCGTACAATTTAGACGTTATTGGTAGCAAAGGTTAATAGAATATCTTTCTCATTACATGAATGGATAAAGTAAGTTCTATTTTATCTTAGTTCTATTAGTTAACTAACAGAACAAGTATTATATGCATCAACCTCAATTTTCTTTTTTGTAAATGAAGAGAAAACAATCATTGCTTGATTATGTAAGACTTACATATATTTTATCGACACATATTAATTTGCACCAAACTTCATATATTAATTATAAATTAGAAAAGTATACTAAAGAACATATACTTCAACTTGATCAGCTTATAAATTTATATGAACGCAATAAAAAATATATATTCGTATACTTGTGTTTTCTCAATTATTGTTATCCATAAAACTAGAAAGTTATTGCCAAAATTAATGTTTTTATGAGTTATGGAAGAAGGAGAAATTGTGAATTAAAAAATAGGAATATGGAGTAATCAAAGGTGAGATCAAGGTGAGTGCAAAAATCCTTTTGCATCAGCAGTAATGTCTCCACTAAATGTGTATTTGATGTGTTGGTTCGTACGATGTTTCTCATTATCGTTACAAAGGTTAATGGAATATGTTTCTCATCATGTGAATTGATAAAGTAACTTCTATTTTGTTTTAGTTCTATTAGTTAAACAACAAAACAACTATTATATGCATCAACCTCATTTTTATGTATAAAGCAATAGAAAATAATCATTGTTTGATTATGGAAGACTTGACATATATTTTATTGTTACATATTAATGTGTAGAAAATTAATATATAATTATAAATCAGACAAATATACTAAAGAATGTATACTTCAACTTGATGAGCTTATTACTTTATATCAACCTAATAAAGAACAAAAAATTGTACACGTGTGCTTTTGCAATTACGGTTATCAATAACAGTGGAAAGTTATTATGGAAATTAACTTTTTGATGAGGTTCTGAAGAAGGAAAAATTATAAATTAAAAAATAGGTATATTGTGGAGAAATGAGTGTTGAAGAAAATAATTATATAAGTATTTTAGGAAAAATATAAATATATTTAATGTTAAAGAGATGTGTAGTTACTATAGAAATAATTATTTTTAAAAACATTTTTAACTAACATATTTTACTATCACCTACTATTCAACCTAAACACATTGGTTGTTGGACTTTTTCATCAATACCTTAATTTTGTCTCTAAGAAATTATGTAGAAGTTTTAATTTGCTACATGGTTGACTATTGTTTAGTTAATCTGGTTACATAAAATTTATGTCAGTTTTAATGCCAGTAATATCGTCACTCAAAGTGTATTTGATGTGTTGATTCATACAATTTGGACATTATTAGCAGCAAATTTAACAAAAGAATTATTACATGCATCAACCTCAATTTTTTTCTATAAAGCAAGAGAAAACAATCATTATTTGATTATGTATGACTTACAAATGTTTTATCAACACAGATTAATGTATAGAAAATGTAATATTTCAATTATAAATTAGAAAAGTATACTAAATAGCATGTACTTCAACTTGATGCATTTATAAATTTATATTAAGTCAATGAAGAATAAAAAATCATACACTTGTGTTTGTTCAATTAGGATTACCCATGAAAGCGTAAAGTTATGGTGTAAGGGTGAAAGTGTGTAATTAATATTTACTTAACCTTGATGAGTTTATAAATTTATATTAACTCAATGAAGAATAAAAAATGGTACACTTGGGTTTGTTCAATTAGGCTTAACCGTAAAAGGATAAAGTTATTGTTAAAGAATGAAGTGTGCAATTAACATTTTAGGAGGTGTGAAAGAAGGAAAACTAATAAATTAAAAAGTTGGTATATTATAAAAAATGAGGCTTGAAGGAAAATAACTATATGAAGTAAGTAACATTAATTAAGATTTCAGATATTATTAAAATTTATTATAAAAATACTTATTTTTAAACACATTTTTAACTCACATATTTACTAAAACACATAACCTCAACTAGAACATATTGGTTTCTGATGCTTTCATCAATACCTTAATTTTGTCTCCATGCAAATATGTAGAAGTTTTAATTTGTTATATGATTGACTATTATTTAGTCAATCTAGTTTCATCAAAATTATGTAAATTTCAATGGAAGTAATGTCTCCACTAAATGTGTATTTGATGTGTTTGCTCGTACGATGTTTCACATTATTGGTTGCAAAGGTTAATGGAACATGTTTCGCATCATATGAATTGATAAAGTAACTTGAATTTTGTTTTAATTCTATTAGTTAAACATCAAAACAACTATTATATGCATCAACCTCGATTTTGTTGTATAAAGCAATGCAAAATAATCATTGTTTGATTATGCAAGACTTGATTTGTAGAAAATGTATTTTATTTACACATATTAATGTGTAGAAAATGTAACATATAATTATAAAATCATACAAATATGCTAAAGGGCATATACTTAAACTTGATGAGCTTATAACTTTATATGAACCTAATAAAGAATATAAATCTATACACTTGTATTTTTTCAATTAGTGTTATCCGTAAACGTAGAAAGTTATTGTCAAAATTAACGCTTTTATGAGTTGTGGAAGTAAGAGAAATTGTGAATTAAAACATAGGTATCTTATGGAGAACTGAGTGTGAAAGAAATGTAATATATAATTATAGAATCAGAAAAATATACTAAGGAACATATACTTCAGCTTGAGAACTTTATAAATTTATATTAACTCAATGAAGAATAAAAAATCATATAGTCTTGTTTGTTCAATTAGGGTTAACCATGCAAGCATAAAGTTATTGTTAAAGAATGAAGTTTGTAAATTTCAATGGCAGTAATGCCTGCACTAAATATGTATTTGATGTTTTGGTTCGTATGATTTTCTCATTTGCAAAGGTTGGTGGAACATGTTTGTCATCACATGAATTGATAAAGTAACTTCTATTTTGTTGTAGTTCTATTAGTTCAACCACAGAACAACTATTATATGTATCAACCTCAATTTTGTGTATAAAGCAATACAAAATACTCATTCTTTGATTATGGAAGACTTGACATATATATTATTGACATATATTAATATGTAGAAAATGTAATATATAATTATAAAACGGACAAGTATACTAAAGAACATACACTTTAACTTCATGATTTTATAACTTTATAGCAATCTAATAAAGAATAAAAAATCATGCACTTGTGCTTTTTGAATTAGGGTTATCAACAATAGTAGAAAGTTATTATTGAAATAAATGTTTTTATGAGGTGTCGAAGAAGGAGAAATTATACATTAAAACATAGGTATATTATGGAAAAATCAGTGCTGAAGAAAATAATTATATAAGTATTGTAGGAAAGAATATTAATACATTTAATCTTAATGAGATGTATTGTTACTATAAAAATAATTATTTTTAAAAACATTTTTAACTAACATATTTTACTATCACATATTAATTCAACCTAAACACATTGGTTATCTGACTTTTCATCAATACCTTAATTTTGTCTCTAAGAAAATATGTAGAAGTTTTAATTTGCTAAACGGTTGACAATTGTTTAGTCAATCTGGTTATATAAAACTTATGTCAGTTTTAATGGCAGTAATGTCGCCACTCAAAGTGTATTTGATGTGTTGGTTCATAAGATTTGCACATTATTGGCAGTAAATTTTAAGAGAAGAAGTATTATATGCATCAACCTCAATTTTTTCTGTAAAGCAAGAGAAAACAATCATTATTTGATTATGTAAGACTTACAAATTTTTTATATATGCATATAAATGCATAGAAAATGTAATATTGTAAGTATAAATTAGAAAAGTATACTAAATAACATATAATTCAACCTTAAGAGTTTATAAATTTATATTAATTCAATGAAGAAAAAAAAATCATACACTTGAGTTTGTTCAATTAGGGGTACCCATAAAATCATAAAGTTATTGTGAAAAGGTGAAGTGTGTAATTAATGTTTTTAGGAGGTATGAATTAAGTAGTAGGTACACTATGAAAAAATGAGCTTTGAGAAAAATAATTATATGACTAATTTAGGAAACAATGAAAATATATTTAATATTAAAACATGTGTAGTGAACATCATTTAAGATTTTATTTATTATTAAAATTTATTAAAAAATTAATTCGTTTTAGACACATTTTTAATTTACATATTTTACTAAAACATATGACCTGAACCCAAACACATTGGTTTCTTCTTTTTCATTAGTACCTTAGTTTTGTCTCCATGCAAATACATAGAAGTTCTAGTTTGTTACATGCAAAATTATGTCAAATTTAAGGGAAGTAATGTCTCAGCTTAATGTGTTTATAAATTTGGACATTATTGGTAGAAAAGGTTAATAGAACATGTTTCTCAGCATATGAATTGACAAAGTAACTTCTATTTTCTGTTATTTTGATTAGTTAAAGAGCAAAAAAACTATTATATGCATCAACTTCGATTTTGTCTATAAAGCAATAGAAAATAATCATTGTTTCATTATGTAACACTTGACTAGAAGTTACTGACACATTAATGTGTAGGAAATGTAATATATAATTATAAATCAGACAAATATACTAAAAAACATATACTTCAACTTGATGAGGTTATAACTTTATATCAATGCAATGAAGATTAAAATGTTGTACACTTGTTTTTTTTTTCAATTAGGGTTATCCATAATAATAGAAAGTTATTATGGAAATTAACGTTTCTATGAGGTGTTGAAGAAGGAGACACTGTAAATAAAAAAAATAGGTATAATGTGGAAAAAATGAGTGTTGAACAAAATAATTATATAAGTATTTTAGGAAAAAATATTAATATATCTAATAGGAAAGAGATGTGTAGTTACTATAAAAATAATTATTTTTAAAAACATTTTTAACTAACATATTTTACTATCACATATCAACTCAACCTAAACACACTGGTTTCTGACTTTTCATCAAAAGCTTAACTTTTTGTCAAAGAAAATGTATAAAAGTTTTAATTTTCTGCATGGTTGACTATTGTTTAGTCAATCTGGTTAGGTAAAACTTATGCTAGTTTTAGTAGGGGTAATGTCACCACTCAAAGTGTATTTGATGTGTTGCTTCAAACGATTTGGACATTATTGGCAATAAAGTTTAATGGAAGAACTATTATATGCATCAACCTCGATTTTTTCTATAAAGCAAGAGAAAACAATTATTATTTGATTATGTAAAACTTACAAATGTTTTATTGACACATATTAATGGGTTGAAAATGTCATGCTGTAATTATAAATTAGATAATTATTCTAAATAACGTATACTTCAACTTGATGAGTTTATAAATTTATATTAACTCAATTAAGAATAAAAAATCATGAACTTGTGTTTGTTCAATTAGGGTTACAAATGAAAGGATAAAGTTATTGTGAATGGGTGAAGTGTGTACTTAATATTTTTAGCAGTGTGAACGATAGAAAACCTGTAAGTTTAAAAAGTAGGTATGCTAAGGAAAAATGAGCTTTGACAAAAATAATTACATTACAGATTTTGGAAACAATAAAAATATATTTAATATTAAAGAAATGTGTAGTGAACTTCATTTAAGATTTTATATATTATTAAAATTTATTAAAAAATAATTATTTCTAGACACATTTTTAACACACATATTTTACTAAAACATATGGCCTAAACCTAAACACATTGGTTTCTTCTTTTTCATCAATATCTTGGTTTTGTCTCCATGCAAATATGTAGAGGTTCTAATTTATTACATGCTTTGCTATTGCTTAGTCAACCTAATTACATCAAAATTATGTCAATTTTAATGGAAGTAATGTCTTAGCTCAATGTGTATTTGATGTGTTGGTTTGTACGATTTGGACATTATTGGTGGCAAAGGTTAATAGGAAGATGTTTCTCATCATATAAATTGACAAAGTGATGGCTCCACCTTCTCAGCTCATTGTTTGATTATGCAAGACTTACATATATTTTATTTACACATATTAATGTGTAGAAAATGTTGCATATAATTATAAATCAGATAACTATATTAAAGAGCGTATACTTAAACTTGATGAGCTTATAACATTTACATCAACCTAATAAAGAATAAAAAAGCATACACTTGTGTTTTTTCAATTAGTGTTATCCATAACAGTAGAAAGTTATTATGTAAAAATTAACGTTTTTACAAGGTGTCGAAGAAGAAAAAATTGTAAATTAAAAAATAGGTATATTATAAAAAAATGAGTGTTGAAGAAAATAATTATATAAGTATTTTACCAAAAAAATTAATATATTTAATATTAAAGATATGTGGAATTACGATAAAATTAATTATTTTTAAAAACATTTTTAAGTAATGTATTTTACTATCACATATGAACTCATCCTAGACACAATGGTTGTTTGACTTTTTCATCAATATCTTAGTTTTGCCTCTAAGAAAATATGTAGAAGTTTTAATTTTTTACACGGTTGACTATTATTTAGTCAATCTAGTTACATAAAACTTATGTTAGTTTTAATGGCAATAATGTCGCCACTCAAAGTGTATTCGATGTGTTGGTTCATAGATTTAGACATTATTGGCAGAAAAGTTTAACAAAAGAAATACTATATGCATCAATCTAGATTTGTTCTATAAAGAAAGAGAAAACTATGATGATATGATTATGTAAGACTTACAAATGTTTTAGCGACATGTATTAATGTATAAAAAATGTAATATTGGAATTATAAATTAAAAAAGTATACTAAATAACATATACTTCAACCTGATGAGTTTATAAATTTATATTAGATCAAGGAAGAATAAAAAATCATACACTTGTGTTTGTTCAATTAGAGTTACCCATGAAAGCATAAAGTTATTGTGAAAGGGTGAAGTGTGTAATTAACGTTTTTTAGTAGGTGTACTATGGAAAAGTTTGCTTTGAGAAAAATAATTACATGACTAATTTAAGAAACAATTAAAACATATTTGATATTAAAGAAATGTGTAGTGTCATTTATGATTTTATATATTATAAAAATTTATTAAAAAATAATTATTTTTAGACACATTTTGAACTCACATATTTTACTAAAACATATGACATGAACCCAAACTCATTGGTTTCTTCTTTTTCATCAATACCGTGGTTTTGTTTCCAACAAAATACATAGAAGTTCCAATTTGCTACATGGTTCGCTATTTTTTAGTAAACCTAGTGACATAAAAATTATATAAATTTTAATGGTAGTAATGTCTTTGCTTAATGTGTGTTTAATGTGTTGGTCTGTACTATTTGGACATTATTAATGACAAAGTTTAATAGAACATGTTTCTCATCGTGTGAATTGATAAAGTAACTTCTATTTTGTGTTATTTCTAATAGTTAAACAATAGAACAATTATTGTATGCATCAACCTCGATTTGTCTATAAAGCAAGAGAAAATTCATTATTTCATTATGTAAGACTTGTCATATAATTTAGTTACACATATTAATGTGTAGAAAATGTGTCATATAATTATAAAATCATACAAATATGCTAAAGAACATATACTTAAACTTGATGAGCTTATAACTTTATATGAACCTAATAAAGAATATAAATCCATACACTTGTATTTTTTCAATTAGTGTTATCCATAAAAGTAGAAGGTTATTGTCAAAATTAATGTTTTTACGAGTTGTGGAAGTAGGAGAAATTGTGAATTAAAACATAGGTATCTTATGGAGAACTGAGTGTGAAAGAAATGTAATATATAATTATAAAATCAGACAAATATACTAGGAACATATACTTCAGCTTGCGGACTTTATAAATTTATATTAACTCAATGAAGAATAAAAAATCATACACTCTTGTTTATTCAATTACGCTTAACCATGAAAGCATAAAGTTATTGTTAAAGAATGAAGTCTGTAAATTTCAATGGCAGTAATGCCTCCACTAAATGTGTATTTGATGTTTTGGTTCGTACGATTTTCTCATTATTGCTTGCAAAGGTTAATGGAACATGTTTCTCATCACATGAATTGATAAAGTAACTTCTATTTTGTTGTAGTTCTATTAGTTCAACCACAGAATAACTATTATATGTATCAACCTCAATTTTGTATATAAAGCAATACAAAATACTCATTCTTTGATTATTGGAGACTTGACATCACATTTAGTGACACATATTAATGTGTAGGAAATGTAATACATAATTATAAATCAAACAAATATACTAAAGAACGTATACTTCAACTTGATGAGCTTATAACTTCATATCAACCCAATGAAGAATAAAAAAGTGCGTACTTGTGTTTTTAAATTACGGTTATCCATAACAGTAGAAAGTTATTATGAAAATTAACACTTCTATGAGGAGTCAAAGAAGGAGAAATTGTAAATTAAAAAATAGGTATATTGTTGAAAAATGAGTCTTGAAGAAAATAATTATATAAGTATTTTAGGAAAGAAGTATTAATATATTTAATATTAAAGAGATTTGTAGTTACTATAGAAATAATTATTTTTGAAAACATTTTTAACTAACATATTTAATATCATATATCAATTGAACCTAAACACATTGGTTGTCTGACTCTTTCATCAATACCTTAACTTTTGCTCATACAAAATATGTAGAAGTTTTAATTTTCTACATGGTTGACTATTGTTTAGTCAATCTAGTTACAGAAAATTTATGTCAGCTTTAATGGGGGTAATGTCACCACTCAAAGGGTATTTGATGTGTTGCTTCATACGATTTGGACATTATTGACAAAAAAGTTTAACAGAAGAACAATTATATGCATCAACCTCATTTTTTTCTATAATCCAAGGGGAAAAAATCATCATTTGATTATGTAAGACTTACAAATATTTTATCGACATGTATTAATGTGTAGAAAATGAAATATTCTAATTATAAATTAGAAAAGTATTCTAAATAACATACTTCAACTTATGAGTTTATAAATTTATATTAACTCAATGAAGGATAAAAAATCTTGGACTTGTGTTTGTTCAATTAGGGTCACCCATGAAAGGATAAAGTTATTGTCAAAGGATGAAGTGTTTAATTAATGTTTTTAGCAGGTGTGAATGATGTAAAACTTATAAATTAAAGAGTAGGTACACTACGGAAAAATGAGATTTGAGAAAAATAATTAAATAACTAATTTGAAACCATAAAAATATATTTAATATTAAAGAAATGTTTAGTAAACATCATTTAGGATTTTATATATTATTAAAATTTATTCAAAAATAATTATTTGTGGACACATTTTTAACACATATTTTACTAAAACATATGACTTCAACTCAAACACATTGGTTTCTTCTTTCTAGTTTGTTACATGGTTCGCTATTGTTTAGTCAACCTAGTTATATCAAAATTATCTCAATTTTAATGGAAGTAATGTCTCAGCTCAACGTCTATTTGATGTGTTGGTTTGTACGATTTGGACATTATTAGTGAAAAAGTTTAATAGAGCATGTTTCTCATCATATGAATTGACAAAGTAACTTCGATTTTGTGGTATTTCTATTAGTGAAAGAACAAAACAACAATTATATGCATCGACCTCGATTTTTTCTATAAAGCAAGAGAAAATAATCATTGTTTCATTATGTAACACTTGACATATAATTTAGTGACACATATTTCACGTGTAGGAAGTGTAATATATAATTATAAATCAGACAAATGTTCTAAAGAACGTATACTTCAACTTTGATGAGCTTATAACTTCATATAAACCCAACGAAGAATAAGAAATTGTGCCCTTGTGTTTTTTCAATTAGGGTTATCCATAACATTTGAAAGTTAATATCGAAATTAAAGTTTTTATGAGATGTCGAAGAAGGAGAAATTGTAAATTAAAAAATATGTATATATTGGAGAAATGAGTGTTTGATGTCAATTTTAATGGAAGTAATGTGTTAGATCAATGTGTATTTGATGTGTTTGTCACGACTTGGACATTATTGGTGTCAAAGGTTAACAGAAAGTGTTTCTCATCATAGGAATTGACAAAGTAACTTCTATTTTGTGTTATTTCTACTAGTTAAAGAACAAAAAAACTATTATATGCATCTTCGTCGATTTTGTCTATAAAGCAAGAGAAAATAATCATTGTTTCATCATGTAACACTTGACATATAATTTAGTGACACATATTAATGTGTAGGAAATGTAATATATGATTATAAATTAGACAAATGTACTAAAGAACTTATACTTCAACTTGATGAGCTTATAACTTTATATCAATCTAATGAAGAAGAAAAAATTGTGCACTTGTGCTTTTTCAATTAGGATTATCCATAACAGTAGAAAGTTATTATGGAAATTAACGTTTTTATGAGGTGTCAAAGAAGGAGAAATTGTAAATTAAAAAATAGGTATATATTCAAGAAATGAGTGTTGAAGAAAATGATTATATAAGTATTTTTGTAAAAAATAGTAATATATTAAATAATAAAGGGATGTGTAGTTACTATAAAAATAATTATTTTTAAAAACATTTTTAACTAAAATATTTTACTATCACATATCAATTCAACCTAAACACATTGGTTGTCTGACTTTTTCATCAATACCTTACTTTTTCTCAAAGAAAATGTGTAGAAGTTTTAATTTTCTACATGGTTGACTATTGTTTAGTCAATTTGGTTACATAAAATTTATGTCATTTTTAATGGGATAATGTCGCCACTCAAAGTGTATTTCATGTGTTGCTTCGTACGATTTGAACATTATTGGCAACAAAGTTTAACAGAAAAACTATTATGTACGTCAACTTTGATTTGGTCAATAAATCAAGAGAAAAGAATCATTATTTTATTATGTAACACTTGACATACAATTTAATGACACATTTTAATTATGTAGGAAATGTAATATATAATTATAAATTAGACAAATATACTAAAAAACGTATATTTCAACTTGATGAGCTTACATAAAATTTAGGGAATTTGATATATAACTTGCTACATAGTTGACTATTATTTAGTGAATCTGGTTACATAAAATGTATGTTAGTCTTAATGCGGGGTAATTTCGTCACTCAAAGTATATTTGATGTGTTGCTTCATACGATTTAGACATTATTGAGAGGAAAGTTTAACAGAAGAACTATTATGTGCATCAACCTCAATTTTTTCTGTAAAGCAAGGGAAAAAATTATATTTTATTATGTAGCACTTGAGATACAATTTAGTGACAGATACTAATGCTAGGAAATGTAATATATAATTATAAATCATAAAAATATACTAAAGAATGTATACTTCAACTTCATGAGCTTATAACTTTATTATGCACTTGTGTGGTTCAAATTAGGGTTAATCATAGCAATAGAAACTTATTATGGAAATTAACATTTGTACGAGGTCTCGAGAAGGAGAAATTAGAAATTAAAAAATAGGTATATTGTGGAAAAAGTGGTGTTGAAGAAAATAATTATATAAGTATTTTAGGAGAAAATATTATTATATTTAATATTACAGAGATGTGTAGTTACTATAAAATAATTATTTTTAAAAGCATTGTTAACTAAACTTTTTTACTGTGAGATATCAATTCAACCTAAACACATTGGTTGTCTGACATTTTTATCAATACCTTAACTTTTTTTCTAAGAAAATATGTAGAAGTTTAATTTGCTACATGGTTGACTATTGTTTAGTGAATCTGGTTACATAAAATTTATGTCAGTCTTAATGGGGTCAATGTCGTCACTGCAAGTGTCTTTGTCTCCATGAAAATAAGTAGAACTTCTAATTTGTTACCTGGTTCAGTATTGTTTAGTCAACATAGTTACATAAAAATTATGTCAATTTTAATGGAAGTAATGTCTCAGATTAATGTGTATTTGATGTGTTGGTTGGTACGACTTGGACATTCGGTGGCAAAGGTTAATAGAATGTGTTTCTCATCATAGGAATTTACAAAATAACTTCTATTTGTGTTATTTCTATAAGTTAAAGAACAAAACAACTATTATATGCATCTACATCGATTTTGTCTATAAAGCAAGAGAAAATAATCATTGTTTCATCATATAACACTTGACATATAATTTAGTGACACATATTAATCTGTAGGAAATGTAATATATGATTATAAATCAGGCAAATATACTAAAGAACTTATACTTCAACGTGATGAGCTTATAACTTTATATCAACCTAAAGAAGAATAAAAAATTGTGCACTTGTGCTTTTTCAATTAGGGTTATCCATAACAGTAAAAATTTATTATGGAAATTAACATTTTTATGAGATGTCGAGAACTTGTAAATTAAAAAATAGGTATATATTGGAAAAATGAGTGTTGAAGAAAATGATTATATAAGTATTTTTGGGAAAAATATTAATATATTAAATAATAAAAGGATGTGTAGTTACTATAAAAATAATTAGTTTTAAAAACATTTTTAACTAACATATTTAAACATCACATATCAATTCAGCCTAAACACATTGGTTGTCTGACTTTTTCATCAATACCTTAAATTTTTCTCAAAAAAAAAAAAATGTGTAAAAGTTTGAATTTGCTACATGGTTACATAAAATTTATGTCATTTTTAATGGGGCTAATTTCGCCACTCAAAGTGTATTTCATATGTTGCTTCATACGATTTGGATGTTATTGACAACAAAGTTTAACAGAAGAACTATTATATGCATCAACATAGTTACATCAAAATTGTGTCAATTTTAATGGAAGTAATGTCTCAGCTCAATGTGTATTTGATGTGTTGGTTTGTACGATTTGGACATTATTGGTGGCAAAGAATAATAAGAAAATGTTTCTCATCATATAAATTGACAAAGTGATGGATCCACCTTCTCCATGGTGTCACCAACTCTTCTCCAAGATGAAATGTTGAAATAGATCTTCTTCAAGGGCTGAAATAGGTGTGAAAATGGGGCTTATGAAGGGTGTAAGTGGTTCGTGAAAAATGGAGACAAAAGAATGGTGTTTTGGGTGGTGGTGGTTGGATGGTTTCTCTTTGGCTAGCTTACTTCACTTGGAGAGGGTGAAGGTCAATCGTAGGGAGACCCAAGCTCCTTCTAAGGTAGAGAGGAGAGGAAGGAGGCCAAGAGATCCCTAAATGACTAAGGAAAAGAAATAATGAGGAAAAATCTCTCAAATATCCAATATATCCAAAGTGACTACATGTAGTCTAACCTAGGGTATTTAAAGAGAGGGTGGGAGGCCTCTAGGCCATTTGCACGAAATTTTGAGAGTTAAATGCCTCTCAAATGAACTATAAATGGACGTCAAATGAAATGTAGGTCCCTCCCTCTTAAATGACTAAAATACCCTTGTGTCTAGAAAATGAAAGAAATGGACTTTTGACCTCACAAGTCAAGGTTTAAGTTCCAAAATAAATCCTAAAATAATTTTCCCCATAATAAAAAGGCTAAATAAAAATACACAACAAAATTCTAAGTGATTAAGGTTCCCCAAAATACAAGGAAAAAATAAGGAAAACAAGCAAATGACTAGGTAGATGCACCAAAGTCCGCACATGTGATCATCAATGCTCTTGGTGTGGTATGACCTTCCTCTTCTTCTATTCTTCTTGCCATGGACCTTGTGATGGGTCCTATTTGATGCCCCAAGGATGGTCCTCCATCACAAAGTAACTTATATTTTTTGTTATTTCTATTAGTTAAGGAACAAAACAACTATTATGAGCATCAACCTCGATTTTGTCCATAAAGCAAGAGAAAATAGTCATTATTTCATTATATAACACTTGACATATAATTTAGTGACACATATTATTGTGTAGGAAATGTAATATATAATTATAAATATGAAAAATATACTAAAGAATGTATACTTCAACTTCATGAGCTTATAACTTTATATCAACCCAATAAAGAATAAAAAATGGTGCATTTGTGCTTTTTTACTTAGGTTTATCCATAGTAGTAGAAAGTTATTATGGAAATCAACGTTTTTATGAGGTGTCGAAGAAGGAGAAATTGTAAATTCAAAAATAGGTATACTGTGGAAAAATGAGTCTTAAAGAAACTAATTATATAAGTATTTTAGGAAAAAAATATTAATATATTTAATATTAAAGAGATATGTAGTTACTAGAGAAATAATTACTTTTAAAAACATTTTTAACTAACATATTTTAATATCACATATCAATTCAACCTAGACACATTGGTTGTCTGACTTTTTCATCAACACCTTAACTGTTTCTCTTAGAAAACATGTAGAAGCCTTAATTTGCTACACGGTTGCTTATTGTTTAGTCAATCTGGTTACATAAGCTTTATGTCAGTTTTAATGAGGGTAATGTCGTCACTCAAAGTATATTTGATGTGTTGCTTCATATGATTTGGAGATTATTGGCAGCAAAGTTTAACAGAAGAACTGTTATATGCATGAACCTCTATTTTGTCTATAAAGAAAGAAAAAATAATCATTATTTCATTATGTCACACTTGACATACAATTTAGTCACACATATTAATGTGTAGGAAATGTAATATATAATTATAAATTAAAAAAATGTACTAAAAATTGTATACTACAACTTCATGAGCTTATAACTTTATATCAACCCAATGAAGAATAAAAAGTTGTCACTTGTATTTTTTAAATTGGGGTTATCCATAATAGTAGAAAGTTATTATGGAAATTAACATTTTTACGAGTTGCTGAAGAAGGAGAAATTGTAAATTAAAAAATAGGTATATTGAAGAAAAATGAGTCTTGAAAAAAATAATTATATAAGTATATTAGGAAAAAAGTATTAATATATTAATATTAAAAAGATGTATAGTTACTATACAAATAATTATTTATAAAAACATTTTTAACTCACATATTTTAATATCATATATCAATTCAACCTAAACACATTGATTGTTTGACTTTTTCATCAATACCTTAACTTTTGCTTATACAAAATATGTAGAAGTTTTAATTTGCTACATGGTTGACTATTGTTTAGTCAATCTAGTTACATAAAATTTATGTCCGTTTTAATGGAGGTAATGTCACCACTCAAAGTGTATTTGATGTGTTGCTTCATACAATTTGGACATTATTGACAACAAAGTTTAACAGAAGAACAATTGTATCCATAACAGTAAAAAATTAATATGTAAATTAAAAAAATAGGTATCTTGTAGAAAAATGAGTGTTGAAGAAAAATGAATATATTTAATATTAAAGAGTTGTGTAGCTATTATAAAAATAATTATTTTTAAAAACATTTTTGACTAATATATTTTACTATCACATATCAATTCAACCTAAACACATTGGTTGTCTGACTTTTGCATCAATACCTTAACTTTTTCTCTAAAAAAATATGTAGAAGTTTTATTATGCTACATGGTTTGACTATCGTTTAGTCAATCTTGTTACATAAAATTTGTTAGTTTTAATGGGTAAGATCACCACTTAAAGTGTGGGGTAAGATCACCACTTAAAGTGTATTTGATGTGTTGCTTCAAACGATTTGGATATTATTGGCAACAAAGTTTAACAGATGAACTATTATCTGCATCAATCTCAATTTTTTCTCTAAAGCAAGATAAAACAATCATTATTTGAAAATATAAGATTGTAATTATAAATTAGAAAAGTATTCTAAATAACATTTTCTTCAACCTAATGAGTTTATAAATTTTGTATTAACTGAATTAAGAATAAAAAATCATGCACTCATGTTGTCTTTGTTCAATTAGGGTTACCCATAAAAAGATAAAGTTATTGTGAAAAGATAAAATGTGTAATTAACGTTTTTAACAAGTGTGAACGATAAAAAACTTATGAATAAAAAAGTAGGTATACAATGAAAAATAAACTTCGAAAAAAAGAATTAAATGACTAATTTAGCAAACATTGAAAATATATTTAATATTTAATAAATGTATAGTGAACATCATTTAAGATTTTATATATTATTAAAATTTATTAAAAAATAATTATTTTTAGACACATTTTTAACACATATTTTACTAAAATATATGACCTAAACCTAAACACATTTGTTTCTTCTTTTTCATCAATACCTTAGTTTCGTCTACATGCAAATATGTTGAAGTTTGAAGTTCTTACATGGTTTGCTATTGCTTAGTCAACCTATTACATGGAAATTATGTCAAATTTAATGAAAGTAATGTCTCATGTCAATTTTAATGAAAGTAATATTGCTTAGTCAACCTATTACATGGAAATTATGTCAAATTTAATGAAAGTAATGTCTCATGTCAATTTTAATGAAAGTAATGTCTCATGTCAATTTTAATGAAAGTAATGTCTCATCTCAATTTTAATGAAAGTAATGTCTCATGTCAATTTAATGAAAGTAATGTCTCATGTCAATGTGTATTTTGTAATCCCCTTACAAATTTAATTTAGTTTCTGATTTTCTTAGTTTTATACATAAATGTTATTATTATATATTGGAGTAATTTTATACAAAAACACATATTGGATTAATACTAGTAATCCTAATAAGTATGAAGTTGTCAAAAGTACAAATAAACTAGCAACACCATGTTTTACAAAATAGTAATTTCAGTATATCATGACTTCCAAAATATTCTCAAAATCCTAATGCTCTGGTTGCATAAAGTATTCTCTACAAAGCACTTTAGTATTTTCCTGCATAATCAAATCGCTAAGATTAAGAAGAAATATGGATTAGATATTCCATCTGAGTATGAATCAGATATTTAATTTCACTTATGAAATTTAATTACGTAACAAAGTTTACAAATAGTATAACATCAATATCAAATACTCTATAAGTGATGAAAAATGCTTATGAAATTTAAAAAAAAATTCAAAAATCATTTTGACTCGATACTCCATGGAGATTTTCCTTTTTGGGTGTCTAGTGAAGTCAGAGCTTATCATCACCCTGTCCGATGATTCGGCAACACCCCACTAAACCAAATCAGTATACAGAAGTGAGAAGGTGTCAGTGTACCCGGAAGGCCACCCCGATATAGAATCAATAAGAACTGATCATATGGGGAATCACCAATACCCCGACACTCCCTAGACCATGTGGTCTTGTATGCCAACTTAGACCAAACCGCATTCATTATCAAGAATAACAAGATATTCAAATAAATGAATTTTCTTACCATAAGACTTCTTCTTATTCTTATTCTCAATATCATGTGTTATTCTTTCTTAATAGTGAATTTTAACTTTCGAAAGTATTATTTCAAAATCATTTTCGTATTTTACTGTCAACTGTCCTTGACAGTAATTCATATAAAATAAAGTTCCCAAACATTCTCACTATTTTCATTTGACTCAAAATGATATAATGCACTATGCATTATGGTACAAAATAATATATGCATTATTCATATTGCAATAGGAATACATAGATAAATAATTTTAATATCCTATTCATCCATCTCCAAAACTTTTATAGATTAAACTATGTTATTTCTAATCTTAACTCAATTTTATGATAATATTAATTAATTAAAACTAATTATATATAATTTTATTAATATATATAATAAATTTATTTTCCAAATAATATTTTTTTAAGCTACACATATGTGGCACAATCTAGTAGAAAACATAGTTATGATAATACGCTTAAAGGAAAAATTACATTTTCATGTCTCAAGTCATGATTTTGTAGTAATACCACATAATTTTAGACATTTAAATTCTAACTAATTTTATATTTTCCTATTCTTATATTATCATTAAATTTTTAAGTATCTAAACTTTTACAAAAATTTCATCTATATTCTCATCTTCCCCCTTAATCAATTCACTCTTTTCATCATGAAATAATCAAAACTAAAATTAATTTCTCAACATTAATTATTCAAATTAAGATTTACTTCTCCTATTATCAAAATCCATCTAGCATTCAACAATTTCATAACTCCTAACCTCACATATTTTAAATTAATATAATCATAAAAATTAACTTTAAATTAAAATCATTCAAATTTTATAGATGAAATTAAATAATATCATACCTATTTCTCCCAAAACTTTGTTAATTCTCTTCTAAAAGTTTTCCTTGATTGTTACTGCTTACTTCCCCTTCTCTTTTTATCTTTGCCTATGAGGTTTATGTTGCAAGAGGGAACTTGTGAAGTAAATAGGCTACATCGATCTTCTTTCTTTGCCAAAACTTGAGTTTAAGTATTGGTATGGAGTTGCTCACTTGACCGGAACCGGAGCTTTTTATTAACCTCGATGGAGTAGTCCCCAATAAGGCAAACAAGTATTGGACTCTTATTTATTTTCCTTATTGCAGTGTGTCGTTTTCACGGTGGTGACATAAAATCCTCCAACTACCTACTCCTTTGTTTCCTAAGTGGAAGTAAGATGGATTTCTCACATACAACATTGAATTTTGTAACTAAGCAAGGAGTTAGTTGGTCGCTCTTCCGACTTAAACAGATTGGTCTCTTTTATATGCATCTTCACCGCCATATCTTATGGCCAATTTTCAATTGAATTTCTATTGATCATATCTCCTAGAAGATTCATGACTAGAACTTGTTCCTAGCTAATTTCTCTTTCTATCACCGCCTTATTACGTGGCATAATATGTTTCTGTCTAGAAGAATTCTTTCTTTTATAGCTTAAGCTTGTAGATATAATCATTTCATTTTTTTTAATCCAAGTGCCTCTCTACAAATCTCTAGAAAATTGTTTCACATCACCTCCACCGCCAAACTTACGAAAAATTTACTCAAACTTTTATTTATTTATTTTTTCTGCATGTTTTCATTTATTTTTAAGTAAAATCACTGTCACAACAATGATCTTCAATTGTGTCACTTTATTCCATTTCATTCATTTTTTTTAACGTTACTTCCTTACTTCATTTCTTCACCTTTCAACCAATATATATATATATATATATACTTATCATTTTTATTTTTATTTTTATTTTCCTTCATCATTTCTTTTCTTTCTCTCTTTTTTTCTTATAAGATGAAAATTAATTAGAGGTACTAATATTACTATTAAATTATTATTTTTTTACTATAATAGTAAGTCTCTTATTTATTTAATTGTATTAATTAGCCTTAATTTAATTTCTTAGAATATATATTTATTTATTATTATTATTTTTAAATAGCACAAGTCTTATTAGTCATAAATATTATCAAATATATTTAATATGCATTTATTGTATATAATAGACAATAAGTTACATAATAAATTATAAAAATTCGAGTGTTACATATTTAATGTGTTGGTTTGTACGATTTGGACATTATTTATGGCAAAGGTTAATAGAACATATTTCTCATCATATGAATTGACCAAGTAACTTTGATTTTGTGTTATTTCTATTAGTTAAAGAACAAAAGAACTATTATATACGTCAACCATGATTTTGTCTATAAAGCAAAAGAAAATAATCATTGTTTCATTTTGTAAGTCTTGACATATAATTTAGTGGTACATATTAATGTGTAGGAAGTGTAACATATAATTATAAAATCAGACAAATATGCTAAAGAACATATACTACAACTTTATGAGTTTATAAATTGATATTAACCCAATGAAAAAAAAAAATCGTACAATTTTTTTTGTTCAATTAGGGTTATCCATGAAAGCATAAAGTTATTGGGAAAGGATGGAATGTGGAATTAAAGTTTTTAGTAGGTGTGAAATATAGAAAGCTTACGAGTTAAAAGGTATGTATACTGCAGAAAAATGAGCTTTGAAGGAAAATAATTATATGAGTGTTTTAGGAAAAAATGAAAATAGATATGATACTAAAGAAATGTGTAATTAACATCTTTTAAGATTTTATATATTATTAAAATTTACTATAAAAGGAATTATTTTTAAACACATTTTTAAGTCACATATTTTACTAAAACATATAACCTCAACCATAACACATTGGTTTTTCACCTTTCTCACTCCTACTTAGCTGATCCTTGTTACTTCTTATTTTAATTTGAATTTTGGAGGTGCCATATCATGTCCCTCCAAAATTCAAATTCAAACAAGAGGGAACATAGATCCCATTTGTTAGGAACATGTTTGGATCTTAGTTAAATTAATTTAGTGTTAAATTGACATGTAATCAATTAACACTAAATTAACCACTAATCCTCCCTAATTAGAGGAGTTGGACATTCATGTTAGTGTAAGGCCGATAGATTCATGTTAATCTCTATATAAAGAGCTCCCTCCTTTCATGTAGCTTTTAACACTCATTTGAATGAAAATAATATTTTCTCTAAAATTGAGAGCTCTTTCTTCTTAGAGAGTGTTCATGTTATCTCGACTCTTATAAGAGTCCTTCATGATATTATCAAGGGTTCCTTCCTTTGTTACTAGCTTCACCATGGCTTATCTCCTTCATTGAAGAAGTGGCGCCAATCTTCACCTCCATCTCCTAGTCTTCCACCTCCATTTCTTCAACCTCAAGAACCTCTAAAAGTAGATCCTAGGCAGCTTCCTCCTTTTCTCAAGAATCTTCAACCATGAATGAATTTGATGTGTTGGTTCATACGATTTGGACGTTATTGGTAGCAAAAGGTATTAGAAATGGTGAATTGGGCCTAACTCAACCTCACAAAACCGGCTTGTAAGGTGAGGTTTGCACCTTATGATATACTTTTGTTTTAGTCATATCACTAGGCAATGTGGGATCTCCAATACACCCCCCTCACACCGAGGACTGGACATCTCGAGAGTGGAGTTTAATATTTATGGGTGGACCGATAGCAGGTGGCACGATAGGCCTAACAATAATTTGTAAATTTAACATTTATGGGTGGGTCCATTAGCGGCCCAATAAGCCCAACAACAACAAACCACTATGATAGGCTCTAATACCATTTTAGAAATGGTGAAATTGGCCCTAACTCAACCTTAGAAAACTGGCTTGTAAGGTGAGATTTGCACCTCATTATATACTTTTGTTTTAGCCATATCACTAGGCAATGTGGGATCTCCAACAAAAGGTTAATAGAATATGTTTCTCATTACATGAATGGATAAAGTAACTTCTATTTTATCTTAGTTCTATTAGTTAAACAACAGAACAACTATTATGTGTATCTACCTTGTGTTGCTTGTGTTTTTATCTTAGTTCTATTAGTTAAACAACAGAACAACTATTCCCAGTGAAGAATAAAAAATTATGCACTTGTGTTTATTTCAATTAGGATTATCCATAGCAGTATTTTACTAACATATTTTACTATCATATATTAATTCAACCTAAACACATTGGTTGTCTGACTTTTTCACCAATACCTTAACTTTTTTTCTAAGAAAATATGTACAAGTTTTAATTTTCTACATGGTTGACTATTGTTTAGTCAATCTGGTTACATAAAATTTATGTCATTTTTAATGGGGATAATGTTGCCATTCAAAGTGTATTTGATGTGTTGCTTGATACGATTTGGACATTATTGGCAACAAAGTTTAATAGAAGAACTATTATATGCATCAACCTCGATTTTTTCTGTAAAGCAAGAGAAAACAATCATTATTTGATTATGTAAAACTTAAAAATGTTTTATCGACACATATTAATGTGTAGAAAATGTAATATTGTAATTATAAATTAGAAAATTATTCTAAATAACATATAGTTCAACCTTATGAGTTTATAAATTTATACTAACATAATTAATAATAAAAAACCATGCACTTGTGTTTGTTGAATTAGTGTTACCCATGAAGGATAAAGTTATTGTGAGAGGCTGAAGTGTGTAATTAACGTTTTTAACAGGTGTGAACAATAGAAAACTTATAAAAGTAGGTATAGTATGAAAAGATGAGCTTTGAAAAAATAATTACATGACTAATTTTGAAAACAATGAAAATATATTTAATATTAAAGAAATGTGTAGTGAACATCATTTAAGATTTTATATATTATTAAAATTTATATACTATTTAATTATTAAATATATTTAACATAAAAACTATTATATGCATCAAGCTCAATTTTTTCTGTAAAGTAAGAGAAAACAATCATTATTTGATTATGTGTAGAAAATGCAATATTGTAATTATAAATTAGAATAAGTATTCTAAATAACACATACTTCAAGCGAATGAGTTTATAAATTTATATTAACTCAATTAAGAATAAAAAATCATGTACTCGTGTTTGTTCAATTAGGGTTACCCATGGAAGGATAAAGTTATTGTGAAAGGGTGAAGTGTTTAATTAACGTTTTTAGCAGGTGTAAGCAATAGAAAAATTGTAAATTAAAAAGTAGGTATACTATGAAAAAATGAGCTTTGAGAAAAATAAGTACATGACTAATTGAGGAAACAATTAAAATATATTTAAGATTAAAGAAATGTGTAGTGAACATCATTTAAGATTTTATATATTTTTAAAATTTATTAAAAAATAATTATTTTTAGACACATTTTTAACACACATATTTTACTAAACCATATGGCCTAAACCCAAACACATTGGTTTCTTCCTTTTGATCAATACCTTAGTTTTGTCTCTATACAAATAAGTAGAAGTTCTAATTTGTTACATGGTTCGGTATTTTTTAGTCAACATAGTTACATCAAAATTATGTCAATTTTAATGGAAGTAATGTGTCAGATCAATGTGTATTTGATGTGTTGGTTGGTACGACTTGGAAATTCGGTGGCAAAGGTTAATAGAACGTGTTTCTCATCATAAGAATTGACAAAGTAACTTCTATTTTGTGTTATTTCTATTAGTTACAGAACAAAACAACTATTATATGTATCTACCTCAATTTTTTCTATAAAGCAAGAGAAAATAATCATTGTTTCATCATACTTGACATATTATTTAGTGACACATATTAATGTGTAGGAAATGTAATATATGATTATAAATCAGACAAATATACTAAAGAACTTATACTTCAACTTGATGAACTTATAACTTTATATCAACCCAATGAGAATAAAAAATTGTGCACTTGTGTTTTTTTTCAATTAGGGTTATCCATAACAGTAGATAGTTATTATGGAAATTAATGTTTTTACAAGGTGTCGAAGAAGGGGAAATTGTAAATTAAAAAATAGGTATATTGTGGAAAAATGAGTGTTGAAGAAAATAATTATATAAGTATTTTAGAAAAAATATTAACATATTTAGAGTAAAAGGGATGTGTAGTTACTATAAAAATAATTATTTTTAAAAACATTTTTAACTAACATATTTTACTATCACATATCAATTCAACCTAAACACATTATTTGTCTAACTTTTTCATCAATACCTTAACTTTTTCTCAAAGAAAATGTGTAGAAGTTTTAATTTGCTACATGGATGACTATTGATTAGTCAATCTAGTTACATAAATTTATGTCAGTTTCAATGGGGTAATGTCATAAGTCAAAGTGTATTTGATGTGTTGCTTGATATGATTTGGACATTATTGGCAACAAAGTTTAACAAAAGAATTATTATATGCATCAAGCTCAATTTTTTCTGTAAAGTAAGAGTAAACAATAATTATTCGATTATGTGTAGAAAATGTAATATTGTAATTATAAATTAGGAAAAATATTGTAAATATCATATACTTCAAGTTGATGAGTTTATAAATTTATATTAACTCAATTAAGAATAAAAAATCATGCACTCGTATTTGTTCAATTAGGGTTACCCATGAAAGGATAAAGTTATTGTGAAAGGGTGAAGTCTGTAATTAATGTTTTTAGTTAGTGTGAGCGATAGAAAACTTGTAAATTAAAAAGTAGGTAAACTATGAAAAAATGAGCTTTGAGAAAAATAATTACATGACTAAGTCAATTTTAATGGAAGTAATGTCTTAGCTCAATGAGTATATGATGTGTTGGTTTGTACGATTTGGACATTATTGGTGACAAAGGTTAATAGAACATGTTTCTCATCATATGAATTGACAAATTAACTTCTATTTTTTGTTATTTCTATTAGTTAAAGAACAAAACAACTATTATATGCATCAACCTTGATTTGGTCTATAAAGCAACAAAAAATAATCATTTTTCATTATATAACACTTTACATATAATTTCGTGACACATATTAATGTGTAGGAAATGTAATATATAATTATAAATCAGACAAATATACTAAAGAATGTACACTTCAGCTTGATGAGCTTATAACTTTATATCAACCCAATGAAGTATAAATAATTGTACACTTGTGTTTTTTCAATGAGGGTTATCCGTAACAGTAGAAAGTTATTATGGAAATTTAGGTTTTTAGAAGGTGTCGTAGAAGGAGAAAATGTAAGTTAAAAATAGGTATACGATGCAAAAAAGCTTTTGCACTCCCCTTGATCTCTCTCCTTGAGGTTCCAAGAACCATGAAATGGATGATGGAGGGGAAAGAAAATGGAGGTGGGGCGCCACTCTCAAAGACAGATAAGTCAAAGTGTTTAGGTTTACTAGAAGGGAATGAACCCTTGATAAAAACAAACTAAGAAGAGGTTCCTCAAGAGAGAGGATCCTTAGGACCTTTTACTAAGAATGTGCCCACAAAGTGACTATTTTCATTCAACTTCAAAGGTGAAATTTATAATGAGGGGAAGTCAGTATATATAGCCCAATGGGAGAGCTTGGACACACTTTTCTAGACAATGTGGGACTTAAGTAAGGGACCTAAGTTCACCCCATAGGTGCAATTAGCATCTCCTAAATTGAATAGGCTAGCCCATAATCATGTCTTGACTTATGCACCCATTCTAAGCTTACTCCTCATTTTTAACTAAAGACATCTATACCTTCTAAAGTAAAAAGAAGATGGCCGAATATACATGGCCTTAAAGGAATTAAAAATATGTTCCTATTTAGCTAATTAAAATAAAGTATTTACAAGCTAAAAATGATGACCATGGCTTCCAATCTTCAATGAGCTTTCATCCATGCCATGCCTTTCTTAAATCATCCTAGCCATGATGCATGCTAGGTGGAATTGCATCATCTCCCCCCCTTAGAGAGGATTTGACCTCAAATCCTGAGGTCTTTCTTCCTCTTTTTCAAAGTCTGCAAGAAAATAAGAAAAGTAGTAAGTATATGCAGACAAGTGATTTTAGGGGGAGTGAGAAGTCTATAAGAAGACCTCCTAAGAATGGGGTAGTGGAGTTTGGCACTAAGGTTTGAAAATATTTTAGTGTGCATGTGCCTCCATATAGCAGTTCCCTATCCTCCTCCTCTTGCACTAGATACTAGCCTCAAAGGTTTCGAAATAGTAGGCGAGACTAGTTTAGGTGTAATAGAGCACTCATCAAATTGGATTTGAGGGTGTGCATCAAAGTGCTCAAAACGATATAGGAACAACCTTAAATTCAACTTGTTCTTTTTCTAAGGGTTGACAGGAAGATTTTCCTATATAGAGAACCTTTGAAGGAAAAAGTGGATCTTCCTTAGATTCAGTCTTCCTACCAACAACCTTATTTTCATTTTTATCCTTCTCTCTCTTAAGCCTTATGATCCTTCTATCCTCCATAACCTCGGTAGGGGTAAGTGGACGTAAGGTAATATTTTTCCCATGAGAGAGTGATTTTATTAGAGATGCCATTATGAAAAGTTGCCTATCATGTTGTCATGGTCTTGCCAACATGTGACTAGCTTCTATAGGGACCACATCACATAAAATTTTATCTTGATATTTCCCTATGGAGAAGCTAATGTCCACTTGCTCTCTTACTACTACACCTTCTTCATTATTAAGTCAATGCAAAGCATAAGGTGAAGGATGACGAGTAG
Source organism: Psophocarpus tetragonolobus (assembly GCA_037954015.1). Classification (NCBI taxonomy): domain Eukaryota; kingdom Viridiplantae; phylum Streptophyta; class Magnoliopsida; order Fabales; family Fabaceae; genus Psophocarpus; species Psophocarpus tetragonolobus. The sequence goes on along the minus strand of CM075690.1, from coordinate 39,548,450 downwards.
TTGTAAGTGCTAACTTTTCAACCACCCTTGTGCTACAACAATTACAACACGAAACACCATCCACAATGAGAGAACAAGTTTTTCCTAAAATTTTGCATCGTGTTTGGAAAACATTCTCTCTTTGTGTTTGGGTGTCTTTACAAGGATGACTTCCAAAAAGACTTTTAACATTGAAGAGATCATCATATATGTTCCCCTTAAAGTCTATTTTCTTTTGGGACAAAACAAGGAAATGTGCCCTTTTTCTAAACATTTAAAACATTTAGGAATTCTAGAACGAGCGCTTGAACTAGTGGAAGGGGTGTCACTTTCACTCAAGGGCTTTTTATCTATTTTTCTGTTGGATGACTCTCTTTTATGTTTACAAGGGATGGTTTTATTCCTAAGATGTCTCTTAGGTTTCATCTATGTCATTAGAAGAGATTTGAAGGTCAATGTTTAAGCTAGGCTCTTCTAAGTCCCTGATAGAGGTAGACACCTCACTAAGGGCGCTCTCAAAGGCATCACTCTCCTTTTCTTTCTTCTATTGTTCCCTTCTTTTTCTCTCTAACTCTTTTTTCTCTATATTTTCATTTTTTCCCTCTATTTCTCTTTTTTTTCTTTTTCCTCTCTTTCTCTTTCCTCTTTTTTTCTCTCTCTTTCTCTTTCTTTTTCTTTTTCCTCTCTTTCTGTTTTCTCTCTTTTTCTCTTTGTTCTCTTTCTCTTTTCTCTTTTTCTTTTCTTTCCTCCCATTCTTTTCTCTCTTTTTCTCTTCTTTCCTTCCATTCCTTTAGCTCTCACTCTGTTCTTTCTTCTCTCTCTTTTCTCTCTTTTTCTCTTCTTTCCTCGCATTCCTATAGCTCTCGCTCCCTTCTTTCTTTATATTTTTCTTGTCTTTCTTTTCTTTCTTGTCTCTTTTTTTCTTTTTGTCCCTTCTCTCTATCTAGTTCATCTTGTTCTCTTTTCCTCCTCTTTTTTTTGTTTTCTCTCATTTTTCCAAAATTCCCTACGTTGTTTTTCTACTATTTCCCAATCAACAGAGTATGGATATGTGGACAAGGTTGGTTTATCACTCTTCTCATACTTTTCTTTTATTCTATTCTCACATTCTTCTCCTTTATTTTCCCTAGTTTTACTACTACTCCTAACACTCTTACATGTGTGTAAAAACATTTCAAAGTCTAAGGCCTAGGGAACTAATATGAAAAACACTCATCTCTTTTAGTTTTCTCCTAAAGTGTTAAAAGCCTTTGGAACTCTAACACTTGTTAAAACGTTGAAAGCAAATAAAGAAATTTAAAGCAAAGCTAAAGGATTCTAACATGCTCCTAAGTATAAATAAGGGGTACAAATTCCTTATCCACCCTAAAAAGAGAAACTAAATTTTATTGCACACAAAAGAGGTGACCTTTATGGGCATCCAACACCTCTAATTAAAATGTCTTTTAAACATATACCCAAATTAAACAAAGAAAATTAAAAGTAATTGAATGTAGCTCCTTTCTTCAAATGCTCCTCACCAAGTGTATCACTCTAGTCTTGGCCTCCTTTTCAAGTCTCCTTTTCCTTGGTTTTAAATCAACACTTCCTAAAGGTGTTACCCTTGTGGAAATCTCAACAATTTGGCTACCTACCAAGAGAAAACAAGCGCCCAAGCAAGAGACCAAGGGAAGTAGAAGTTGAAAGCAAAAAGCAATAAAAAGCACTCAACAAGAATAGGCACACATCCAAGTGGAAATAATTTATTTGACAAACGCAAAGCAAGCCAATAAGGACAAGCAAGAAATAAAAGGTGTAGAAAGAAAGTTGGCACACAAAAGAAATTCCTAGAATGGGCCTAAAATAGAATTGGACTTAAAACAAAAAAGAGTCAGCAAATTCAATGATTTGCACAATTGTAAAGCAAGGTGGCTGAATCAAATGCAAAGAAATTTAAGCAAATTTCAATAGAATTTAACACCCCTTTGAATTGTTTAATAATTTTGAGGTGCACTAAATTTTTTTGTACTCTTTTTACTTTTTTTAGCACTTTTTACTAACTCCTTTTTTGGCTTATTTTACTCTTTTGATTTCTTTTCTTCTTCTTCTTTTTTTTTAAATTTTGCTACACCTCTTAACACATTTTGAAGCTAATATAGGAAGGATTTTAAGAATTATAAATGCTTCAACAAGAATAATAAATCAGCCACAAAAATTTGATGTAAAAGTACAAACCAAAGAACACAAAGAAACTTAAAATGAGCTAGTAATTTTAGGTGATTATAACATGACACCAGGTGAGAGTTTTTATGGGTTTAGGTAAGCTTGATTGCTCAAGTTTTCAGCCGAAATATGTGCCCCAAAATGGTCAACCAGCCAGCACAAAGAAAATCACCACACTAACCTAACACAAAAATAAACTACTTACTGAAGAAATGGACTCTAAAGCATGTGGGACTCTAGGAATAGACATAAGAGCACATGCTCAATTCCAAGAGAGAAACACACTTTTTTATGGTAAAAATAAAAGGCAAAACGATGTAGAATAAGAGACAATAAAAGGACGACAACATGACCAACTAAGATACAACTTGGAAGATTAAAAACTAAAATTAAATGACTTAAAATAACCATAAATATATGCCCAAAACAGAGAACAATGTGCATCCAAAGATCAAGACCACAATGTGTGGCTTCCTTCACAAATTTTGTGAAGTCATTACAATGACCTTCTTAGGATTTGCACATGAACAGAAAAGAAATAAAAGGTTGGGCAGAAAATTAAAGAAACAATCCTATAGGAAACATATGAAGATTCAATGGAAAAGAACAAGATAAATTGAATCTAGAAAGCAATAAAGACTAGGAAATAAATTGCATAAAATAAAAACTACTAAAACATAAACTAACAAGACATAAAATAAATTAAATGACAAGAATTAAAGGCAGGAAAAAACAAAGAAAACTGCAAGAAGACTAAGAAGAAAAACTGCAAAAAATTAAAGAAAATTAAGACTAGAAAAGAACCTCATGGAGTTGGCTCTGGTACCAAATAATGCAAAAAAGCTTTTTCACTCCCCTTGATCTTTCGCCTTGAGGTTCCAAGCACTATTAAATGGATGATGGAGGGGAAAGAAAATAGAGGTGGGGCGCCACTCTCAAAGAGAGATAAGCCAAAGTCTTTAGGTTTACCATAAGGAAAGGAACCCTTGATAAAAACCAACTAGGAAGAGGTTCCTCAAGACCTTTTACTAACAATGTGCTTACAAAGAGAATATTTTCATTCAAATTCAAAGTTGAAGAGAAGAACTATTATATATTATTAAAATTTATTAAAAATATTTATTTTTAGACACATTTTTAACACATATTTTACTAAAACATATGACCTAAACCCAAACACATTGGTTTCTTCTTTTTCATCAATACCTTAGTTTTGTCTCCATGCAAATACTAGAAGTTCCAATTTGTTACATGGTTTGATATTGTTTAGTCAACCTAGTTACATAAAAATTATGTCAATTTTAATGGATGTAATGTCTCAGCTCGTATGGATTGGTTTGTACGATTTGCACATTATTGGTGGAAAAGTTTAATAGAACATGTTTCTCATCATATGAATTGACAAATTAACTTCTATTTTGTGTTATTTCTATTTGTTAAAGAACATAAGAAATATTATATGCATCAACCTTGATTTTTCCTATAAAGTAAGAGAAAGTAATAATTGTTTCATTGTGTTTTTTCAATTAGGGTTATCCATAACAGTAGAAAGTTATTATGGAAATTAATGTTTTTACAAGTTATTATCGAAGAAGGAGAAATTGTAATTAAAAAATAGGTATCTTGTTGAAAAATGAGTGTTGAAGAAAATAATTATATAATTATTTTAGGAAAAGATATTAATATATTTAATATTAAAGAAATGTGTAGTTACTGTAAAAATAATTATTTTTAAAAACAATTTTAACTAACATATTTTATCATGACATATCAATTCAACAACACATTGGTTGTCTGACTTTTTCACCAATACCTTAACTTTTTTTCTAAGAAAATATGTACAGGTTTTAATTTTCTACATGGTTGACTATTGTTTGGTCAATCTGGTTACATAAAATTTATGTCATTTTTAATGGGGATAATGTCGCCACTCAAACTGTATTTGATGTATTGGTTCATACGATTTGAACATTATTGGCAACAAAGATTAATAGAAAAACTATTATATGCATCAAACTCGAGTTTTTCTATAAAGCTAGACAAAACAATAATTATTTGATTATCTAAGACCTACAAATGTTTTATCGACACATATTAATGTGTAGAAAATGTAATATTGTAATTACAAATTAGATAAGTATTCTAAATAACATATACTCCAACATGATGTGTTTATAAATTTATACTAACTCAATGAAGAATAAAAAATCATGCACTTGTTTTTGTTCAATTAGGGTTACCCGTGAAAGGATAAAGTTATGGTAAAATGGTGAAGTGTGTAATTAACGTTTTTAGCTGGTGTGAACGGTAGAAAACTTATAAATTAAAAAGTAGGTATACTATGGAAAAATGAGCTTTGCGAAAAATAATTAAATGACTGATTTGAAAGAATGAAAATATATTTAATATTAAAGAAATGTTTAGTGAACATAATTTAAGATTTTATATATTATTAAAATTTATTAAAGAATAATTATTTTTAGACACATTTTTAACACACATATTTTACTAAAACATATGGCCTAAACACAAACACATTGGTTTCTTTTTTTTCATCAATACCCTAGTTTTGTCTCCATGAAAATACTAGAAGTTCCAATTTGTTACATGGTTCGATATTGTTTAGTCAACCTAGTTACATCAAAATTCTGTCAACTTCAATGGAACTAATGTATCAACTCAATGTGTATTTGATGTGTTGGTTTGTATGATTTGGACATTATTGGTGGCAAAGGTTAATGGAACATGTTTCTCATCATATGAATTGACAAATTAACTTCTATATTGTGTTATTTCTATTTGTTAAAGAACATAACACATATTATATGCATCAACCTCAATTTTTCCTATAAAGCAAGAGAAAGTAATAATTGTTTCATTGTGTTTTTTCAATTAGGGTTATCCATAACAGTAGAAAGTTATTATGGAAATTAATGTTTTTACAAGTTAGTATCGAAGAAGGAGAAATTGTAATTAAAAAATAGGTATCTTGTTGAAAAATGAGTGTTGAAGAAAATAATTATATAATTATTTTAGGAAAAGATATTAATATATTTAATATTAAAGAAATGTGTAGTTACTGTAAAAATAATTACTTTTAAAAACAATTTTAACTAACATATTTTATCATGACATATCAATTCAACAACACATTGGTTGTCTGACTTTTTCACCAATACCTTAACTTTTTTTCTAAGAAAATATGTACAAGTTTTAATTTTCTACATGGTTGACTATTGTTTAGTCAATCTGGTTACATAAAATTTATGTCATTTTTAATGGGGATAATGTTGCCACTCAAACTGTATTTGATGTGTATGTTCATACGATTTGAACATTATTGCAACAAAGATTAATAGAAAAACTATTATATGCATCAAACTCGAGTTTTTCTATAAAGCTAGACAAAACAATAATTATTTGATTATCTAAGACCTACAAATGTTTTATCGACACATATTAATGTGTAGAAAATGTAATATTGTAATTACAAATTAGAAAAGTATTGTAAATAACATATACTCCAACATGATGTGTTTATGAATTTATACTAACTCAATGAAGAATAAAAAATCATGCACTTGTATATTGTGTCAAAGAAGGAGAATTGTAAATTTAAACATAGGTATATTGTGGAAAAATCAATGTTGAAGAAAATAATTATATAAGTATTGTAGGAAAGAATATTAAAACATTTAATATTAACAAGATGTGTAGTTACTATAAAAATAATTTTTTTTCAAAAACATTTTTAACTAACATATTTTACTATGACATATCAACTCAACCTAAACACACTGGTTGTCTGACTTTTCATCAATACCTTAATTTTGTCTGTAAGAAATACGTAGAAGTTTTAAGTTGCTACACGGTCGACATAAAACTTATGTCAATTTTAATGGTAGTAATGTCACCACTCAAAGTGTATTTGATGTGTTGGTTCATAAGATTTGGACATTATTGGCAGCAAAGTTTAATAGAAGAAGTATTCTATGCATCAACCTCGATTTTTTCTATAAGGCAAGAGAAAACAATCATTATTTGATTATGTAAGACTTACAGATTTTTTATCTAGCATATTAATGCGTAGAAAATGTAATATTGTAAGTATAAATTAGAAAAGTCTGCTAAATAACATATAATTCAACCAGATGAGTTTATAAATTTATATTAACTCAATGAAGAATAAAAAATCATGCAGCTGTGTTTGTTCAATTAAAGTTCCCATGAAAACATAAAGTTATTGTGAAAGGGTGAAGTTTCTAATTGACATTTTTAGGAGGTGTGAACGATAGAAAACTTATGAATTAAGTAGTAGGCATACTATGCAAAAATGAGCTTTGAGAAAAATAATTATATGACTAATGCAGGAAACAATGAAAATATATTTAATATTAAAACATGTGTAGTGAACATCATTTAAGATTTTATATATTATTAAAATTTATTAAAAAAATAATTCTTTTTAGATAGATTTTTAACTCACATATTTTACTAAAACATATGACATCAACCCAAACACGTTGGTTTCTTCTTTTTCATCAATACCTTAGTTTTGTCTCCATTCAAATACATAAAAGTTCTAGTTTGTTACATGGTTCATTATGTGTTTGTACGATCTCGACCTTATTGGTGGCAAAGGTTAATAGAACATGTTTCTCATCTTATAAATTGACAAAGTAACTTCTACCTTGTGTTATTTCTACTAGTTAAGGAACAGAACAACTATTATATGCATCAACCTCGATTTTGTCCATAAAGCAACACAAAATATTCATTGATTCATTATGTAACACTTGACATATACTTTAGTGACACATATTAATGTGTAGGAAATGTAATATATAATTATCAATTAGACAAATATTCTGAAGAACATATACTTCAACTTGATGACCTTATAACTTTATATCAACTCAATGAAGAATAAAAAGTTGTGCACTATTATATGCATGTACCTCGATTTTTTCTGTAAAGCAACAGAAAACAATCATTATTTGATTATGTAAGACTTAGAAATGTTTTATCGACACGTATTAATGTTTAGAAAATGTAATATTGTAATTATAAATTAGAAAGGTATTCTGAATAACATATACTACAACCTGATGAGTTTATAAATTTATATTAGCTATATTAAGAATAAAAAATCATGCACTTATAAAAAATCATTTTTCTTCAATTATGGTTACCCATAAAAGGATAAAGTTATTGCTATTGGGTGAAATTAACGTTTTTAGCAAGTGTGAAGGATAGAAAACTTATAAATTAAAAAGTAGGATACTATCCAAAAATGAGATTTGAGAAAAATAATTACATGACTAATTTAGGAAACAATGAAAATATATTTAATATTAAAGAAATATGTAATGAAAATAATTTAAGATTTTACATATTATAAAATTTATTAAAAAATAATTATTTTTAGACACATTTTTTACTCACATAATTTACGAAAACATATGGCCTAAACCCAAACACATTGGTTTCTTCTTTTTCATCAATACCTTAGTTTGGTCTCAATGCAAATACGTAGAAGTTCTAATTGGTTACATGGTTGCTATTGCTTTGTCAACCTAGTTACATCAAAATTATGTCATTTTAATGGAAGTAATGTCTCAGATCAATGTGTATTTGATGTGTTGGTTTGTACTATTTGGACATTATTGGTGGAAAAGGTTAATAGAACATGTTTCTCATCATACGAATTGACAAACTAACTTCTATTTTGTGTTATTTCTATTAGTTAAAGAACAGAACAACTATTATATGCATCAACCTTGATTTTGTCTATAAAACAAGATAAAATAACCATTGTTTCATTATGTAACACTTGACATATAAGTTAGTGACACATATTAATGTGTAGGAAATGTAATATATAATTATAAATCAAACAAATATACTAAAGAACTTATACTTCAACTTGATGAACTTATAACTTTATATCAACCCAATGAAGATTAAAAATTGTGCACTTGTGTTTTTTCAATTAGGGTTATCCATAACATTAGAAAGTTACTATAGAAATTAATGTTTTTACGAGGTGTTAAAGAAGGAGAAATTGTAAATTAAAAAATAGGTATGTTGTGGAAAAAGGTGTGCTGAAGAAAGTAATTATGTAAGTATTTTAGGAAAAGATATTAATAAGTTTAATATTAAATAGATGTGTAGTTACTATAAAAGTAATTTTTTTTAACTAAGATATTTTACTATCACATATCAATTCAACGTAAACACATTTGTTGTCTGACATTTTCATCAATACCTTAACTTTTTCTCTGAGAAAATATATAGAAGTTTTAATTTTCTACATGGTTGACTATTGTTTACTCAATTTGGTTACAAAAACTTTATGTTAATTTTAAGGGGGTATGTCACCACTCAAAGTGTATCTGATGTGTTGCTTCATAGGATTTGGACATTATTGGCAACAAAGTTTAATAGAAGAACTATTATATGCATCAACCTCGATTATTTCTGTAACGCAAGAGAAAAGAATAATTATTTGAATATGTAAGACTTACAAATGTTTTATCTACACGTATTAATGTGTAGAAAATTTAATATTCTAATTATAAATTAGAAAAGTGTTCTAGATAACACATACCTCAACCTGATGAGTTTATAAGTTTATATTAACTCAATTAAGAATAAAAAATCATGCATTTATTTTTTTTCAATTAGGGTTACTCATGAAACAATACAATTATTATGAAAGGGTGAAATTAATGTTTTTAGGAGGTGTTAACATAGAAAACTTATAAATTAAAAAGTAGGTATACTATGGAAAATAAGCTTTGAAAAAAATAATTACGTAACTAATTTATGAAACAATGAAAATATCTTTAGTATTAAAGTAATGTGTAGTGAACATCATTTAAGATTTTATATATTATTAAAATGTATTAAATAATTATTATTTTTAGACACATTTTTAACACACATATTTTACTAAAACATATGGCCTAAATCAAAACACGTTGGTTTCTTCTTCTTAATAAATACCTTACTTTTGTCTCCATGCAATTACGTAGAAGTTCTAACTTCTTAGATGGTTTGCTATTCCTTAGTCAACCTAGTTACTTGAAAATTATGTCAAATTTAATGGAAGTAATGTCTAAGTTCAATGTGTATTTGATGTGTTGGTTTGTACGATTTGAACATTATTGGTAGCAAAGGTTAATAGAACATGTTTTTCATCATATGAATTGACAAAGTAACTTCTATTTTGTGTTATTTCTATTAGTTAAACAACAGAAAGACTATTATATGCATCAACCTCAATTTTGTCTATAAAGCAAGAGAAAATAATCACTGTTTCAATATGTAGCACTTGACATATAATTTAGTGACACATTGTGGAGGAAATGTAATATATAATTATAAATCAGATAAATATACTAAAGAACATATATTTCAACTTGATGAGCTTATAACTTTATATCAACCCAATGAAGAATAAAAAATTGTGCACTTATGTTTTTTCAATTAGGGTTATCCATAACAGTGGAAAGTTATCATGGAAATTAACATTTTTACGAGGTTTCGAAGAAGGAGAAATTGTAATTTAAAAAATACGTATCTTGTGGAAAAATGATGGTTAAGGAAAATAATTATGTATGTATTTTAGGAAAAAATATTTATATATTTAATATTAAAGAGATATGTAGTTACTATAAAAATAATTATTTTTAAAAGGATTTTTAACTAACATATTTTGCTATCACATATCAATTCCACCTAAACACATTGGTTGTCTAACTTTTTCATCAATACCTTAACTTTTTATCTAAGAAAATATGTAGAAGTTTTAATTTGCTACATGGTTGACTATTGTTTAGTCAATCTGGTTTCATAAAATTTATGTCACTTTTAATGGGGGAAAGTCGCAACTCAAAGAGTATTTGATGTATTGCATCATACAATTTGAATTATTGGCATCAAACTTTAAGAGAAGAACTATTATATTGCATCGACCTCAATTTTTTTTGTGACGCAAGAGAAAATGATAATTATTTTATTATGTAAGACTTACAAATGTTTTATCGATATGTATTAATTTGTAGAAAATATAATATTCTAATTATAAATTAGAAAAGTGTTTTAAATAACACACATTTCATCTGCTGAGTTTATAAATTTATATTAAATCAATTAAAGATAAAAAATCATGTACTTGTTTTTGTTCAATCAGGTTTACCCATGAAAGGATAAAGTTATTGTGAAATGGTGAAATTAATGTTTTTAGCAGGTGTTAATGATAGAAAACTTATAAATTAAAAAGTAGGTATACTATGGAAAAATGAGCTTTGCGAAAAATAAATACATAACTAATTTACGAAACAATGAAAATATATTTAATATTAAAGTAATGTGTAGTGAACATCATTTAAGATTTTATATATTATTAAAATGTGTCAAAAAATAATTATTTTTAGACACATTTTTAACACATATTTTACTAAAACATATGGCCTAAACCGAAACATGTTGGTTTCTTCTTTCTAATAAATACCTTACTTTTGTCTCCATGTAATTACGTAGAAGTTATAACTTGTTACATGGTTTGCTATTGCTTAGTCAACCTAGTTACTTCAAAATTATATCAAATTTAATGGAAGTAATGCCTAAGTTCTATGTGTATTTGATGTGTTGGTTTTTACGATTTGAACATTATTGGTAGCAAAGGTTAATAGAACATGTTTCTCATCATATGAATTGATAAAGTAACTTCTATTTTGTGTTATTTCTATTAGTTAAACAATAGAACGACTATTGCATGCATCAACATTGATTTTGTCTATAAAGCAAGAGAATAATCATTGTTTCACTCTGTAACACTTGACATATAATTTAGTGGCACATATTAATGTGTAGGAAATGTAATATATAATTATAAATTAGACAAATATACTAAAGAATCTATACTTCAACTTGATGAGTTTATAACTTTATATCAACTCAATAAAGAATAGAACATTTTGCACTTGTGTTTTTTCAATTAGGGTTCTCCATAATAGTAGAAATTTATTATTGAAATTAACTATTTAGGAGTTTTTGAGGAAGGAGAAATTGTAAATTAAAAAGTATGTATCCTGTGGAAAAATGAGTCTTGAAGAAAATAATTCTATAAGTATTTTAGGAAAAAAATATTAATATATTTAATATTAAAGAGATGTGTAGTTACTATAGAAATAATTATTTTTAAAAACGTGTTTAACTAACATATTTTAATATCACACATAAATTCAACCTCTACACAATTGTTGTGTGACTTTTTCATCAACACCTTATCTTTTTCTTTTAGAAAATATGTAGAAACTTTAATTTGCTACATGCTTGATTATTGTTTAGTCAATCTAGTTACATAAGATTTATGTCAGTTTTAGTGGGGTTAATGTCGCCACTCAAAGTGTATTTGATGTGTTGCTTCATACGATTTGGAGATTATTGGTAACAAAGTTTATGAGAATAACTGTTATATGCATCAACCTCGATTTTGTCTATAAAGCAAGAGAAAATAATCATTATTTCATTATGTACCACTTGACATACAATTTAGTGACACATATTAATGTGTAGAAAATGTAATATATAATTATAAATATGAAAAATATACTAAAGAACATATACTTCAACTTCATGAGGCTATAACTGTATATCAACCCAATGAGGAATAAAAAATTGTGCATTTGTGTTTTCTAAATTAGGGCTATCCATAACAGTAGAAAGTTGTTATGGAAATTAACATTTTTACGAGGTGTCGAAAAAGGAGAGATTGTAAATTAAAAAATAGGTATATTGTGGAAAAATGAGTCTTGAAGAAAATAATTATATAAGTATTTTAGAAGAAAAATATTAATATATTTAATATTAAATAGATGCGTAGTTACTATAGAAACAATTATTTTTAAAAACATTTTTAACTAACATATTTTAATATCACATATCAATTCAACCTAGACACATTGGTTGTGACTTTTTCATCAACAGCTTAACTTTTTCTCTTAGAAAACATGTAGTTAATTTGCTATATGGTTGATTATTGTTTAGTCAATCTGGTTACATAAAATTTATGTCAGTTTTAATGGGGTTAACGTCGCCAGTATTTGATGTGTTGCTTTATATGATTTGGAGATTATTGCCAGCAAAGTTTAACAGAAGAACTATTAAATGCATCAACCTCGATTTTGTCTAGAAAAAAAGAGAAAATAATCATGATTTCATTATGTAACACTTGACATACAATTTAGTGACACATATTAATGTGTAGGAAATGTAATATATAATTATAAATATGAAAATAATACTCAAGAATGTATACTTCAACTTTATTAGCCTATAACTTTATATCAACTGAATGAGGAATAAAAAATTGTGCACTTGTGTTTTGTAAATATACTAAACAACATATACTTCAACTTAATGAGCCTATAACTTTATATCAACCCAATGAGGAATAAAAAATTGTGCACTTGTGTTTTGTAAATTATGTTTATCCATAACAGTAGAAATTCATTATGGAAATTAACGTTTTTACGAGGTGTCGAAGAAGGAGAAATTGTAAATTAAAATAATTATATAATTATTTTAGGGAAAAAATATTAATATATTTAATATTAGAGAGATGTGTAAGTATTATAGAAATAATTGTTTTTAGAAATATTTTTAACTAACATATTTTAATATCACACATAAATTCAACCTAAACACAATTGTTGTGTGACTTTTTCATCAATACCTTAGCTTTTTCTCTTAGAAAATATGTAGAAGCTTTAATTTGCTACATGGTTGATTATTGTTTAGTCAATCTGGTTACATAAAATTTATGTCAGTTTTAATGGGGTAATGTTGCCACTCAAAGTGTATTTGATGTGTTGCTTCATATGATAGAACTATTATATGAAGCAACCTCAATTTTTTTTGTAAAGAAAGATAAAACAATCATTATTTGATTATGTAAAACTTACAAATGTTTTATCTATGCTATTAATGTGTAGAAAAAATAATATTGTAATTATATATTAGAAAAGTATACTAAATAACATATACTTCAACCTGATGAGTTTATAAATTTATATTAACTCAATGAAGAATAAAAAATCATACACTTGTGTTTGTTCAATTATGGTTACCCCATGAAAGCATAAAGTTATTATGAAAGGGTGAAATGTGCAATTAACATTTTTAGGAGGTGTGAACGATAGAAAACTTATGAATTAAAACGTAGGTATACCATGGACAAATGAGCTTTGAGAAAAATAATTACATGACTAATTTAGGAAAGAAGGAAAATATATTTAATATTAAAGAAATGTGTAGTGAACATCATTTAAGATTTTATATATTATTAAAATTTTTTGAAAAAATAATTTTTTAGACATAAAAATAATGTCATTTTTAATGGCAGTAATGTTGTCACTCGAAGTGTATTTGATGCGTTGGTTCATAGGATTTGGACATTATTGGCAAGAAAGTTCAATAGAACAACTATTTTATACATCAACCTCGATTTTTTCTGTAAAACAACAGAAAAAAATCATTATTTGATTATGTAAAACTTACAAATATTGTATTGACACGGATTAATGCGTAGAAAATGTAATATTATAATTATAAATTAGAAAAGTATACTAAATAACATATACTTCAACTAGATGAGTTTATAAATTTATATTAACTCAATGAAGAATAAAAAACCATACACTTGTTTTTGTTCAATTAGGGTTACCCATGAAAGCATAAAGTTATTGTGAAAGGATGAATTGTGTAATTAATGTTTTTAGAATGTGTAAATGATAGAAAACTCATAAATTAAAAAAGTAGTTATACTATGAAAAAGTGAGTTTTGAAAAAAACAATTACATGACTAATTTAGGAAACAACGAACATATATTAAATATTAAAGAAATGTGTAGTGAACACAATTTAAGGTTGTATATATTATTAAAATTTATTAAAAAAATAATTTTTTAGAGACATTAGTTTGTTCTTTTTCATCAATACCTTAGGCTTGTCTCCATGCAAATACGTAGAAGTTCTAATTTGTTACTTGGTTTGCTATTGTGTAGTCAACCTAATTACATCAAAATTATATCAATATTAACATCAATAATGTCTTAGCTCAATGTGTATTTGATGTGTTAGTTCGTATGATTTGGACATTATTGGTGGCAAAGGTTTATAGAACATATTTCTCATATGAATTGACAAAGTAACTTCTATTTGGTGGTATTTCTATTAGTTAAACAACAGAACAACTATTATATGCATCAACCTCGATTTTGTCTGTAAAATAGGAGAGAATAATCATTATTTTATTATATAACACTTGACATATAATTTAGTGACACATATTAATGTGTAGGAAATGTTACATACAATTATAAAATCAGACAAATATGCTAAAGAACATATACTTCAACTTGATAAGTTTATAAATTGATATTAACCTAATGAAGAATGAAAATCGTACACTTTTTGTTGTCAATTAGCATAAAACCATAAAGTTATTGTGAAAGGATGGTATGTGAAATTAACATTTTTAGGAGGTGTGAAAGAAAGAAAGCTTATAAATTAAGAAGTAGGTATATTACAGAAAAATGAGCTTTGAAGGAAAATAATTATATCACTATTTTAGGAGAAAATGAAAGTAGATATGATATTAAAGAAATGCGTAATTAACACCATTTAAGATTTTATATATTATTAAAATTTATTATAAAAATAATTATTTTTAAACACATTTTTAAGTCACATGTTTTACTATAACACATTGGTTTCTCACCTTTTCATTAGCAGCTTAATTTTGTCTCCATGAAAATATGTATAAGTTTTAATTTGTTACATGGTTGACTTTGTTTAACAGCAGTAATGTGTCCACTCAATGTGTATTTGATGTGTTGGTTCATACGATTTGGACGTTATTGGTAGATTTCTCAGTACATGAATGGATAAAGTAACTTCCATTTCGTCTTAGTTCTATTAGTTAAAGTAACTCTTGTTTAATGGTACCAATGTGTCCACTCAATTGTTTTTTTTTTTGTAAATCAAGAGAAAACAATCATTGCTTGATTATGTAAGACTTAGATATATTTTATCGACACATATTAATGTGCACAAAATGTCATATATTAATTATAAATCAGACAAGTATACTAAAGAACATATACTTCAATTTGATCAGCTTATAAATTATATGAATGCAATAAAGAATATAAATTCGTATACTTGTGTTTTTTCAATTAGTGTTATCCATAAAAGTAGAAAGTTATTGTCAAAATTAATGTTTTTACGAGTTATAGACGAAGGGGAAATTGTGAATTAAAAAATAGGAATATGGAGTAATCAAAGGTGAGATCAAGGTGAGTGCAAAAATCCTTTTGCATTAGGAGTAATGTCTCCACTAAATATGTATTTTATGTGTTGTTGGTACGATGTTTCTATTTTGTTTTAGTTCTATTAGTTAAACAACAAAACAACTATTATATGCCTCAACCTCATTTTTTTGAAAAAAGCAATAGAAAATAATCATTGTTTGATTATGCAAGACTTGACATACATTTTATTGTCACATATTAATGTGTAGAAAATGTAATATATAATTATAAATCAAATAAGTATACTAAAGAATGTATACTTCAACTTGATGAGCTTATAACTTTATATCAACCTAATAAACAATAAAAAATTGTACACTTGTGTTTTTGCAATTACGGTTATCAATAACAGTGGAAAGTTATTATGGAAATTAACTTTTTTATGAGGTGTTGAAGAAGGAGAAATTGTAAATTAAAAAATAGATATATTGTGGAAAAATGAGTGTTGAAGAAAATAATTATATAATTATTTTAGGAAAAAATATTAATATATTTAATGTTAAAGAGATGAGTAGTTACTATAGAAATAATTATTTTTAAAAACATTTTTAACTAACATATTTTACTATCACCTACTATTCAACCTAAACACATTGGTTGTTTGACTTTTTCATCAACACCTTAATTTCTGTCTCTAAGAAAATATGTAGAAATTTTAATTTGCTAGATGGTTGAATATTGTTTAGTCAATCTGTTTACATAAAATTTATGTTAGTTTTAACGGCGGTAATGTCATCACTCAAAGTGTATTTCATGTGTTGGTTCGTACAATTTGAACATTATTAGCAACAAAATTTAACGGAAGAAGTATTATTTGCATCAACCTCAATTTTTTCTATAAAGCAAGAGAAAACAATTATTATTTTATTATGTATGACTTACAAATGTTTTATCAACACATATTAATGTGTAAAAAATGTAATATTTCAATTATAAATTAGAAAAGTATACTAAATAACATATACTTCAACCTAATAAATTCATAAATTTATATTAACTAAATGAAGAATAAAAAATCATACACTTGTGTTTGTTCAATTAGGGTTATCTATGAAAGTGTAAAGTTATAGTGTAAGGGTGAAAACGTGTAATTAACGTTTTAGGAGGTGTGAATGATAGAAAACTTATAATTTAAAAAGTAGTTATACTATGGAAAAATGAGCTTTGAGAAAAATAATTACATGACTAATTTAGGAAATATTGAAAGTAGGTATATCATTTTAATTGAGGTGTTAGGTATCCATAAGAGTCACCTCTTTGTTTGTAATAGATTAGATTCTCGTTTAGCGTGGATAAGGACTTGTTACCCTTTATTCATACTTGGGAGCTCACTTAGACTCCTTAATCTTGCCTTTAATTTTCCTTTAATTTCCATCCCATTTAGGAAAACTGCTTAAGTTCTGAAGGCTTTAGTCACTTTTAGTTGAGAAAACTTAAAAAGAGAGGAGTGATTTGCATATTAGCTCCCTAGTAGGCCTTACACTTTAAAATGTTTTCACACACACCTAGGAATGTTAGGAGTAGTAATAACACTAGGGAAAATAAAGAAGAAGAATGTAAAAATATAATAAAAGGAGAGTGTGACAAGAATGATAAACCAACCTTACCCACATATTTAAACTCTTTTGATTGGGAAATAGTAGAAAAACAACATAAGGAATTTCGAGAAAATAAGAGAAAACAAAAAAGGGAGGAGAAAAAGATAACGAGATAACCTAGATAGAGAGGAGAGAAGAGAGAAGGAATAAAAAGAAAAAGAGAGATAAGAAAGAAGAGAAAAGGAGAGAAAAGAACGAGAAGAAAGAAGGGAAAGAGAGCTAAAGGAAAAAGAGGAAAGAAGAGAAAAGAATGGGAAGAAAGGAGGGATAGAGAGGGAAAAGAATGGGAACAAAGAAAAGAAAAAGAGAAAAAAGAAAGAGAACAAAGAGAAAAAGAGAGAAAATAAGAGAAAAGAGAAAAAGAGGGAAAATAAAAAAGAAAGAGAAAGAGAACAAAAAGAAAGTGAAAAGATAGAAAAAGAAAAAAAAGAGTTGGAGAGAAAAAAAAGGGAAGAAGAGAAGAAAGAAAAAGACAGTGATGCCTTCGAGATTGCCCTTAAGGAAATATCTACGTCCATTTAGGACTTAGAAGAGCCTAGCACAAACCTTAAACTTCAAATCTCTGCTAGTGACATAGATGAAACTAAGAGATATCTTAGGAATAAAATTATCCCTTCTAAAAGTAAAAGAGAGTCATCCAAAAGAAAGATAGATAAAATACCCTTGAGTGAAAGTGACACCCCTTCCACTAATTCGAGCACTCGTTCTAGTAGTCCTAAGGGTCACCTCTTTGTTTGTAATAGATTAGATTCTCGTTTAGTATGGATAAGGACTTGGTACCCCTTCTTCATACTTAGGAGCTCACTTAGACTCCTTAGTCTTGTCTTTAATTTTTCTTTAATTGCAATCACATTTAGGAAAAGTGCTTAAGGTCCAAAGGCTTAACTCACTTTTGGTTGAGAAAACTTAAAAAGAGAGGAGTGATTTTCATCTTAGTTCCCTAGTAGGTCTTACACTTTGAAAAGTTTGTACACACTTATAGGAACTTTAGGAGTAGTAATAACACTAGGGAAAATAAAGGAGAAGAATGTGAGAATAGAATTAAATAAGAATGTGAGAATAAAATCAAATATGAGTGTGAGAAGAGTGATAAACCAACCTTACCTACATATCTATACTCTTTTGATAGGGAAATAGTAGAAAAACAATGTAGGGAATTTCAGGAAAATGAGAGAAAACAAAAAAAGAGGACAAAAAAAGAACAAGATGAACTAGTAGAGAGGAGAAAAGGAACAAAAAGAAAAAGAGAGACAAGAAAGAAAATGAAGAAGATAAAAAGAGAGAAATGAAAGAGAAGAAAGAAGGGAAAGAGAACTAAAGGAATGGGAGGAAATAAGAGAAAAAGGAGAGAAAAATAGGAAGAAATGAGAGATACAGAGAAAAAAATAGGAAGAAAGAAAATAAAAAGAGAAAAACAACAAAGAGAGAAAAGAAAAGAAAAGAGAAAAAAGAGGAAAAAGAAAAAGAAAAAGAAAGAGATGAAAAAGAAAGTTAAAAGATAGAAATGAAAAAAAAAAGTTGAAGAGAAAAAGAAGGAAGAAGAGAAGAAAGAAAAGGAGAGTGATGCCTTCGAGAATGCCCTTAGTGAAGTGTCTGCCTCCATTAAGGACTTAGAAGAGCCTACCACAAACCTTAAACTTCAAATCTCTTCTAATGACATAGATGAACCTACGAGACATCTTAGGAATAAGACCATCCCTTCTAAAAGTAAAAGAGAGTCATCCAAAAGAAAAATAGATAAAAAACCCTTGAGTGAAAGTGAGACCCTTTCCACTAGTTCGAGCACTCGTTCTAGAAGTCCCAAAAGGGCACATTGCCTTGTTTTGTCCCAAAAGAAAAAGGACGTTAAGGGGAACATCAAATGAAAGGGTACTTATTCATGCGATGATCTCTTCAAAGTTAAAAGGCTTTTTTGGAAGTCATCCTTGTAAAGATACCCAAACACAAAGAGAGAATTTTTTTCAAACAAGATGCAAAATTTTATGGAAAATTTGTTCTCTCATTATGGATGTTGGTTTGTGTTGCAATTGTTGTAGCACAAGGGTGGTTGAAAAGTTAGCACTTACTACTACTCATCATCTTTGCTTGGACTTAATGATAGAAGGTGTAGTAGTAAGAGAGCAAGTGGAGATTAGTTGCTCCATAAGGAAATATCAAGATAAAGTTTTATGTGATGCGGTCCCTATGGAAGCTAGACATGTGTTTTTAGGAAGGTCATGACGCACAATGGCATCTCTAATAAAATCACTCTCTCTTATAAGGGGAAAATGATTACCTTACGTCCTCTGACCCCTACTGAGGTTATAGAGGATAGAAGGATCATGAAGCTTAAGAGAGAGAGAGATAACAATGGAAATAAGGTTGCTGGCAGGAAGACCAAGCCTAAGGAAGATCCACCTTTGCCTTTAAAGGAGGTTCTCTACATAGAAAAATCATCCTGCAAACCCTTACAAAAAGAACTAGTTGAATTTGAGGATGTGCCTATACCATTTGAGCAATTTGATGCACACCCTCAAAATCAACTTGATAAGTGCTCCATTGTATCTAGACAAGTCTCACCTATTATTTCAAAACCTTTGAGCCTAGCCTCTAGTATAATAGGAGAAAGATGGAGAATTGATGTGTGGAGGTAGAGTTAACACTTTTGAAAATTAAAAACCCGCCTCCACTACCCCATTCCAAAGAGGTCTTCTCAAACACCTCTCCCTCCCCCTAAATATCACAGTCGTCTACATGCTCTTACTGCTTTCCTTATTTTATTGTTGACATTGAAAATGAGGAAGAAAGGCCTCAGGATTTGAGGTCAAATCCTTTCCAAGGGGGAGGAGATGATGCAATCCCACCTAGATAGACTTCACTTGGATGGAAGATTACATGAAGTCATGGTCTTAGAATTTGTCTTGTAAATATTTTTATTTTAATTATGAATTAGGGAAGCATTTTAATTCCCTTGAAGGCCTTGTATTTTGGCCACTTTGCTTTAGTTAGGACTTTTTAGGTGTAATTAGTATGAAGCAAGGAGTAGGCTTAGATGAGGCTCTTAGTATAGGCAGTTTGTGCTTGTCCATTCATCTAAAATAAGAGTTATTTTTTGCACCCCTTGGATTAGTCTTGGACGCCCAACTTAAGGCTAATAGACTTGGGTTAATTAGGCTTAATCCTAATGAGGCCCAAGTCTCACATTGCCTTGGTTTGTGTGCCTAAGCTCTCCCTTTAGGCTATATATAGTCATTCCCCTTCATTGTAAATCTCACCTTTGAATTGAATGAAAATAGTCTCTTTGTGAGCACATTCTTAGTAAAACATCTTGAGGATCTCTCTCTTAAGGAACCACTTCCTAGTTGGTTTTTAACAAGGGTTCCCTCCCTTGTGGCAAACCTAAACATTTTGGCTTATCTCTCTTTGAGAGTGGCACTTGACCTCTATTTCTTTCTCCCTCCATAATCCATTTCTTTGGAGCTTGGAACCTTTTGGACAAAGATAAAGGAAGTGCAAAAATCTTTTTTCATTAGTAGTAATGTCTCCACTACATGTGTATTTGATGTGTTGGTTCGTACAATGTTTCTCATTATTGGTTGCAGAGGTTAATGGAACATGCTTCTCATGATATGAATTGATAAAGTAACTTCTAATTTGTTTTAGTTCTATTAATTAAACAACAGAACAACTATTATTAGCATCAACCTCGATTTTGTGTATAAAGCAATAAAAAATCATCATTTTTTATTTTTCAAGACGTGACCTATATTTTATTGACACATATTAATGTGTAGAAAATGTAATATATAATTATAAATTAGATAAGTATACTAAAGAACGTATACTTCAACTTGATGAGCTTATAAATTTATATCAACCTAATAAAGAATAAAAAATCATACACTTGTGTTTTTTTAATTAGGGTTATCCATAACAGTAGAAATTTATTATGGATATTAAACTTTTTACAAGGTGTCGAAGAAGGAGAAATTGCAAATTAAAAGAGTATAATTGGTATACAATATCAATGTAAAGATTTTTATACTAACATTTAATCACAACTTTTCATAAATTTGTTGACTTTACTCATCAGTACTTTAAAAGTCACATAAATGAAATGTCATGATTGAATGTCAGTGTAAAAATCTTTTACACCGACAGTGTACACCAATAAACTCAGCAAAAAATAGGTATATTATGGAAAAATGAGTGTTAAAGAAAATAATTATTAATATATTTAATATTAAAGAGATGTGTAGTTACTATAAAAATAATTATTTTTAAAAACATTTTTAACTAACATATTTTACTATCACATATCAATTCAACCTAAGCACATTGGTTGTCTGACTTTTTCATCAATACCTTAATTTTGTCTCTAAGAAAATATAGAAGTTTTAATTTGCTAGATGGTTCACTATTGTTTAGTCAATATGGTTACATAAAATTTATGTCAGTTTTAATGGCAGTAATGTCGCCACTCAAAAGTACATTTGATGTGTTGGTTCATACGATTTGGACATTATTGGTAGTAGAGTTTAACAGAAGAACCATTGTATGCATCAACCTCAATTTTTTCTGTAAAGAAAGAGAAAACAATCATTGTTTGATTATGTAACACTTACAAATATTTTATCGATACATATTAATGTATAGGGTTTGTAATATTGTAATTATAAATTAGAAAAGTATACTAAATAACATATACTTCAACCTGATGAGTTTACAGATTTATATTAACTCAATGAACAATAAAAAATTATACAGTTGTCTTTGTTCAATTAGGGTTACCCATGAAAGCATAAAGTTATTGTGAAAGGCTGAAGTGTGTAATTAAATTTCTTAGGAGGTGTGAATGATAGAAAACTTATAAATTAAAAAGTAGGTACACTACAGAAAAGCGAGCTTTGAGAAATATAATTACATGACTCATATAGGAAACAATGTAAATATATTTAATATTAAAGAAATGTGTAGTGAACATCATTTAAGATTTTATATATTATCAAAATTTATTAAAAAATAATTATCTTTAGACATATTTTACTAAAACAGCTGGCCTAAACCCAAACACATTGGTTTCCTTTTTTAAAAAAATACCTTTTTTTGTCTCCATGCAAATAACTAGAAGTTCTAATTTGTTACATGGTTCGCTATCGTTTAGTCAACATAGTTACATCAAAATTATGTCAATTTTAATGGAAGTAATGTCTCAGATCAATGTGTATTTGATATGTTGGTTGGTACAACTTGGACATTATTGGTGACAAAGGTTAATAAAACGTGTTTCTCATCCTAGAAATTGATAAAGTAACTTCTATTTTATGTTATTTCTATTAGTTAAAGAACAGAACAACTATTATATACATCTAACTCGATTTTGTCTATAAAGCAAGAGAAAATAATCATTGTTTTATCATGTAACACTTGATTAGTGACGCATGTTAATGTGTAGGAAATGTAACATATGATTATAAATCAGAAAAATATACTAAAGAACTTATACTTCAACTTGATGAACTTATAACTTGCGAACTTGTGTTTTTTTCAATAGTAGAAAGTTATTATGGAAATTAATGTGTTTATGAGGTGTAGAAGAAGGAGAAATTGTAAATTAAAAAATAGGTATATGGTGGAAAGATGAGTGTTGAAGAAAATAATTATATAAGTATTTTAGGAAAAAATATTAATATATTTAATATTAAAGGGATGTGTGGTTACCATTAAAAAGAATTATTTTTGAAAACATTTTTAACTAACATATTTTACTATCACATATCAATTTTCAACCTAAAGACATTGGTTGTCTGACTTTTGCATCAATACCTTAACCTTTTTCTCTAATAAAATGTGTAGAAGTTTTAATTTTCTACATGGTTGACAATTGTTTAGTTAATCTGGTTACATAAAACTTATGCCAGTTTTAATGGGGGTAATGCCGCCACTCAAAGTGTATTTGATGTGTTGCTTCATACGATCTGGACATTGTTGGCAACAAAGTTAATAGAAGAACTATTACATGCATCAACCTCAATTTTTTCTATAAAGCAATAGAACAATCATTATTTGATTATGTAAAACTTACAAATGTTTTATCGACACATATTAATGTGTAGAAAATGTAATACTGTAATTATAAATTAGAAAATTATTCTAAATAACATATACTTCAACCTTATGAGTTTCTGAACTTATGCTAACTCGATTAACAATAAAAAATCATGCAATTGTGTTTGTTCAATTAGGGTTACCCATGAAAGGATAAAGTTAGTGTGAAAGGGTGAAGTGTGTAATTAATGTTTTTAGCAGGTGTGAACAATATAAAACTTATACTAAGGAAGAATAAGCTTTGAGAAAAATAATTACATGACTGATTTTGGAAACAATGAAAATATATTTAATATGAAAGAAATGTGTAGTGAACATCATTTAAGAGTTTATATATCATTAAAATTTATTAAAAATAATTATTATTAGACACATTTTTAATACAAATATTTTATTAAAACATATGGCCTAAACCCAAACACAATGGTTTCTTCTTTTTCATAAATACCTTAGTTTTGTCTCCATGAAAATAAGTAGAATTTCTAATTTGATACATGGTTTGATATTGTTTAGTCAACATAGTTACATAAAAATTATGTCAATTTTAATGGAAGTAATGTCTCAGCTCAATATGTATTTGATGTGTTGGTTGGTATGACTTGGACATTATTGGTGGCAAAGGTTAATAGAATGTGTTTCTCATCATAAGAATTGACAAAGTAACTTCTATTTTGTGTTATTTCTATTAGTTAAAGAACAGAACACCTATTATCTGCATCTACGTCAATTTTGTCTATAAAGAAAGAGAAAATAATCATTGTTTCATCATGCAACACTTGACATATAATTTAGTGACATATATTAATGTGTAGGAAATGTAATATAGGATTATAAATCAGACTAATATACTAAAGAACTTGATGCATGCTCCCCAAACAAGGGCCCTATCACTAGGGTCATGGCTAGGAGAATAGAAGAAGGCATGGCTAGAGTAGAGGGAGGAAGATCTCACCTCCATATGACCATCAAGTTATGCAAGCCATGACTTATTTACTTGTAATTTTTTCTTTTAGGAACCTAGGATTTTATTTTGGACATGTATTAGTCCATTTAATTTTCTAGGAGGTGTCTTAGTAATAAGAAGGGGTAAGATTAGATTTTGGGCCTTTATTTAGGAAATAAAGGGGTAGTTTGATAACTACACCCTCTTTTCCTCAATAAAACCCAAAACTAATAAAGGAGTAATCTTGGCCCTTGGATGAGGTAGCTTGGGCACCAATTCTCATCTAAAGGAGAGGATTGATTGGACTTTGGACTTCAATCCTCCTCCCTTGGATGACTCCTTTTAATCCTAGCACTTCCTTTCCTTCTTGACTTGTCCAAGAGGTTAGCTCCCTCTATAAAAAGGTGCTCCTTCACACTCTTGTATTTTTTTACACTTTATTGAATAGAAAAAATTTGAGTTAGCCAAAATTCTCTTAGTGTCCACCCTTCTCTCTTTGAGAATTCCTTAGGTTTTTTATCAAGGGTTCCATCCCTTGTGGCAAACTTTCCCTGTTAGGCTTATCTTACCTTAAGTGGCGCCTAAAACCACCTCACTTCTTACCTCTCCACAAACCATTTCACCAAAGAAGAAAACCTGTAGAAAAAGATCAAGGGAGGCATGCATCATTACTTATACTTCAACTTGATAAGCTTATAACTTTATATCAACCTAATGAAGAATAAAAACTTGTGCACTTGTGCTTTTTCAATTGGGGTTATCCACAACAGTAGAAAGTTATTATGGAAATTAACGTTTTTATGAGGTGTTGAAGAAGGAGAAATTGTAAATTAAAAGATAGGTATATATTAGAAAAATGAGTGTTGAAGAAAATGATTATATAAGTATTTTTGGAAAAAATATTAATATATTAAATAATAAAGGGATGTGTAATTACTATAAAATAATTATTTTTAAAAACATTTTTAACTAACCTATTTAACTATCACATATCAACCTAAACACATTGGTTGTATGACTTTTTCATCAATACCTTAACTTTCTCTCTAAGAAAATATGCAGAATTTTTAATTTTCTACATGATTCACTAGTTTTTAGTCAATCTGGTTACATAAAATTTATTTAAGTTTTAATGGGGGTAGTATCACCACTCAAAGTGTATTTGATGTGTTGCTTCATACGATTTGGACATTATTGGCTGCAAAGTTTAACAAAAGAACTATTATATGCATCAGCCTTGATTTTTTCAGTAAAGGAAGAGCAAACGTTCATTCTTTGATTATGTCAGACTTACAAATATTTTATCGACACGTATTAATGTGTAAAAATGTAATATTGTAATTATAAGTTACAAAAGTATCTTGAATAACATATACTTCAACCTAATGAGTTTATAAATTTATATTAACTCAATTAAGAATAAAAAATCATGCACCTATTTTTGTGCAATTAGGGTTACCCATGAAAGGATAAAGTTATTGTGAATGGGTGAAATTAACATTTTTAGCAGGTGTGAACGATATAAACTTATAAATTTAAAAGTAGGTATACTATGGAAAAATGAGAGTTGAGAAAAATAATTGCAAGACTAATTTATGAAACAATGAAAATATATTTAATATTAAAGAAATTTATAGTGCACATCATTTAAGATTTTATATATTATTAAAATTATTAAAAAATAATTATTTTTATACACATTCTTAACAAACATATTTTACAAAAAGATATGGCTTAAACACAAACACATTGGTTTCTTCTTTTTCATCAATACCTTAGTTTTGCTCCATGCAAATACGCAGAAGTTCTAATTTGTTATATGCTTCACTATTGTTTAGTCAACCTAGTTACATCAAAATTATGTCAATTTTCATGGCAGAAATGTCTCAGCTCAATGTGTGTTGGTTTGTACGATTTGGACATTATTGGTGGCAAAGGTTAATAGAACATGTTTCACATCATATGAATTGAGAAAGAAACTTCTATTTTGTGTTATTTCTATTAGTTAAAGAACCGAACGACTACTATATGCATCAACGTTGATTTTGTCCATAAAGCAAGAGAGTATAATCATTGTTTCGTCATGTAACACTTGACATATAATTTAGTGAGACATATTGATGTTTAGGAAATGTAATATATAATTATAAATCAGACAAATATACGAAAGAACATATACTTCAACTTGATCAGCTTATATCAACCCCCAATGAAGAATAAAAAATTGGGCACTTGTGTTTTTTCAATTAGGGTTATCCAAGCAGTAGAAAGTTATTATGGAAATTAACGTTTGGACGAGGTGTCTAAGAAGTAGAAATTATAAATTAAAAAATAGGTATCTTGTTTAAAAGGGAGTGTTGAAGAAAATAATTATATAAGTATTTTAGGAAAAAATATTAATGTATTTAATATTAAAGAGATGTGTAGTTACTATAAAATAATTATTTTTAAAAGCATTTTTGACTAACATATTTTACTATCACATATCAATTTAACCTAAACACATTGGTTGTCTAACTTTTTCATCAATACCTTAACTTTTTCTCTAAGAAAATATGTAGAAGTTTTAATTTTCTACATGGTTGACTATTGTTGCTTCATATGATTTGCACATTATTGGCAACAAAGTTTAACAGAAGAACTATTATATGCGTTAACCTCGATTTTTTCTATAAAGCAAGAGAAAAAAATCTTTATTTGATTATGTAAAATTTACAAATGTTTTATCGACACATATTAATGTGTAGAAAATTTAATATTGTAATTATAAATTAGAAAATTTTTCTAAATAACATAAACTTCAACCTTATGAGTTTATAAATTTATGCTAACTCAATTAACAATAAAAAATCATGCCCTTGTGTTTGTTCAATTAGGGTTACCCATGAAAGTATAAAGTTATTTTGAAGGGGTGAAGTATGTAATTAATATTTTTAGTAGGTGTGAACGATAGAAAACTTATAAATTAAAAAGTAGGTATTCTAAGGAAGAACGAGCTTTGATGGAAGTAATGGAAGTTATGGAAATTAACGTTTTTACGAGGTGTTAAAGAAGGAGAAATTGTAAATTAAAAAATAGGTATATATAGGAAAAATGAGTGTTGAATGATTATATAAGTATTTTGGGAAAAAATATTAATATATTAAATAATAATGGGATGTGTAGTTACTATAAAAATAATTATTTTTAAAAACAATTTTAACTAACATATTTTGCTATCAAATATAAATTCATCCTAAACACATTGGTTGTGTGACTTTTTCATCAATACCTTAACGTTTTCTCAAAGAAAATGTGAAGAAGTTTTAATTTGCTACATGGTTGACAATTATTTAGTCAATTTGGTTGCATAAAATTTATGTAAGCTTTAATGGGGTAATGTCGCCACTCAAAGTGTATTTCATATGTTGCTTCATACGATTTGGACATTATTGGCAACAAAGCTTAACAGAAGAACTATTATATGCATCAACCTCGATTTTTTCTGTAAATCAAGAGAAAACAATTATTATTTGATTATGTAAAACTTACAGATGTTTTATCGACACATGTGAATGGATAGAAAATGTCATATTGTAATTATAAATTAGAAAAGTATTCTAAATAACATATAGTTCATGAGTTTATAAATTTATATTAACTCAATTAAGAATAAAAAATCATGCACTTGTGTTTGTTCAATTAAGGTTACAAATGAAAGGATAAAGTTATTGTGAAAGGGTGAAGTGTGTACTCAATGTTTTTAGCATGTGTGAACGATATAAAACCTATATATTAAAAAGTAGGTATACTAAGGAAAAATGAACTTTGATAAAAATAATTACATTTTTGTATATTTAATATTAAAGAAATGTATAGTGAACTTCATTTAAGATTTTATATATTATTAAAATTTATTAAAAAATAATTATTTTTTGACACATTTTTAACACACATATTTTGCTAAAACATATGGCCTAAACCCCAACACATTGGTTTCTTCTTTTTCATCAACGCCTTAGTTTTGTCTCCATGAAAATAAGTAGAACTTCTAATTTGTTACATGGTTCGGTATTGTTTAGTCAACATAGTTACATCAAAATTATGTCAATTTTAATGGAAGTAATGTCTCATATCAATGTATATTTGTTGTGTTGGTTGGTATGGCTTGGACATTATTGGTGGTAAAGGTTAATAGAACGTATTTAATATTATTTGAAACAAAGTTTAAGAGCTTATACTTCAACTTGATGAGCTTATAACTTTATATCAACCCAATGAAGAATAAAAAATTGCAAAATTATGTTTTTTTCAATTAGGGTCATCCGTAACAGTACACAATTATTATGAAAATCAACATTTTTACGAGGTGTGGAAGAAGGAGAAATTGTAAACTAAAAAATAGGTATATATTGGAAAAATGAGTGTTTAAGAAAATGCTTATATAAGTATTTTAGAAAAAAATATTAATATATTTAATAATAAAGGGATGTGTAGTTACTATACAAATAATTATTTTTAAAAACATTTTTAACTAACATATTTTACTATCACACATCAATTCAATGTAAACACATTGGTTGTTTGACTTTTTCATCAATACCTTAACTTTTTATCAAAGAAAATGTGTAGAAGTTTTAATTTACTACATGGATGACTATTGTTTAGTCAATCTAGTTACATAAAATTTATATCAAAATGGTAGTAATGTCGCCATTGAAAGTGTATTTGATGTGTTGCTTGATATGATTTGGACATTATTGGCAACAAAGTTTAATAGAAGAACTATTATATGCATCAACCTCGATTTTTTGTGTAAAGCAGGAGGAAACAATCATTATTTGATGATATAAAACTTACAAATGTTTTATCGACACATATTAATGTGTAGAAAATGTAATATTGTAATTATAAATTAGAAAATTATTCTAAATAACATATACTTCAACCTTATGAGTTTATAAATTTATACTAACTCAATTAATAATAAAAAATCATGCACTTGTGTTTGTTCAATTAGGGTTACCCATGAAAGGATACAGTTATTATGAAAGGCTAAAGTGTGTAATTAATGTTTTTAGCAGGTGTGAACAATAGAAAACTTATAAATTAAAAAGTAGGTACAGTATGAAAAAATGAGCCTTGAAAAAATAATTACATGACAAATTTTGGAAAAAATGAAAATATATTTAATATTACAGAAATGTGTAGTGAACATCATTTAAGATTTTATATATTATTAAAATTTATTATAAAATAATTATTTTTAGCACATTTTTAACACACATATTTTACTAAAATATATGGCCTAAACCCAAACACCTTGGCTTTGTCTCCATGCAAATAAGTAGAAGTTCTAATTTGTTACAAGGTTCGGTATTATTTATTCAACATAGTTACATCAAAATTATGTCAATTTTAATGGAATTAATGTCTCAGATCAATGTGTATTTGATGCGTTGGTTTGTATAACTTGGACATTATTGGTGGCAAAGGTTAAGAGAACGTGTTTCTCATTATAAGAATTGTCAAAATCACTTCTATTTTATGTTATTTCTATTAGTTAAAGAACAGAACAACTATTATATGCATCTGCCTCTATTTCGTCTATAAAGCAAGAGAAAAGAATCATTGTTTCATCATGTAATACTTGACATATAATTTAGTGACACATATTAATGTGTAGGAAATGTAATACATGATTATAAATCAGACAAATATACTAAAGAACTTATACTTCAACTTGATGAGCTTATAACTTTATATCAACCCAATGAAGATTAAAAATTGTGCACTTGTGTTGTTTCAATTAGGTTTATCCATAATAGTAGACAGTTATTATGGAAATTAATGTTTTTATGAGGTGTCGAAGAAGGAGAAATTGTAAATTAAAATATAGGTATATTGTGGAAAAATGAGTGTTGAAGAAAATAATTATATAAGTATTTTAGGAAAAAATATTAATATATTTAATAATAAAGAGTTGTGTAGTTACTATAAAAATAATTATTTTTAAAAACATTTTTAACTAACATATTTTACTATCACATATCAATTCAACCTAAACACATTGGTTGTCTAACTTTTTCGTCAATACCTTAACTTTTTCTCAAAGAAAATGTGTAGAAGTTTTAATTTGCTACATGGTTGACAATTATTTAGTCAATTTGGTTACATAAAATTTATGTCAGCTTTAATGGGGGTAATGTCGCCAGCCAAAGTGTATTTGATGTGTTGCTTGATACGATTTGGACATTATTGGCAACAAAGTTTAACAGAAGAACTATTATATGCATCAAGCTCAATTTTTTCTTGTAAAGTAACAGAAAAGAATCATTATTTGATCATGTGTAGAAAATTTAATATTGCAATTATAAATTAGGAAAAGTATTCTAAATAACATATATTCTAAATGTAATATTGTAATTATAAATTAGGAAATGTAATATATGATTATGAATCAGACAAATATACTAAAGAACTTATACTTCAACTTGATGAGCTTATAACTTTATATCAACCCAATGAAGAATAAAAAATTGTGGATTTGTGCTTTTTTCAATTAGGGTTATCCACAACAGTAGACAATTATTATGGAAATTAAGGTTTTTATGAGGTGTCGTAGAAGGAGAAATTGTAACTTAAAAAATAGGTATATGATGCAAAAAAGCTTTTGCATTCCCCTTGATCTTTCTCCTTGAGGTTTCAAGCACCATGAAATGGATGATGGAGGGAAAAGAAAATGGAGGTAAGGCGCCACTCTCAAAGAGAGATAAGCCAAAATATTTAGGTTTACCACAAGGGAAGGAACCCTTGATAAAAACCAACTAGGAAGAGGTTCCTCAGGAGAGAGGATCCTCAAGACCTTTTACTAAGAATGTGTTCACAAGGAGACTATTTTCATTAAACTTCAAAGGTGAAATTTACAATGATGGGGAATGAGTATATATAGCCTAATGGGAGAGTTTGGGCACACCTTTCTATGCAATGTGGGACTTAAGTGAAGGACCAAAGTTCATCCCATGGGTGCAATTAGCATCTCCTAAATTGAATGGGCTAGCCCAAAATCATGTCTTGACTTATGCTCCCATTCTAAGCTTACTGCTCATTTTTAACTAAAGACACCTATACCTTCTAAACTAAAAAGAAGATTGTCCAATATACATGGCCTTAAAGGAATTAAAAATATGCTTCTATTTAGTTAATTAAAATAAAATATTTACAAGCTAAAAATGAAGACTATGGCTTCCAATCTTCAATGAGCTTTCATCCATGCCATGCCTTTCTGGAATCCGCCTAGACATGATGCATGCTAGGTGAGATTGCATCATCTCCTTCCCCTTGGAGAGGATTTGACCTCAAATCTTGAGGCCTTTCTTCCTTTTTTTCAAATTCTGCAAGAAAGTAAGAGCAGTAGTAAGTATATGCAGACAAGTGGTTTTAGGGGGAGTGAAAAGTCTATAAGAAGACCTCCTAGAAATGGGGTAGTGGAGTTTGGCACTAAGGCTTAAAAATATTTTAGTGTGCATGTGCCTCCACATAGTAGTTCCCATCCTCCTCCTATTGCACTAGATACTAGCCTCAAAGGTTTTGAAATAGTAGGCGAGACTAGTCTAGGTGTAATGGAGCACTCATCAAGTTGGATTTGAGGTTGTGCATCAAAGTTCTCAAACGGTATAGGCACAACCTCAAATTCAACATGTTCTTTTTGTAAAGGTTGACAAGAATATTTTCCTATGTAGAGAACCTTCTTTGAAGGAAAAGGTGGATCTTCCTTAGATTCGGTCTTCCTACCAACAACCTTATTTTCATTTTTATCCCTCTCTCTCTTACGCTTCATGATCCTTCTATGCTCCATAACCTCGGTAGGGGTAAGAGGATCTAAGGTAATCTTTTTCCCCTTATAAGAGAGAGTGATTTTATTAGAGATGCCATTATGCAAAGTTGCCCTATCATGTTGCCATGGCCTTCCTAACAACACGTGACTAGCTTCCATAGGGATCACATCACGTAAAATTTTATCTTGATATTTTCCTATGGAGAAGCTAATCAACACTTGCTCTCTTACTACTACAGCTTCTTCATTATTAAGTTCATTCAAGCATAAGGTGAAGGATAAGGAGTAGTAGTAAGTGCTAACTTTTCAACCACACTTGTGCTACAACAATTGCAACACAAACCACCATCCACAATGAGAGACAAGTTTTCCCTAAAATTTTGCATCATGTTTGAAAAACATTCTCTCTTTGTGTTTGGGTGTCTTTACAAGGATGGCTTCCAAGAAGAATTTTAACTTTGAAGAGATCATCATATGAATAAGTACCTTTTTCATTTTATGTTCCCTTAAAGTATTTTTTCTTTTGGGACAAAACAAGGAAATGTGCCCTTTTTCTAAACATTTAAAATATTTAGGACTTCTGGAACGAGTGCTCGAACTAGTGGAATCTCACTCAAGGGTTTTTTATCTATTTTCTTTTGGATGACTCTCTTTTATTTTTAGAATGGATGGTCTTATTCCTAAGATGTCTCTTAGGTTCATATATGCCATTAGAAGATATTTGAAGGTCAATGTTTGAGCTAGGCTCTTCTAAGTCCCTGATAGAGGTAGACACCTCACTAAGGGCGCTCTCAAAGGCATCACTCTCCTTTTCTTTCTTCTCTTCTTCCCATCTTTTTCTCTTTAACTCTTTTTTCTCTATCTTTTCATTTTTTCCCTCTATTTCTCTTTCTTTTTCTTTTTTCCTCTCTTTCTCTTTCCTTTTCTTTTCTCTCTCTTTCTCTTTCTTTTTCTTTTTCCTTTCTTTCTCTTTTCTCTCTTTTTCTCTTTGTTCTCTTTCTCTTTTCTCTATTTCTTTTCTCTCCTCGCATTATTTTCTCTCTCTATCTCTCATTTCTTCCCATTCTTTTC
Source organism: Psophocarpus tetragonolobus (assembly GCA_037954015.1). Taxonomy (NCBI): domain Eukaryota; kingdom Viridiplantae; phylum Streptophyta; class Magnoliopsida; order Fabales; family Fabaceae; genus Psophocarpus; species Psophocarpus tetragonolobus. Next base: position 39,515,372 of record CM075690.1, on the reverse strand, counting down.
TATCTTTTTCTCTTATTTCCTCCCATTCCTTTAGCTCTCGCTTTCTTCTTTCTTCTCTCTCTTTTTCTCTTATTTCCTCACATTCCTTTAGTTCTCACTCCCTTCTTTATTGTCTATCTTTTCTCTCTTTTTCTTGTCTTTCTTTTCATTCTTGTTTCTCTTTTTATTTTTGTTCATTCTCTCTTCTCTGTCTAGTTCGTCTTGTTCTCTTTTCCTCTTCTCTTTTTGTTTTCTCTCATTTTTCAAATTCCCTAAGTTGTTTTTCTACTATTTCCCAATCAACAAAGTATGGATATATGGGCAAGGTTAGTTTATCACTCTTCTCATACTTTTCTTTTATTCTATTCTCACATCCTTCTACTTTATTTTTCCTAGTTTTATTACTACTCCTAACACTCCTAGATATGTGTAAAAACATTTCAAAGTGTAAGGCCTAGGGAACTAATATGCAAAACACTCCTCTCTTTTTGTTTTCTCCTAAAGTGTTAAGATCATTTGGAACTCTAACGCTTGTTAAAACTTTGAAAGCAAATAAAGAAATTTATAGCAAAGCTAAAGGATTCTAACGTGCTTCTAAGTATGAATAACGGGTACCAATTCCTTATCCACACTAAAACGAGAAACTAAGGTTTATTACACTCAAAACGAGAAGCTAAGGTTTATTTTTAAAAAGATTTTTTACTAACATATTTTACTATCACATATCAATTCAACCTAAACACATTGGTTGTCTGACTTTTGCATCAATACCTTAACTTTTTCTCTAAGAAAATATGTAGAAGTTTTAATTTTCTACATGGTTGACTATGGTTTAGTCTATCTAGTTACATAAAATTTGTGTCAGTTTAAATGGGACATTATTGGTAACAAAGTTTAACAGAAGAACTATAATATGCATCAACCTCAATTTTTTCTGTAAAGCAAGATAAAACAATCATTATTTGATTATGTGAAACTGACAATTGTTTTATCGACACATATTAATGTATTGAAAATGTAAGATTGTAATTATAAATTAGAAAAGTATTCTAAATAACATATACTTCAACCTGATGAGTTATAAATTTTGTATTAACTGAATTAAGAATAAAAGATCATGCACTCGTGTTTGTGTTTGTTCAATTAGGGTTACCCATGAAAGGATAAAGTTATTGTGCAAGGGTGAAGTGTGTAATTAACGTTTTTAGCAAGATCGAACGATAGAAAACTTAATGATAAAAAAGTAGGTATACTATGGAAACATGTGCTTCAAGAAAAATAATTACATGACTAATTTAGCAAACAATGAAAATATATTTAATATTAAAGAAATGTGTAGTGAACATCATTTAAGATTTTATATATTATTAAAATTTATTAAAAAATAATTATTTTAGACACATTTTTAACACACGTATTTTACTCAAACATATGGCCTTAACCTAAACACATTTGTTTCTTCTTTTTCATCAATACCTTACTTTCGTCTCCATGCAAATATACAGGACTTTGAAGTTCTTACATGGTTTGCTATTGTTTAGTCAACCTAGTTACATGAAAATTATGTCAAATTTAATGGAAGTAATGTCTCAATTCAATGTGTATTTGATGTGTTGGTTTGTAAGTATAAAGGAGTGTTGAAGAAATTATAAATTAAAAAATAGGTATCTTGTCGAAAAAGGAATGTTGAAGAAAATAATTATGTAAGTATTTTAGGAAAAAATATTAATATATTTAATATTAAAGAGATGTGTAGTTACTATAAAAATAATTATTTTTAAAAGCATTTTTGACTAACATATTTTACTATCACATATCAATTCAACCTAAACACATTGGTTGCTAACTTTTTCATCAATACCTTAAGTTTTTCTCTTAGAAAATATGTAGAAGCTTTAATTTGCTACATGGTTGATTATTGTTTAGTCAATCTGGTTACATAAAATTTATGTCAGTTTTAATGGGCGTAATGTCATCACACAAAGTGTATTTGATGTGTTGCTTCATACGATTTGGAGATTATTGGTAGCAAAGTTTAACAGAAGAACTATTATATGAATCAACCTCGATTTTTTCTATAAAGCGGGAGAAAACAATCATTATTTCATTATGTAAGACTTACAAATGTTTTATCAACCCGTATTAATGTGTAGAAAATATAATATTGTAATTATAAATTATAAAAGTAGTCTATATAAGATATACTTCAACATGATGAGTGTATCAATTTATATTAACTTAATTAAGAATAAAAATCATGCAGTTATTTTTTGTTCAATTACGGTTACCCATGAAAGGATAAAGTTATTTTGAAAGGGTGAAATTAACGTTTTTAAAAGGTGTGAATGATAGAAAACTTATAAATTAAAAATTAGGTATACTATGGAAAAATGAGCCTTGAGAAAAATAATTACATGACTAATTTAGAAAACAATGAAAATATATTTAATATTATAGAAATATGTAGTGAACATCATTTAAGATTTTATATATTATTAAATTTATTAAAAATAATTATCTTTAGACACATTTTTAACACACATATTTTACTAAAACATATGGCCTAAACCGAAACACATTGGTTTCTTCTTTTTCATCAATGCCTTAGTTTTGTCTCCATCAAAATACGTAGAAGTTCTAATTTGTTACATGGTCTGCTAAATTTTATTCAACCTAGTTAAATCTAAATTATGTCAATTTTAATGGAAGTAATGACTCAGCTCAATGTGTATTTGATGTGTTGGTTTCTACGATTTGGACATTATTGGGGGAAAAGGTTAATAGAACATGTTTTTCATCATATGAATTGACAAAGTAACTTCTATTTTGTGTTATTTCTATTAGTTAAAGAATAGAAGGACTATTATATGCATCAACGTTGATTGTCTATAAAGCAAGACATTATAATCTTTGTTTCGTTATATAACACTTCACATATAATTTAGTGACACATATTCATGTTTAGGAAATGTAATATATAATTATAAATAAGAAAATATACCAAAGAACGTATACTTCAACATGATCAGCTTCGAACATTATATGAACCCAATAAAGAATATAGAATTATGCACTTGTGTTTTATCAATTAGGGTTATCTATAACAGCAGAAAGTTATTATGGAAATTAACGTTCACGAGGTGTCGAAGAAGGAGAAATTGTAATTATGTAAGTATTTTAGAAACAAATATTAATATATTTAATATTAAAGAGATGTGTAGTTACTATAAAAAAATTATTTTTAAAAGCATTTTTAACTAACATATTTTAGTAACACATATCAATTCAACCTAAACACATTGGTTGTGTGACTTTTTCATCAAGACATTAACTTTTTCTCTTAGAAAATATGTAGAAGCTTTAATTTGCTACATGGTTGATTATTGTTTAGTCCATCTGGTTACATAAAATTTATGTCAGTTTTAATGGGGATAATGTCGCCACTTAAATTGTATTTCATGTGTTGCTTCATATGATTTAGAGATTATTAGCAGCAAAGTTTCACAGAAGCAGTATTATATGCATCAAGCTCAATTTTTTCTGTAAAGTAAGAGAAAACCATCATTATTTGATTTTGTATAGAAAATGTAATACTGTAATTATAAATTAGGAAAAGTATTCTAAATAACATATACTTCAAACCGATGAGTTTATAAATTTATATTAACTCAATTAAGAATAAAAAATCATGCACTCGTGTTTGTTCAATTAGGGTTACCCATGAAAGGATAAAGTTGCTGTGAAAGGGTGAAGTGTGTAACTAATGTTTTTAGCAGGTGTGAGTGATAGAAAACTTGTAAATTAAAAAGTAGGTATACTATGAAAAAATAAGCTTTGAGAAAAATAATTACATGACTAATTTAGGAAACAATTAAAATATATTTAAGATTAAAGAAATGAGTAGTGAACATCATTTAAGATTTTATATATAAAAATTTATTAAAAAATAATTATTTTTAGACACATTTTTAACACACATATTTTAATAAAACATATGGCATAAACCCAAACACATTGGTTTCTTCTTTTTCATCAATACCTTAGTTTTGTCTCCATTCAAATAACTAGAAGTTCCAATTTGTTACATGGTTCGATATTGTTAAGTCAACCTAGTTACATCAAAATTCTGTCAATTTTAATGGAAGTAATGTCTTGGCTCAATGTGTATTTGATGTGTTGGTTCGTAGGATTTGGACATTATTGGTGGAAAAGGTCAATAGAACATATTTCTCATCATATGAATTGACAAAGTAACTTCTATTTTGTGTTATTTCTATTAGTTAAATAACAGAACAACTACTATATGCATCAACCTCAATTTTGTCTATAAAGTAGGAGAAAATAATCATTGTTTTATTATGTAAGACTTGACATATAATTTAGTGACACATATTAATGTGTAGGAAATGTAACATACAATTATAAAATCAGACAAATATGCTAAAGAACATATACTTCAACTTCATAAGTTTATAAATTGATATTAACCTAATGAAGAATGAAAATCTATACTTTTTTTTGTCAATTCGCATAAAAGTATAAAGTTATTGTGAAAGGATGGTATGTGAAATTAACATTTTTAGGAGGTGTCAAAGAAAGAAAGCTTATAAATTAAGAAGTAGGTACACCATAGAAGAATGAGCTTTGAAGGAAAATAATTATATGACTATTTCAGGAAAAAATTAAGATAGATATGATATTAAAGAAATGTGTATTATATGCATCATGTTTCTCATCATGTGAATTGACAAAGTAACTTCTATTTTGTGTTATTTCTATTAGTTAAACAATAAAACAAGTATTATATGCATCAACCTCGATTTTGTCTATAAAGCAAGAGAAAATAATCATTGTTTCATTATGTAAGACTTGTTATATAATTTAGTTACACAAATTAATGTGTAGGAAATGTAACATGTAATTATAAAATCATATAAATATGCTAGAGAACATATACTTGAACTTGGTGAACTTATAACTTTATATGAAGCTAATAAAGAATATATATCCATACACTTGTGTTTTTTCAATTAGTGTTATCCATAAAAGTAGAAAGTTATTGTGAAAATTAACGTTTTTACGAGTTATGGAAGTAGGAGAAATTGTGAATTAAAAAAGAGTTATCTTATGGAGAACTGATAAATTTATGTTAAATCAATGAAGAATAAAAAATCATACACTCTTGTTTGTTCAATTAAGGTTAACCATGAAGGCATAAAGTTATTGTCAAAATGAAGTGTGTAATAATGTCTTTAGGAGGTGTGAAAGAAGGAAAAATTAGAAATTGAAAAGTAGGTATATTGCAAAAAAATGAGGCTTGAAGAAAAACAGCTATATGAAGTAATTAACATTATTTAAGATTTCATATATTATTAAAATTTATTATAAAAGCAATCATCTATAAACCCATTTTTAACTCACATATTTACTAAAACAGATAACCTCACCAAAACATATTGGTTTCTCACTCTATCATCAATACCTTAATTTTGTCTCCATGCACATATGTCGAAGTTTTAATTTGTTATATGATTAACTATTGTTTAGTCAATCTAGTTTCATCAAAATTATGTAAATTTCAATGGCAGTAATGTCTCCACTAATGTGTATTTGATGTGTTGGTTCGTACGATGTTTCTCATTATTGCTTGCAAAGGTTAATGGAACATGTTTCTCATCACATGAAATGATAAAGTATCAACCTCACTTTTGTGTATAAAGCAATATAAAATAATAATTGTTTGATTATGGAAGACTAGACATATATTTTATTGAAACATATTAATGTGTAGAAAATGTAATATATAATTATCAAATAGACAAGTATACTAAAGAACGTATACTTCAACTCGATGATCTTATAACTTTATATCAATCTAATAAAGAATAAACAAATTGTGCATTTGTGTTTTTTCAATTAGGGTTATCCATAACAATAGAAAGTTATTATGGAAATTAAAGTTTCTACGAGGAGTCGAAGAAGGAGAAATTGTAAATTAAAATATAGGTATATTGTGGAAAAATCAATGCTGAAGAAAATAATTATATAAGTATTGTAGGAAAGAATATTAATACATTTAATATTAACTAGATGTGTAGTTACTATAAAAATAATTATTTTTAAAAACATTTTTAGCTAACATATTTTAGTATCACATATCAACTCAACCTAAACACACTGGTTGTCTGACTTTTCATCAAAAGCTTAATTTTGTCTCTAAGAAATATGTAGAAGTTTTAATTTACTACACGGTTGACAATTGTTTAGTCAATCTAGTTACATAAAGCTTATGTCATTTTTAATGGCGGTAATGTCGCCACTCAAAGTGTAGTTGATGTGTTCGTTCATAAGATTTGGACATTATTGGCAGCAAAGTTTAATAGAAGAACTATTATATGCATCAACCTCGATTTTTTCTGTAAGGCAAGAGAAAACAATCATTATTTGATTATGTAACACTTACAGATTTTTTATCTAGCATATTAGTGCGTAGAAAATGTAATATTGTTGTAAGTATAAATTAGAAAAGTATGCTAAATAACATATAATTCAACCATATAAGATTAAAAATTTATAGTAACTCAATGAAGAATAAAAAATCATGCAGTTGTGTTTGTTCAATTAGGGATCCCATGAAAACATAAAGTTATTGTGAAAGGGTGAAGTGTGTAATTAACATTTTTAGGAGGTATGAAAGATAGAAAACTTATGAATTAAGTAGTAGGTATACTATGAAAAAATGAGCTTTGAGAAAAATAATTATATGATTAATGTAGGAAACAATGAAAATATATTTAACTTTAAAACATGTGTAGTGAACATCGTTTAAGATTTTGTATATTATTAAAAATTATTACAAAAATAATTCTTTTTAGACACATTTTTAACTCACATATTTTACTAAAACATATGACCTGAACCCAAACACGTTGGTTTCTTCTTTTTCATCACTACCTTAGTTTTGTCTCCATTCAAATACATAAAAGTTCTAGTTTGTTACATGGTTCATTATTGTTTACTCAACCTAGTTACATCAAAATTATGTCAAATTTAATGGAAGTAATATCTAAGCTCAATGTGTATTTGATGTGTTGGTTTGTACGATCTGGACCTTTTTGGTGGCAAAGGTTAATAGAACATGTTTCTCATCATATGAATTGACAAAGTAGCTTTCATTTTGTGTTATTTCTACTAGTTAAGGAACAGAGCAACTATTATACACATCAACCTCGATTTTGTCTATAAAGCAACAGAAAATAATCATTGTTTCATTATGTAACACATGACATATACTTTAGTCACATATATTAATGTGTAAGAAATGTAATATATAATTATAAATCAAACAAATGTACTGAACAACGTATACTTCAACTTGATGAGCTTATAACTTTATATCAACCCAATGAAGAATAAAAAGTTGTGCACCTATGTTTTTCCAATTAGGGTTATCCATAAGAGTAGAAATTGATTATGGAAAAATGAGTGTTGAAAAAATAATCATCTATGTATTTTAGGAAAAAATATTAATATATTTTTAAAAACATTTTTAACTAAGATATTTTACTATCACATATCAACCTAAACACAATGGTTGTCTGACTTTTTCATCATTACCTTAACTTTTTCTCTAAGAAAATTTGTAGAAGTTTTAATTTCCTACATGTTTGACTATTCTTTAGTCAATATGTTTACATAAAATTTATGTCAGTTTTAATGGGGTAATATCGCCACTCAAAATGTATTTGATGTGTTGCTTCAGACAATTTGGAAATTATTGGCACCAAAGTTTAACGGAAGAACTATTATATTCATCAACCTCGATTTTTTCTGTAAAGCAACAGAAAACAATCATTATTTGATTATGTAAGACTTACAAATGTTTTATGACACATATTAATGTCTAGAAAATGTAATATTGTTGTCATAAATTAGAAAGGTATTTTGAATAACATATACTACAACCAGATGAGTTTATAAATTTATATTAACAATATTAAGAATAAAAAATGATCCACTTGTTTTTCCTCAATTAGGGTTACCCATGAAAGGATAAACTTATTGCTATTGGGTCAAATTAACGTTTTTAGCAAGTGTTAATGATAGAAAACTTATAAATTAAAAAGTAGGTATACTATGGAAAAATGAGCTTTGATAAAAATAATTACATGACTAATTTAGGAAATAATGAAAATATATTTAATATTAAAGAAATGTGTAGTGAAAATCATTTAAGATTTTATATATTATTAAATTTATTAAAAATCATTATTTTTAGACACATTTTTGACTCACATATTTTGCGAAAACATATGGCCTAAACCCAAACACATTGGTTTCTTCTTTTTCATCAATGCCTTAGTTTGGTCTCAATGCAAATATGTAGAAGTTCTAATTGGTTACATGGTTGCTATTACTTAGTCAACCTAGTTACATAAAAATATAACATTTTAATGAAAGTAATGTCTCAACTCAATGTGTATTTGATGTGTTGGTTTGTATGATTTGGACATTATTGGTGGAAAAGGTTAATAGAACATGTTTCTAATCATATGAATTGACAAAGTAACTTCTATTTTGTGTTATTTCTATTAGTTGAAGAACAGAACAACCATTATATGCATCAACCTCGATTTTGTCCATAAAGCAAGAGAAAATACCATTATTTCATTATGTAACACTTGACATATAAGTTAGTGACACATATTAATGTGTAGGAAATGTAATATATAATTATAAATCAGACAAATATATTAAAGAACTTATACTTCAACTTTATGAGCTTATAACTTTATATCAACCCAATGAAGATTAAAAATTGTGTACTTGTGTTTTTTCAACTAGGGTTATCCATAACCGTAGAAAGTTATTATAGAAATTAACGTTTTTACGAGGTGTCAAAGAAGGATAAATTCTAAATTAAAAAATAGGTATCTTGTGGAAAAAGGTGTGCTGAAGAAAGTAATTATATAAGTATTTTAGAAAAAGATATTAATATGTTTAATATTAAAGAGATGTGTAGTTACTATAAAAGTATTTTTTTTTAACTAACATATTTTACTATCACATATCAATTCAACGTAAACACATTTATTGTCTGACTTTTTTATCAATACTTTAACTTTTTCTGTAAGAAAATATATAGAAGTTTTAATTTGCTACAGGGTTACATAAAATTTATCTCAATTAGAGTTACCCATGAAACGATACAATTATTATGAAAGGGTGAAATTGATGTTTTTAGGAGGTGTTAACAATAGAAAACTTATAAATTAAAAAGAAGGTATACTATGGAAAAATGGGCTTTGAGAAAAATAACTACATAACTAAGATGGAAATATTAAAGTAATGTGTAGTGAACATCATTTAAGATTTTATATATTATTAGAATGTATTAAAAAATAATTATTTTTAGACACATTTTTAACACACATATTTTACTAAAACATATGGCCTAAACCGAAACACCTTGGTTTCTTCTTTTTAACAAATACCTTACTTTTGTCTCCATGCAATTAGGCAGAAGTTCTAACTTGTTACATGGTTTGCTATTGCTTAGTCAGCCTAGTTACTTCAAAATTATTTCAAATTTAATGGATGTAATGTCTAAGTTCAATGTGTATTTTATGTGTTGGTATGTACGATTTGAACAATATTGGTAGCAAAGGTTAATAGAACATGTTTCTCATCATATGAATTGACAAAGTAGCTTCTATTTTGTGTTATTTCTATTAGTTGAACAACATAACGACTATTACATGCATCAACCTCGATTTTGTCTATAAAGCAAGAGAATAATCGTTGTTTCACTATGTAACACTTGACATATAATTTTAGCGACACATATTAATGTGTAGGAAATATAATATATAATTATAAATCAGACAAGTATACTTAAGAGTGTATACTTCAACTTGATGAGCTTATAACTTTATATCAACCCAAGAAAGAATAAAAAATTGTGCACTTGTGTTTTTTCAATTAGGGTTATCCATAACCGTAGAAACTTATTATTGAAATTAACTATTTTAGGAGTTTTCAAACAAGGAGAAATTGTAAATTAAAAAGTAGGTATCTTTTGGGAAAATGAATGTTGAAGAAAATAATTCTATAAGTATTTTAGGAAAAAAATATTAATATATTTAATATTAAAGAGATGTGTAGTTACTATAGAAATAATTGTTTTTAAAAACATTTTTAACTAACATTTTAATATCACATATCAATTCAACCTAGACACATTGGTTGTGTGACTTTTTCATCAACACCTTAACTGTTTCTCTTAGAAAACATGTAGAAGCCTTAATTTGCTACATGGTTGCTTATTGTTTAGTCAATCTGGTTACATAAACTTTATGTCAGTTTTAATGGGGGTAATGTCGTCACTCAGTGTATTTGATGTGTTGCTTCATATGCTTTGGAGATTATTGGCAGGAAAGTTTAACAGAAGAATGTAGGAAATGTAATATATAATTATAGATATAAAAATATACTAAAGAACGTATACTTCAACATCATGAGATTACAACTATGTATCAACCCAATGAAGAATAAAAAATTGTGCACTTATGTTTTTTAAATTAGGGTTATCCATAAAAGTAGAAAGTTATTATGGAAATTACTATTTTTTCGAGGTGTCTAAGAAGGAGAGATTGTAAATTAAAAAATAGGTATATTGTCGAAAAAAGAGTCTTGAAGAAAATAATTCTAAAGTATTTTAGGAAAAAATATTAATATATTTAATATTAAAGAGATGTGTAACTACTATAGAAATAATTGTTTTTAAAAACATTTTTAACTAACATATTTTAATATCACATATCAATTCAACCTATACACATTGGTTGTGTGACTTTTTCATCAATACCTTAACTGTTTCTCTTAGAAAACATATAGAAGCCTTAATTTGCTACATGGTTGCTTATTGTTTAGTGTTACATAAAATTTATGTCAGTTTTAATGGGGGTAATGTCGTCACTCAAAGTGTATTTGATGTGTTGCTTCATATGATTTGGAGATTATTGGAAGCAATGTTTATCAGAAGAATTGTTATATGCATGAACCTCGATTTTGTCTATAAAGAAAGAGAAAATAATATTTATTTCATTATGTAACAATTGACATACAATTTAGTGACACATATTAATGTGTAGGAAATGAAATATATAATAATAAATATAAAAATATAATAAAGAACATATACTTCAACATCGTGAGATTATAACTATGTATCAACCCAATGAAGAATAAAAAGTTGTGCACTTATTTTTTTTTAAATTAGGGTTATCCATAAAAGTAAAAAGTTATTATGGAAATTAACATTTTCACGAGGTGTCGAAGAAGGAGAAATTGTAAATTAAAAATAGGTATATTGTGGAAAAAAGAGTCTTGAAGAAAATCATTATATAAGTATTTTAGGAAAAAAATATTAATATATTTAATATTAAATAAATGTGTAGTTACTATAGAAATAATTGTTTTTAAAAACATTTTTAACTAACATATTTTAATATCACATATCAATTCAACCTAGACACATTGGTTGTGTGACTTTTTCATCAAGACCTTAACTGTTTCTCTTAGAAAACAAGTAGAAGCCTTAATTTCCTACATGGTTGCTTATTGTTTAGTCAATCTGGTTACATAAAATTTATGTCAGTTTTAATGGGGGGTAATGTCGTCACTCAAAGTGTATTTAATGTGTTGCTTCATATGATTTGGAGATTATTGGTAGCAAAGTTTAATAAAAGAACTGTTATATGCACGAATCTCGATTTTGTCTATAAAGAAAGAGAAAATAATCATTATTTCATTATTTAACAATTGACATACAATTTAGTCACACATATTAATGTGTAGGAAATGTAATATATAATTATAAATATAAAAATATACTAAAGAACGTATACTTCAACATCATGAGATTATAACTATGTATCAACCCAATGAAGAATAAAAATTGTGCACTTATGTTTTTTAAATTACGGTTATCCATAAAAGTAGAAAGTTATTATGGAAATTAACATTTTTACAAGGTGTTGAAGAAGGAGAAATTGTAAATTAAAAAATAGGTATATTTTGGAAAAAAGAGTCTTGAAGAAAATAATTCTATAAGTATTTTAGGAAAAAAATATTAATATATTTAATATTAAAAAGATGTGTAGTTACTATAGAAATAATTGTTTTTAAAAACATTTTTAACTAACATATTTTAGTATAACATATCAAGTCAACCTAAACATATTGGTTGTGTGACTTTTTCATCAACACCTTAGGTTTTTGTCTTAGAAAATATGTAGAAGCTTTAATTTGGTACATGATTGATTATTGTCTAGTCAATCTGGTTACATAAGATTTATCTCAGTTTTAATGAGGGTAATGTCACCACTCAAAGTATATGTGATGTGGTTCTTCATATGATTTGGAGATTATTAGCAGCAATGTTTAATACAAGAATTGTTATATGCATCAACATCGATTTTGCCTATAAGGCAATAGAAAATAATCATTATTTCATTATGTACCACTTGACATACAATTTAGTGACCCATATTAATGTGTAGGAAATGTGTATACTCCAGAACATATACTTCAACTTCATGAGCCTATAACTTTATATCAACCAAGGAGTAAAAAATTGTGATTTTGTGTTTTTTAAATTAGGTTTATCTATAACAGTAGAAAGTCATTATGGAAATTAACATTTCTAGGAGGTGTCGAAGAAGGAGAAATTGTAAATTAAAAAAGGGGTATATTATGGAAAAAAGAGTCTCAAAGAAAATAATTATATAAGTATTTTAGGAAAAAAATATTAATATATTTTAATATCACAAATAAATTCAACCTAAACAGAATTTTTGTGTGCATCTGGTTGATTATTATGTAGTCAATCTAGTTACATAAGATTTATGTCAGTTTTAAAGAGGATAATGTCGCCACTCAAAGTGTATTTGATGTGTTGTTTCATACGATTTGGAGATTATTGGTAGCAAAGTTTAACTGAAGAACTGTTATATGAATCAACCTCGATTTTGTCTATAAAGCAAGAGAAAATAATCATTATTTCATTATGTACCACTTGACATACAATTTAGTGACACATATTAATGTGTAGGAAATGTAATATATAATTATAAATATGAAAATCATCCTAAGAACATATATTTCAACTTCATGAGCCTATAACTTTATACCAACCCAATGAGAAATAAAAAATTGTGCACTTGTGATTTTTAAATTAGGGGAAAGTCATTTTGGAAATTAATATTTTTCCGAGGTGTCGAAGAAGGAGAAATTGTAAATTAAAAAATACGTATATGGTGGAAGAATGAGTCTCAAAGAAAATAATTATATAAGTTTTTAGGAAAAACATATTAATATATTCAATATTAAAGAGATGTGTGGTTACTATAGAAATAATTATGTTTAAAAACATTTTTAAGTAACATTTTAATATCACAAATAAGTTCAACCTAAACACAATTGTTGTGTGACTTTTTCATCAACACCTTAACTTTTTCTCTTAGAAAATATGTAGAAGCTTTAATTTGCTACATGGTTGATTATTGTTTAGTCAATCTGGTTACATAAAATTCATGTCAGTTTGAATGAGGGTAATATCGCCACTCAAAGTGTATTTGATGTGTTGCTTCATATGATTTGAAGATTATTGGCAGCAAAGTTTAATAGAAGAACTCTTATATGCATCAACCTCAATTTTTTCTATAAAGCAAGAGAAAATAATCATTATTTCATTATGTACCACTTAAGATACAATTTAGTGACACATATTAATGTGTAGGAAATGTAATATGTAATTATAAATATGAAAAATATGCTAAAGAACATATACTTGAACTTGATGAGCCTATAACTTTATATCAACCCAATGAGGAATAGAAAATAGTGCATTTGTGTTTTTTAAACTAGGGTTATCCATAACAGTAGAATGTTACTATGGAAATTCACATTTTTACAAGGTGTCAAAGAAGGAGAAATTGTAAATTAAAAATAGGTATATTGTGGAAAAATGAGTCTTGAAGAAAATAATTATATAAGTATTTCAGGAAAAAAATAATAATATATTTAATATTAAAGAGATGTGTAGTTATTATAGAAATAATTGTTTTTAAAAACATTTTTAACTATCATATTTTAATATCACATATCAATTCAACCGAGACACATTGGTTGTGTGACTTTTTCATCAACACCTTAACTTTTTCTCTTAGAAAATATGTAGAAGCCTTAATTTGATACATGGTTGATTATTGTTTAGTCAATATTGTTATATAAAATTTATGTCAGTTTTAATGGGGGGTAATGGCGCCACTCGAAGTGTATTTGATGTGTTGCTTCATACGATTTGGAGATTATTGACACCAAAGTTTAATAGAAGAACTGTTATATGCATCAAGCTCAATTTTGTGTATAAAGAAAGAGAAAATAATCATTATTTCATTATTTAACAATTGACATACAATTTAGTAACACATATTAATGTGTAGGAAATGTAATATATAATTATAAATATGAAAAATACACTAAAGAACATACACTTCAACTTAATGAGTCTATACCCTTATATCAACCCAATAAGGAATAAAAAATTGTGCACTTGTGTTTTTTAAATTAGGGTTATCCATAACAGTAGAAAGTCATTATGGAAATTAACATTTTTACGAGATGTCGAAGAAGGAGAAATTGTAAATTAAAAAATCGGTATATTGTGGAAAAAAGAATCTTGAAGAAAATAATTATATAAGTATTTTAGGAAAAAAATATTAATGTATTTAATATTAAAGAGATGTGTAGTTACTATAGAAATAATTGTTTTTAAAAACAGTTTTAACTAACGTATTTTAATATCACACATAAATTCAACCTAAACACAATTGTTGTGTGAGTTTTTAATCAACACCTTAACTTTCTCTCTTAGAAAACATGTAGAAGCTTTAATTTGCTACATGGTTGATTATTGTTTAGTAAATCTAGTTACATAAGATTTCTCTCAGTTTTAATGGGGTAATGTCGCCACGCAAAGTGTATTTGATGTGTTACTTCATATACGATTTGGAGATTATTGGCAGCAAAGTTTAACAGAAAAACTGTTATAGGCATGAACCGCAATTTTGTCTATAAAGCAAGAGAAAATAATCATGATTTCATTATGTAAGACTTGACATACAATTTAGTGACATTTATTAATGTGTAGGAAATATAATTTATAATTATAAATATGAAAATAATACTCTAGAACGTATACTTCAACTTAATGAGCCTATAACTTTATCTCAACCCAATGAGGAATAGAAAATTGTGCACTTGTGTTTTTTAAATTAGGTTTATCCATAACAGTAGAAACTCGTTATGGAAATTAACATTTTTAACAGGTGTCGAAGAAGGAGAAATGGTAAATTAAAAAATAGGTATATTGTGGACAAATGACTCTTGAAGCCAAATAATTATATAAGTATTTCAATAAAAAATATTAATATATTTAATATTAAAGAGATGTGTAGTTAGTATAGAAATTATAGTTTTTAAAATCATTTTTAACTAACATATTTTAATATCACATATCAATTCAACCTAGACACATTGGTTGTGTGACTTTTTCATCAACACCTTAACTTTTTCTCTTATAAAATTTGTAGAAGCATTAATTTTCTACATGGTTGATTATTGTTTAGTCAATCTGGTTACATAAAACTTATGTCAGTTTTAATGGGGGTAATGTCACCACTCAAAGTGTATTTGATGTGTTGTTGCATACGATTTGGAGATTATTGGCAACAAATTTAACATAAGAACTATTATATGCATCAACCTTGATTTTGTCTATAAAGCAGGAGAAAATAATCATTTTTTCATTATGTAACACTTGACATAACATTTAGTGACAAATATTTCATGTGTAGGAAATGTAATATATAATTATAAATCAGACAAATGTTCTAAAGAACATATACTTCAACTTGATGAGCTTATAACTTCATATCAACCCAATGAAGAATAAGAAATTGTGCACTTGCATTTGTTAAATTAGGGTTATCCATAACATTTGAAAGTTAAAATGAAAATTAATGTTTTTAAACAGTTTCGAAGAAGGAGAAATTGTAAAGTAAAAAATACGTATGTTGTGGAAAAATGAGTGTCGAAGAAAATAATTATATAAGTATTTTAGGAAAAAATATGAATATATTTAATATTAAAGAGATGTGTAGCTATTATAAAAATAATTATTTTTAAAAACATTTTTGACTAATATATTTTTCTATCCCATATCAATTCAACCTAAACGCATTGGTTGTCTAACTTTTGCATCAATACCTTAACTTTTTTCGCTTAGAAAATATGTAGAAGTTTTAATTTGTTACATGGTTCACTATTGTTTAGTCAATCTAGTTACATAAAATTTATGTCATTTTTAATGGGGTAATGTCACGACTCAAAGTGTATTTGATGTGTTGCTTCAAACGATTTGGACATTATTGGCAACAAAGTTTAACAGAAGAACTATTATATGTATTAAACTCAGTTCTTTTTTGTAAAGCAAGAGAAAACAATCCTTATTTGATTATGTGAAACTTACAAATGTTCAATTAGGGTTACCGATGTAAGAATAAAGTTATTGTGAAAAGCTGACTTGTGTAATTAACGTTTTTAGCAAGTGCGAATGATAGAAAACTTATAAATTAAAAACTAGGTATAGTATGAAAAAATGAGCTTTGAAAAATAATTACATGACTAATTTTGGAAAGAATGAAAATATATTTAATATTAAAGAAATGTGTAGTGAACATCATTTAAGATTTTATATATTATTAAAATTTATTAAAAAATAATTGTTTTAGACACATTTTTAATACACATATTTTACTGAAACATATGGGCTAAACCCAAACACATTGATTTCTTCTTTTTCATCGATAACTTAGTTTTGCCTCCATGAAAATACATAGAAGTTCTAATTTGTTACATGGTTCTCTATTGTTTAGTCAACCTTGTGACATTAAAATATACCTATTTTATGTGTTAGTTTTGTACGATTTGGACATTCTTGGTAACAAAGTTTAATAAAACATGTTTCTCATCATATCAATTGACAAAGTAACATGTTTCAATTTTGTCTATAAAGCAAGAGAAAATAATCATTCTTTCATTATGTAACACTTGACATATAATTTAGTGACACATATTAATGTGTAGGAAATGTAATATATAATTATAAATCAGACAAATATACTAAAGAACATATACTTCAACTTGATGAGCTTATACGTTTATATCAACCAAATGAAGAATAAAAATATTTTTGTATTTTCTCAATTATGATTATGCGTAACAGTAGAAAGTTATTATGGAAATTAACGTACAAGGTGTCGAAGAAGGAGAAATTGTAAATTAAAAACTAGGTATATTTTCGAAAAATGAGTGTTGAAAAAAATAAGTATATATGTATTTTAGGAAAAATATTAATATATTTAATATTAAAGAGATGTATAGTTACTATAGAAATAATTATTTTTAAAAACATTTTTTAACTAACATATAAGTGTCTGACTTTTTCAACAATAACTTAACTTTTTCTCTAAGAAATTATGTAGAATTTTTAATTTGCTACATGTATTACTATTGTTTAGTCAATTTGGTTACATAAAATTTATGTTAGTTTTAATAGGGGTAATGTCACCGCTCAAAGTGTATTTGATGTGTTGCTACATACAATTTGGACATTATTGGCAACAAAGTTTGACAGAAGAACTATTATATGCATCAACATCGATTTTTTTCTATAAAGTAAGAGAAAAAAATAATTCATTTGATTATTTAAGACTTACAAATGTTTTATTGACACGTATTAATGTCTAGAAAATGTAATATTGTAATTATAAATTAGAAAAGTATTCTAAATAGCATATACTTCAACCTAATGAGTTTATAAATTTATATTAAGTCAATGAAGAATAAAAAATCAGTCACTTGTGTTTGTTCAATTAGAGTTACCCATGAAAGTATAAAGTTATTGTGAAAGGATGAAGTGTGTAATTAACATTTTTAGCAAGTGTGAACGATAGAAAACTTATAAATTAAAAAGTAAGTATAGTATGGAAAAATGAGCTTTCAGAAAAATAATTACATTAGTAATTTAGGAAACATTGAAAATATATTTAATATTAAAGAAATGTGTAGTGAACATCATTTAAGATTTTATATATTATTAAAATTTGTTAAAACATAGTTATTTTTACACACAGTTTTAACACACATATTTTACTAAAACATATGGCCTAAACTCAACCACATTGATTTCTTCTTTTTCATAAATACCTTAGTTTCGTCTCATGCAAATAAGTAGAAGTTGTCATTTGTTACATGGTTCACTATTGTTTAGTAAATCTAGTTACATTAAAATTATGTCAATTTTAATGGAAGTAATGTCATCTCAATGTGTTTTTGATGTGTTGGTTTGTACGATTTGGACATTATTGGTGGCAAAGGTTAATACAACGTGTTTCTCATCATATGAATTGACAAAATAACTTCTATTTTGTGTTATTTCTATTAGTTAAAGAACAGAACAACTATTACATGCATCAACCTCAATTTTTTCTATAAAGCAAGAGAAAATAATGATTGTTAGTTAAAAATGAGTGTTGAAGAAAATAATAAAAATAGGAATATTTTCGAAAAATGAGTGTTGAAGAAAATGATTATATAAGTATTTTATGAAAAAAATTTATATATTTTATATTAAAGAGGTGTGTAGTTACTATAAAAATAATTTTTTTTAAAAAAGATTAGTTATGTGAGATTTTCATCAATACCTTAACTTTTTCTCTAAGAAAATATGTAGAAATTTTAATTTGCTACATAGTTGACTATTGTTTAGTCTATCTAGTTACATAAAATGTATGTCAGTTTTAATGGAGGTAACGTTGCTACTCAAACTGTATTTGATGTGTTGCTTCATACGATTTAGACATCATTGAGAGCAAAGTTTAACAGAAGAACTATTATATGCATCAACCTCAATTTTTTTTTTTGTAAAGCAAGGTAAAACAGTCATTATTTGCTTATGTAAGACTTACAAATGTTTTATCAACAGATATTAATGTGTAGAAAATGTAATATTCTAATTATAAATTAGCAAAGTATTCTAAATAACATATACTTCAACCTGACCAGTTTATAAATTTATATTAACTCAATTAAGAATAAAAAACCATGCAATTGTTTTCGTTCAATTAGGGTTATGGATGCAAAAAGCTTTTGCACTCCTCGTGATTTTTCTCCTTGAGGTTCCAAGAACCATGAAATGGATGATGGAGGGGGAAGAAAATGGAGGTGGGGCTCCACTCTCAAAATTGCTACATAGTTGACTATTGTTTAGTCTATCTAGTTACATAAAATGTATGTCAGTTTTAATGGAGGTAACGTTGCTACTCAAACTGTATTTGATGTGTTGCTTCATACGATTTAGACATCATTGAGAGCAAAGTTTAACAGAAGAACTATTATATGCATCAACCTCAATTTTTTTTTTTGTAAAGCAAGGTAAAACAGTCATTATTTGCTTATGTAAGACTTACAAATGTTTTATCAACAGATATTAATGTGTAGAAAATGTAATATTCTAATTATAAATTAGCAAAGTATTCTAAATAACATATACTTCAACCTGACCAGTTTATAAATTTATATTAACTCAATTAAGAATAAAAAACCATGCAATTGTTTTCGTTCAATTAGGGTTATGGATGCAAAAAGCTTTTGCACTCCTCGTGATTTTTCTCCTTGAGGTTCCAAGAACCATGAAATGGATGATGGAGGGGGAAGAAAATGGAGGTGGGGCTCCACTCTCAAAGAGAGATAAGCCAAAGTGTTTAGGTTTGCCACAAGGGGAGGAACCTTGATAAAAATCAACTAGGAAGAGGTTCCTCAAGAGAGAGGATCCTCAAGACCTTTTACTAAGAATTTGCTCATAAAGAGACTATTTTCATTCAACTTCAAAGGTGAAATTTACAATGAGGGGGAATGAGTATATGTAACCCAATGAGAGAGCTTGGGTACACTTTTCTAGGCAATGTGGGACTTAAGTGAGGGACCTAAGTTCACCCCATGGGTGCAATTAGCATCTCCTAAATCGAATGGGCTAGCCCAAAATCATGTCTTGACTTATGCACCCATTCTAAGCTTACTCTTCATTTTTAACTAAAGACATCTATACCTTCTAAACTAAAAAGAAATTTAAAGGTAATTGAATGTAGCTCCTTTCTTCAAGTGCTCCTCACCAAGTGTATCACTCTAGTCTTGGCCTCCTTTTCAAGTCTCCTCTTCCTTGGTTTTAAATCCACAGTTCCTAAGGATGCTACTGTTGTGGAAATTTCAACAATTTGGCTACCTACTAAGAGAAAACAAGTGCCCAAGCAAAAGACCAAGGGAAGTAGAATGTCAAAGCAAAAAGCAATAAAAAGCACTTAACAAGAATAGGAACACATCCTAGTGGAAAGAATTTATTTGATAAACACAAAGAAAGCCAATAAGGACAAGCAAGAAATAAAAGGTGTAAAAAGAAAGTTGGCACACAAAAGAAATTCCTAGAATGGGCCTAAAATAGAATTGGACTTAAAACAAAAAAGATTCAACAAATTCAATGATTTGCACAATTGTAAAGCAAGGTGGCTGAATCATATGCAAAGAAATTCAAGCACATTTCAATAGAATTTAGCACTCCTTTGAATTGTTTAATAATTTTGAGGTGCACTAAACTTTGTTTGTACTCTTTTTACTTTTTTTAGCACTTTTTACTAACTCTTTTTTTGCCTTATTTTACTCTTTTGATTTCTTTTATTCTTATTATTTTTTAAAAAAAAATTTGCTACACCTCTTAAAACATTTTGAAGAAAATACAATAAGGAGTTTAAGAATTATAAATGCTTGAACGAGAATAATAAATCAGCCATAAAAATTTGATGTAAAAGTGCAAACCAAAGAACACAAAGCAACTTAAAATGAGCTAGTAATTTTAGGTGATTATAACATGACACCAAGTGAGAGTTTTTATGGCTTTAGGTAAGCTTGATTGCTCAATTTTTTAGCCCAAATATGTGCCCTAAAATGCTCAACAAGCCAGCACAAAAAAATCACCACAATAAACTAGCACAAAAATAAGCTACTTATACAAAATGAAGAAATGGACTCTAAGAAAGAATTGAGAAATTTTTTATTTTTTTGAAATATGCTTATGATATAAAGCATGTGGGACTCTAGGAATAAACACAAGAGCATATGCTCAATTCCAAGAGAGAAACACACTTTTTTATGGTAAAAATAAAAGGCAAAACTATGTAGAATTAAGAGACAATAAAAGGACCACAACATGACCAATGATGGAGGACCACCCTTGGGGCATCAAATAGGACCCATCACAAGGTCCATGTCAAGAATAATAGAAGAACAGGAAGGTCATACCACACCAAGAGCATTGATGATCACATGTGCGGACTTTGGTGCATCTACCTAGTATTTTTGCTTGTTTTCCTTATTTTTCCCT
Organism: Psophocarpus tetragonolobus; assembly: GCA_037954015.1. Classification (NCBI taxonomy): domain Eukaryota; kingdom Viridiplantae; phylum Streptophyta; class Magnoliopsida; order Fabales; family Fabaceae; genus Psophocarpus; species Psophocarpus tetragonolobus. The sequence continues at coordinate 39,493,834 of CM075690.1, read as the reverse complement.
TGTATTTTAAAGAACCTTAATCACTTAGGATTTCATTGTGTATTTTTATTTATCCTTTTTATTATGGGGAAAATTAGTTTAGGATTTAGTTTGGGACTTAAATCCTGACTTGTGATGTCAAAAGTCCATTTCTTTCATTGTCTAGACACAAGGGTATTTTAGTCATTTAGGGGGAGGGACCTACATTTCATTTGAGGTCCATTTAGGATTCATTTTAGAGGAATTTAGCTCTCAAATTTTCGTGCAAATGACCTAGAGGCCTCCCACCCTCTCTTTAAATACCCTAGGTTAAACTACATGTAGTCACTTTGGATATATTGGATATTTGAGAGAGTTTTCCTCATCATTCCTCTTCCTTAGTCATTTAGGGATCCCTTGGCCCCCTTCCTCTCCTCTCTACCTTATAAGGAGCTTGGGTCTCTCTAGGATTGGCCTTCACCCTCTCCAAGTGAAATGAGCTAGCCAAAGAGACACCATCCAACCACCACCACCCAAAACACCATTCTTTTGTCTCCATTTTTTATGAACCACTTTCAGCCTTCGTAAGCCCCATTTTCACACCTATTTCAGCCCTTGAAGAAGATCCATTTCAACATCTCATCTTGGAGAAGAGTTGGTGACACTATGGAGAAGGTGGAGCCATCATGTGGTATCAAGAGCTAAGATGGTCTTCAAGGGTAACTAGTGTTCTTCTCCATTCTTTTTTTTCTTTGTCTTCAAAAATATGTTTCTTTTCATGTTTATTTCTTCTCCTTTGTCTTGAGTATTTTGTCTAAATATTGTGTTTAAAAGTTGTCTTTTTTTTTGTGGTTCATCATCATTCATTAGTCTTCTTAGTGTTCTATGAGTTTTTTCTCAAAAGGTTGCTCTTTTAGAGCTTTCCTTTGTTTTTCCATGGCTGTATTTTTTTTGTGATGAACATGCTATGAACATCATTTTAATCTTGTTTGAATCCTTGTTGTGTCATGTTTGAAGTTTCCCTCTTTATTTTTCAAAAACTAGTCAAATATATGCATATTTCTCTCACAAGATGCATGAAACTTTAAAAAAAAAAATTGGTGCTTTTTCTTTCACATTATTGGATGGGTAACCCTTTTGTGAGCCTTAGGACACTCATATTTGCATGTAAAAATTGACTCTTGCATGCTCCATGTCTTATTTGACTTATGTGTGTAATTAATGCCTTACACATTTTTGGCTAGCCTTCCTTTTGCATGACTACGTCATTCCTTCTCTTTATGCATGATCCTAAGTCAAACAAAGTGTTATATGGCTGAATATATTCTAAAAAAACTAAAAAAAATACTGCACCTAAACAAGAGAGCAAAAGACAAGAAACACTTCCTAACTTGCACCAAAATAGCAACTTTTATTTACCACCTTTTTGTACCTACTTTTAACACACCACAAGTGTGAAATCCATGCAACATATAAAGTTAAGAAAAGAATAAAATCTGATCCTCCTTGGTGGGACACATTTTGAGTGAAAAGAAGTGAAAGTTAAAAAAATAAATTAAAAGGAATTGTTGCTAACTTGTGGACCATTTTACCCTTTGACTTTGGACTTGAACTTTGACCATATTGGACTATTTTGGACTATCATTGGACCCATTTTATGACCAAAACCTTGGCTGGACTTTGGACATTGGACATGAAATTTTAATGACAAGGAACATTAAACACTTAAATTCTAATCTGGAATTATTCTAAGTTCCTTTTGAGTGCTTAACTTTCTTGTGTGCCTTAATTTTTGCTTGTCTTTCTTCCCATTCTTTGAGTCTTGTCTCATAATTAATCTCTTGAGTTTAGCCTTCTTAATTTTCCTTTTTTAGTTTTTATTTCTTGGCCTCTTGGTTCTCTTTCTCTTGGTTGGCTTCTTTGCTTGGTGTAGGTGAATCACCTGGGGTTCACCTTGTGAATCTTGGGAGATTGAGTTGGAGGAAGTTACCATAAGTCCCAAAGTGCTTTGGAGATAATCACCAAATAGTGGGAGTGCAAACATTATAAAGAGAGGACTAACATGTTTGTTACTTGTGAAGGAACACCAAGTTGGAGGCTTGAAGAATTTCAATTTTGTTTCTTGCTTTTTATTTTAAATTTACACCTAGTATCTTTCTATTTTTATTCTTGTTTGATTTTTGTATCACTTTTTCTTCTTTATTTTGCTCTTTGTTATTGTTTTTATTGGGGCCATTTGTACTTGGTCCTTTCTTGTTCATTTGGGTTGTAATTTGGACACTTTAAACTCTCATTTGATTTGTGATAGCTTAGGTGTAATTCGTTTTAGTGGTAGGATTGTTTCCACCTTAGGAACTTTGACTAGTGTATGCCTTTATTACTTTCCTTACTTACTTTGTTGTAGTTGTATGCTCTAGGTTGTTGTATGTTTGTTTAGAAGGCGTCTAAGTGCTTATTAGGGTTCCGTTGCACATCACACACTTGTAGTATCAAAATTTATTTTTGTAAGGCTTACAAAGGGGCAAAGGTTGATAAGTTTCCCACTACTAAGAGGCTTGATTATTAAGTGACTCCTTGTAGTTCACCTCCCTTTTAGAACACAATTCTAACCGCTCCAAGTAATAAGCCTAGCACCAAAATCTTTTTGCGAAAACCTTTATTACTCACTCTTTGTAAAAATCTTTTCAAGAAAACCTTTTGTGAAAATATTTCCTAGATCAAAGATGAGTGATCATTCAAGTGTCCATGGTCAAAACTCACACCCTAGTAATGCTAGTCTTAGAGATGAACTTAGAGAACTTAGGCAGTATATAAGACGAAAAGAAGAAGAAAGTGTAAAAAAAGAGGAAGAATTTAGGAAGAGAGAGAGAGAACATGATAAACAAAATGAGGAAATTAGATAAATTCTTGCTAAGTTACTTTTGGGGGTAGGAACTAGTGGTTCAAAACATAAAGTCCAACCATCTAGTCCCAAAAAGGCAAAGGGGTAAGGGTTTCTATCAGTGAAAGTGAGGATAGTGATCATCATCATACCAAAACCCCAAGTGTCAGCCTTTATAGTAGTCATCACAATAATGATTATTATCAAAGGTCGCCAAGAACACATAAGCAAAGAGAATCCTTCAATAAGGAACCTAATGTCAACCTTCCTTCATTTTTTGGAAAGGACAATGTTGATGCATATTTGGATTAAGAAAAGAAGGTTGAACAACATTTTGCTTGCCATGGGGTAAATGAAGAGAGGAAGGCTTCTTTGGCAACCCTTAGCTTCCAAGGGCATGCCATGTATTGGTGGACTTCTTTAGAAAGAGAAAAGAGAGTGAATCATGAGCCACCAATTCAATATTGGAATGAACTCCATAGTGCCTTGAGAAGGAGGCATATTCCTCCATACTATGACCGTGAGCTTATGGATAAGCTTCAACGGTTGAAACAAGGGTCATTAAGTATGGAAGAATATAGGCAACAAATCAAGTTACTCATGATGAAGGCATAAGGGAAGAAGAAAGGACCACCATCTCAACATTCCAAAGTGGCCTTAATCTTGAAATAAGAGACAAAGTTGAACTTTTTCCATATAGAGATTTTAATGAACTTGTTCAACTTTGTTCAGGAGTGGAACACCAACTTAAAAGAAAAAGTTTCAAAAAAGACTTCACTCCATCTTATTCCAAGAATTTTAAAAAGGAGGGTCCCTCTTCCAAACCTTTCTCCAAAGAAGATGAAAAAGAAAAAGATAAAGAAAAAGAAAAATCATATTCTTCTAAAGTACCTTCTAAGGAGTCTAAGTCAAGTGACATCAAGTGCTTTAAGTGTCTTAGAAGGGGTCACATTGCTTCTCAATGCCCCACAAAGAAAACAATGATTTTAAGAGGCCAAGATCACTATAGTAGCCTTGATGAAGCTACTTCTTCTTCTACTTCAAGTAGTGAAGATGAAGCCATGGATTCCATGGAAGAGATCTTACCTTGTGATGGAGACTTACTTATGGTAAGGAGGCTTCTTACCAACCAAACTAGTGACATTGACCAATTACAAAGAGAGAACTTGTTTCATACAAGATGCAAAATTTTAGAAAGCACTTGTTCTCTCATTGTGGATAGTAGGTCTAGTTGTAATTGTTGTAGTACTAGATTGGTTGAAAAGCTAGCCTTATCCACAAAACCACATCCTAGACCTTATCAATTACAATGAATTGATGAGGATGGAGGTATTGTGGTTAACCAACAAGCACTTGTACCAATTTCCATTGGCAAATACAAAGATAAAGTTTTATGTGATGTCGTGCCTTTGGAAGCTAGTCATGTATTTCTTAGAAGGCCTTGGCAATTTGATAAGAAAACCATGCATGATGGCCTTACCAATAAAATAAGTTTCCAACACTTAGGTAAGAAATTTGTGTTGTGCCCTCTAACACCTTCTCAAGTGTGTGAGGACCAACTCAAAATGAAAGCTAGGAGAGAAGAAGACCAAAAAGAAAGAAAAAAAATTAAAAAAAAAGATAAAAAGGGTCTTTCTAAGGCCAAAGTAAAGGTATCAAGTTTAGAGGATGGTGTCTCCTCTAAAGATGTTGTTCACAAAAGTCATTTATCACTTAAGAATGATATCAAGAAAACACTCTTGTTTGAACAACATTTATACCTTCTATACTTCAAAGAGACACACATTGCCACTAATCATGAACTTGATTCTCTACCTCAAGAAGTCCACAATCTTTTAAAAGAATTTGATGATGTATTTTCTCAAGAAGTTCAAGTGCACTTCCACCTTTAAGAGAGATAGAACATCAAATTGACCTCATCCCAGGGGCAAGCCTTCCAAATAGGCCCGCCTATAGGACTAACCCACAAGAGACCAAAGAAATAGAAACTCAAGTTCAAGATTTATTGAAGAAGGGTTGGGTTCAAAAGAGCCTTAGCCCTTGTGTTGTTCCTGTTTTTTTAGTGCCTAAGAAAGATGGAAAATGGAGGATGTGTACTGATTATAGAGCTATTAATAATATCACCATAAAGTATAGGCACCCAATCCCTAGGCTAGATGACATGTTGGATGAGTTACATGGCACCATTATATTTTCCAAGATTGATCTTAAGAGTGGCTATCACCAAATAAGGATTAAAAAGGGTGATGAATGGAAAACCGCTTTTAAGACCAAGTTTGGTTTGTATGAGTGGTTAGTGATTCCAGTTGGTCTCACCAATGCCCCTAGCACTTTCATGTATCTAATGAATCATGTACTTAGGAATTGCATAGGGAAGTTTGTGGTCATCTATTTTGATGACATCTTGATCTATGGCAAGTCCTTAGATGAGCATTTTGGGCATCTAAGTGAGGTTTTAAAGATTCTTAGGGACAACCACCTCTATGCCAACTTGGAGAAATTTACCTTTTGTAAGGAAAATGTAAATTTCTTAGGTTTCATAGTTGGCAAAGAGTGTGAAGGAGCACCTTTTTATAGAGGGAGCTAACCTCTTGGACAAGTTAAGAAGGAAAGGAAGGGCTAGGATTAAAAGGAGTCATCCAAGGGAGGAGGATTGAAGCCCAAAGTCCAATCAATCCCCTCCTTTAAATGAGAATTGGTGCCCAAGCTACCTCATCCAAGGGCCAAGATTACTCCTTTATTAGTTTTGGGTTTTATTTAGGAAAAGAGGGTGTAGTTATCAAACTACCCCCTTATTTCCTAAATAAAGGCCTAAAGCTAATCTTACCCCTTCTTATTACTAAGACACCTCCTAGAAAATTAAATGGACTAATACATGTCCAAAATAAAATCCTAGGTTCCTAAAATAAAAATTACAAGTAAATAAGTCATGACTTGCATAACTTGATGGTCATATGGAGGTGAGATCTTCCTCCTTCTACTCTAGCCATGTCTTTTTCTATTCTCCTAGCTATGGCCCTAGTGATAGGGCCCTTGCTTGGGGAGAATGCATCAAGCCTCCCACCCTCTCTTTAAATACCCTAGGTTAGACTACATGTAGTCACTTTGGATATATTGGATATTTGAGAGAGTTTTCCTCATCATTCCTCTTCCTTAGTCATTTAGGGATCCCTTGGCCCCCTTCATCTCCTCTCTACCTTAGAAGGAGCTTGGGTCTCCCTAGGATTGGCCTTCACCCTATCCAAGTGAAGTGAGCTAGCCAAAGAGACACCATCCAACCACCACCACCCAAAACACCATTCTTTTGTCTCCATTTTTTATGAACCACTTTCAGCCTTCATAAGCCCCATTTTCACACCTATTTCAGCCCTTGAAGAAGATCCATTTCAACATCTCATCTTGGAGAAGAGTTGATAACACTATGGAGAAGGTGGAGCCATCAACCAACTAAGACACAACTTGAAAGATTAACAACTAAAATTAAATGACTCAAAATAACCAAAAATATATGCCTAAAACAGAGAACAAGGGGCTGGAAAAAAAGAAAAATAAGTGCAGAAAAATAGAATTAAAAACTCAAATAAGAACAATGTGCATCCAAAGATCAAGACCACAATATGTGGCTTCCTTCACAAATTTTGTGAAGTCATTACAATGACCTTCTTAGGATTTGCACATGAGCAAAAAGGAAATAAAAGGCTGGGTAGAAAATTAAAGAAACAATCCAATAGGAAACACATAATGATTCAATGGAAAAGAACAAGATAAATTGAATCTAGAAAGCAATAAAGACTACGAAATAAATTGCATAACATGAAAACTAATAAAAGATAAACTAACAAGACATAAAAGAAATTAAATGACAAAAATTAAAGGCTGGAAAAAACAAAGAAAACAGAAAGAACACTAAGAAGAAAAACTGCAAAAAATTAAAGAAAATTAACACTAAAAAAGAATCTCATGGAGTTGGCTCTTGATACCAAAATGATAGAAAAATCTTTTGCACTCCTCTTAATATTTCTCCTTGAGGTTCCAAGCATCATGAAATGGATGATGGAGGGGGAAGAAAATGGAGGTGGGGCGTCACTCCCAAAGAGAGATAAGCCAAAGTGTTTAGCTTTGCCACAAGGGAAGGAACCCTTGATAAAAACCAACTAAGAAGAGGTTCCTTAAGAGAGAGGATCCTCAAGACCTTTTACTAAGAATGTGCTCACAAAGAGACTATTTTCATTCAACTTCAAAGGTAAAATTTACAATGAGGGAGAATGAGTATATATAGCCCAATGGGAGAGCTTGGGCATACTTTCTAGGTAATGTGGGACTTAAGTGAGGGACCTAAGTTCAACACATGGTTGCAATTAGCATCTCCTAAATTGAATAAGGTAGCCCAAAATCATGTCTTGACTTATGCACCCATTCTAAGCTTACTCCTCATTTTTAAGTAAAGACACCTATACCTTCTAAATTAAAAAGAATATGGTCGAATATACATGACCTTAAAGGAATTAAAAATATACTCCTATTTAGCTAATTAAAATTAAATATTTACAAGCTAAAAATGAAGACTATGGCTTCCAATCTTCAATGAGCTTTCATCCATGCCATGCCTTCCTTGAATCCTCCTAGCCATGATTCATGCTAGGTGGGATTGCATCAGTTACCCATGAAAGGATAAAGTTATTGTGAAAGGGTGAAATTAATGTTTTTAGCAGGTGTGAATGATAGAAAACTTATAAATTAAAAACTAGGTATACTATGGAAAATGAGCTTTAAGAAAAAGAATTACATTACTAATTTAGGAAACAATGAAAATATATTTAATATTAAAGAAATGTGTAGTGAACATCATTTAAGATTTTATATATTATCAAAATTTATTAAAACATAATTATTTTTAGACACATTTTTAACACACATATTTTACTAAAACATGTGGCCTAAACCCAAACACATTGGTTTCTTCTTTTTCATCAATACCTTGGTTTTGTCTCTATGCAAATACGTAGAAGTTCTAATTTGTTACATGCTTTGACATTGCTTAGTCAACCTAGTTTCGTCAAAATTATGTCAATTTTAATGGAAGTAATGTCTCAGCTCAATGTACATTTGATGTGTTGGTTTGTACGATTTGGATATTATTGGTGGCAAAGGTTAATAGAAAGATGTTTCTCATCATATAAATTGACAAAGTGATGGCTCCAACTTCTCCATGGTGTCACCAACTCTTCTCCAAGATGAGATGTAGAAATGGATCTTCTTCAAGGGCTGAAATAGGTGTGAAAATGTGGCTTATGAAGGGTGAAAGTGGTTTGTGAAAATGGAGACAAAATAATGGTGTTTTGGGTGGTGGTGGTTGGATAGTTTCTCTTTGGCTAGCTCATTTCACTTGGAGAGGGTGAAGGGCAATCCTAGGGAAGCCCAAACTCTTTCTAAGGTACAAAGGAGAGGAAGGGGCCCAAGAGATCCCTAAATGACTAAGGAAGAGGAATGATGAGGAAAACTCTCTCAAATATACAATATATCCAAAGTGACTACATGTAGTCTAACCTAGGGTATTTAAAGAGAGGGTGGGAGGCCTCTAGGCCATTTGCACGAAATTTTGAGAGCTAAATGATTCTCAAATGAACCCTAAATGGACCTCAAATGAAATGTAGGTCTCTCCCCCTTAAATGAATAAACTAATACCTTGTGTCTAGAAAATGAAAGAAATGGACTTTTGACCTCACAAGTCAAGGTTTAAGTCCCAAAATAAATCTTAAACTAATTTTCCCCATAATACAAAGGCTAATACACAATGAAATCCTAAGTTATTAAGGTTCCCCAAAATACAAGGGAAAAATAAGGAAAACAAGCAAAAGACTAAGTAGATGCACCAAAGTACACACATGTAATCATCAATGCTCTTGGTGTGGTATGACCTTCCTCTTCTTCTATTATTCTTGCCATGGACCTTGTGATGGGTCCTATTTGATGCCCCAAGGATGGTCCTCCATCACAAAGTAACTTCTATTTTTTGTTATTTCTATTAGTTAAGGAACAAAACAACTATTATGAGCATCAACCTCGATTTTGTCTAGAAAGCAAGAGAAAATAATCATTATTTCATTATGTAACACTTGAAATACAATTTAGTGACACATATTATTGTGTAGGAAATGTAATATATAATTACAAATATGAAAAATATACTAAAGAATGTATACTTCAACTTCATGAGCTTATAACTTTATATCAACTCAATAAAGAATAAAAAATTATGCACTTGTATTTTTTTAAATTGGGGTTATCCATAATAGTAGAAAGTTATTATGGAAATTAACCTTTTTATGAGGTGTTGAAAAAGAAGAAATTGTAAATTAAAAAATAGGTATATTATAGAAAAATGAGTCTTGAAGAAAATAATTATATATGTATTTTAGGAAAAAAGTATTAATATATTTAATATTAAAGACATGTGTAGTTACTATAGAAATAATTATTTATAAAAACATTTTTAACTCATATTTTAATATCATATATCAATTCAACCTAAATACATTGGTTGTCTGACTTTTTCATCAATACCTTAACTTTTGCTTATACAAAATATGTAGAAGTTTTAATTTACTACATGGTTGACTATTGTTTAGTCAATCTAGTTACATAAAATCTATGTCAGTTTTAATGGGGGGTAATGTCACCACTCAAAGTGTATTTGATGTGTTGCTTCATATGATTTGGACATTATTGACAGCAAAGTTTAACAGAAGAACAATTATATTCATAACAGTAGAAAGTTATTATGGAAATTAATGTTTTTACGAGGTGTCGAAGAAGGAGAAATTGTAAATTAAAAAATAAGTATCTTGTGAAAAGAGGAGTGTTGAAGAAAATAACTATGTAAGTATTTTAGGAAAAAATATTAATATATTTAATATTAAAGAGATGTGTAGTTACTATAAAAATAATTATTTTTAAAAGCATTTTTGACTAACATATTTTAATATCACATATCAATTCAACCTAAACACATTGGTTATGTGACTTTTTAATCAATACCTTAACTTTTTCTCTTAGAAAATATGTAGAAGTTTAATTTGCTACCTGGTTGACTATTGGTTAGTCAATTTGGATACATAAAATTTATGTCAGTTTTAATGGGGTAATGTCATCACTCCAAGTGTATTTGATGTGCTGCTTGATATGGTTTGGACATTATTGACAACAAAGTTTAACATAAGAACTATTATATGAATCAACCTTGATTTTTTCTATAAAACTAGAGAAAACAATCATTATGTAAGACGTACAAATGTTTTATCGACACGTATTAATGTGTAGAAAATGTAATATTCTAACTATAAATTAGAAAAGTATTCTAAATAACATATACTTCAACCTGATGAGTTTATAAATTTATATTAACTCAATGAAGCATAAAAAATCATCCACTTAGGTTTGTTCAATTAGAGTTACCCATGAAAGGATAAAGTTATTGTGAAACATGAGCTTTTACCAAAACAATTAAATGACTAATTTGAAACAATGAAAATATATTTAATATTAAAGAAATGTTTAGTGAACATCATTTAGGATTTAATATATTATTAAAATTTATTAAAAAATAATTATTTGTAGACACATTTTTAACACACTTATTTTACTAAAACATATGGCCTAAACTCACACATTGGTTTCTTCTTTCTCATCAATACCAATACCTTAGTTTTGACTCCATGAAAGTACGTAGAATTTCTAGTTTGTTACATGGTTTGCTATTGTTTAGTCAACCTAGTTACATCAAAATTATCTCAATTTTAATGGAAGTAATGTCTCAGCTCAATGTGTAGTTGATGTGTTGGTTTGTACGATTTGGACATTATTGGTGGAAAAGTTTAATAGAACATGTTTCTCATCATATGAATTGACAAAGTAACTTCCATTTTGTGTTATTTCTATTAGTGAAAGAATGAAACAACTATTATATGTATCAACCTCGATTTTGTCTATAAAGCAAGGGAAAATAATCATTGTTTCATTATGTAACACTTGATATATAATTTAGTGATACATATTCATGTGTAGAAAATGTAATATATAATTATAAATTAGACAAATATTCTAAAGAACGTATACTTAAACTTGATGAGCTTATAACTTCATATCAATGAAATGAAGAATAAGAAATTGTGTACTTGTGTTTTTTCAATTAGGGTTATCCATAACATTTGAAACTTAATATGGAAATTAACAGTTTTATAAGGTTTTGAAGAAGGAGAAATTGTAAATTAAAAAATAGGTAGCTTGTGGAAAAATGAGTGTTGAAGAAAATAATTATATAAGTATTTTAGGGGAAAATATAAATATAGTTAATATTAAAGAGATGTGTAGCTATTATAAAAATAATTATTTTTAAAAAAATTTTTTACTAACATATTTTACTATCACATATCTATTCAACCTAAACACATTGGTTGTCTGACTTTTGCATCAATACCTTAACTTTTTCTCTAAGAAAATATGTAGAAGTTTTAATTTTCTACATGGTTGACTATTGTTTAGTCAATCTGGTTACATAAAATTTATGTCAGTTTTAATGGGGTAAGGTCACCACTCAAAATGTATTTGAGGTGTTGCTTCAAATGATTTGTACATTATTGGGAACAAAGTTTAACAGAAGAACTATAATATGCATCAACCTCAATTTTTTCTGTAAAGCAAGATAAAATAATCATTATTTGATTATGTGAAACTTACAAATGTTTTATCGACACATATTATTAGTGTATTGAAAATGTAAGATCGTAATTATAAATTAGAAAAGTATTCTAAATAACATATACTTCAACATGATGAGTTTATAAATTTTTTATTAACTGAATTAAGAATAAAAAACCATGCACTCGTGTTTATTCAATTAGGATTACCATGAAAGGATAAAGTTATTGTGAAAGGGTGAAGTGTGTAATTAACATTTTTAGCAAGTGTGAACCATAGAAAACTTATAAATAAAAAAGTAGGTATACTATGGAAAAACGAGCTTTGAGAAAAATAATTACATGACTAATTTAACAAACAATGAAAATATATTTAATATTGAAGAAATGTGTAGTGAACATCATTTAAGATTTTATATATTATTAAAATTTATTAAAAAATAATTATTTTTAGACACATTTTTAACACACATATTTTACTAAAACATATGGCCTAAACCTAAACACATTTTTTTCTTCTTTTTCATCAATACCTTAGTTTTGTCTCCATGAAAATACGTAGAAGTTCGAAGTTCTTACATGGTTTATTATTGCTTAGTTAACCTAGTTACATGAAAATTATGTCAAATTTAATGGAAGTAATTTCTCAATTCAATGTGTATTTGATGTGTTAGTTTGTACGATTTGGACATTATTTGTGGCAAAGGTTAATAGAACATGTTTCTCATCGTATGAATTGACTAAGTAACTTCGATTTTGTGTTATTTCTATTAGTTAAACAACAAAAGAACTATTATATACATCAACCATGATTTTGTCTATAAAGCAAGAGAAAATAATCATTGTTTCATTATGTAAGACTTGACATATAATTCAGTGACATATATTAATGTGTAGGAAGTGTAACATATAATTACAAAAACCAGACAAATATGCTAAAAAACATATATTACAACTTTATGAGTTTATAAATGGATATTAACCTAATGAAGAAAGAAAATCGTACAATTTTTTTTGTTCAATTAGGGTTATCCATGAAAGAATAAAGTTATTGGGAAAGGATGGAATGTGGAATTAACATTTTTAGTAGGTTTGAAATATAGAAAGCTTACGAATTAAAAGGTAGGTATACTGCAGAAAAATGAGCTTTGAAGGAAAATAATTATATGAGTGTTTTAGGAAAAAATGAAAATAGATATGATACTAAAGAAATATATAATTAACATATTTTAAGATTTTATATATTAGTAAAATTTACTATAAAAAGAATTATTTTTAAACACATTTTTAAGTCATATTTTACTAAAACATATAACCTCAACCATAACACATTGGTTTCTCACCTTTTCATCAAAACCTTAATTTTGTCTCCATGCAAATATGTAGAAGTTTTAATTTGTTACATGGTTGAATATATTTTAGCCAATCTAGTTACATAAAAATTATGTCAATTTTAATGGAAGTAATGTCTCCACTCAATGTGTATTTTGATGCATGCATGCCTAACACGGGCTTGAGCTAGAACCAATAAGAAATGAGCATGACTTGGATGAAGCTTTAAGGAGCTTAGTTTAGGACATGGTCCATTTAATTGCATTAATTTGACCATTTTTAGGCTTGTATAAGCACCCTTAAGTCATTAGGATTTCAGGAAAGTTAGTTTTATTTTCAGGCTTGTATTTTGGCCTATAGGTTCTTTTTTCATTAGGAGGTGTAATTAGTCTCTTTGTGGAGTGTGTTAATTAGTTTAGGCTGGTCCAAGAGAGTTTGGATGTGTAGGATCTTATTTCTACACCCCTAATTCCTCTTCACACCCTTCTAACCAACACATGAAGCATGTAGGAGACATGTAGGCCCCCTTGTTTCACTCCACATGTGCTTTCTCACTCCTACATGGTTAATTCTTGTTGCTTCTTATTTTAATTTGAATTTTGGAGGTGCCATGTCATTTCCATCCAAAATTAAAATTCAAACAAGAGGGAACATAGATCCCTTTTTTAGGGACATGTTTGGATCTTAGTTCAATTAATTTAGTGTTAAATTGACATGTGCTCAATTAACACTAAATTAGCCACTAATCCTCCCTAATTAGAGGAGTTGGACATTCATGTTAGTGTAAGGCCCATAGATTCATGTTAATCTCTATATAAGGAGCTCCCCTCCTTTCATGCAGCTTTTAACACTCATTTGAATGAAAATAATTTTTTCTCTAAAATTGAGAGCTCTTTCTTCTTAGAGAGTGTTTATGTTCTCTCAAATCTTGTGAGAGTACTTCATGCTATTATCAAGGGTTCCTCCTTTCATGTAGCTTTTAACACTCATTTGAATGAAAATAACATTTTCTCTAAAATTGAGAGCTCTTTCTTCTTAGAGAGTGTTCATGTTCTCTTAACTCTTGTGAGAGTCCTTCATGCTATTATCAAGGGTTCCTCCTTTGTGACTAGCTTCACCATGGCTTATCTCTTTCCTTGAAGAAGTGGCACCAATCTTCACCTTCATCTCCTAGTCTTCTACCTCCATTTCTTCAACCTCAATAACCTCTAAGAGTATATCCTACATGTCTTCCTCCTTTGCTCAAGAATCTTCAACCATGAATGGATTTGATGTGTTGGTTCATAAGATTTGGATGTTATTGGTAGCAAAGATTAAGAGAATATGTTTCTCATTACATGAATGGATAAAGTAACTTCTATTTTATCTTAGTTCTATTAGTTAAACAACAGAACAACTATTATATGTATCTATCTTGATTATGTAGAGAAAACAATCATTGCTTGATTATGTAACACTTACATATATTTTATCGACACATATTAATGTGCAGAAAAAGTCATATATTAATTATAAATCAAACAAGTATACTAAAGAACATATATTTCAACTTGATGAGCTTATAACTTTATATGAACCCAATAAAGAATATAAATTCGTACACTTGTGTTTTCTCAATTAGTGTTATTCATAAAAGTAGAAAGTTATTGTCAAAATTCACATTTTTACGAGTTATGGAAGAAGGATAAATTATGAATTAAAAAATAGGTATCTTATGGAGAATTGAGTGTTGAAGAAATTTAATATATAATTATCAAATTAGATAGATATACTAAAGAACATATACTTAACCTTGATAAATTTATAAATTTATATTAACTCAATGAAGAATAAAAAATCGTACACTTGTATTTGTTCAATTAGGGTTAACCATGAATTATTGTTAAAGAATGAAGTGTGTAATTAAAGTTTTTAGGAGGTTTGAAAAAAGGAAAACTAATAAATTAAAAAGTAGGTATATTATAAAAAAGAGGTTTGAAGGAAAATAACTATATAAAGTAATTAACATTATTTAAGATTTCAGATATTATTAAAATTCATTACAAAAATAATTATTTTTAAACACATTTTTAACTCACATATTTACTAAAATACATAACCTCAACTAAAACATACTGGTTTCTCACTCTTTCATCAATACCTTAATTTTGTCTCCATGAAAATATGTAGAAGTTTTAATTTGTTATATGATTGACTATTGTTTAGTCAATCTAGTTTCATCAAAATTATGTAAATTTCAATGGAAGTAATGTCTCCACTAAATGTGTATTTGATGTGTTTCCTCCTACGATGTTTCCCATTATTGGTTGCAAAGGTTAATGGAACATCAATTTTGTTTTAGTTCTTTTTGTTAAACATCAGAACAACTATTATACGCATCAACCTCGATTTTGTGTATAAAGCAATGCAAAATAATCATTGTTTGATTATGCAAGACTTGACATATATTTTATCTACACATATTAATGTGTAGGAAATGTTATATATAATTATAAATAAGATAACTATACTAAAGAGCGTATACTTAAACTTGATGAGCTTATAACTTTTATATCAACCTAATAAAGAATAGAAAATCACACTTGTGTTTTTTCAATTAGTGTTATCCATAACAGTAGAAAGTTATTATGTAAATTAAAGTTTTTACAAGGTGTCGAAGAAGGAAAAATTGTAAATTAAAAAATAGGTATATTATAAAAAAATGAGTGTTGAAGAAAATAATTATATAAGTATTTTACCAAAAAAATTAATATATTTAATATTAAAGAGATGTGTAATTACGATAAAATTAATTATTCTTAAAAACATTTTTAAGTAATGTATCTTACTATCACATATGAACTCATCATAAACACAATGGTTGTCTAACTTTTTCATCAATACCTTAATTTTGCCTCTAAGAAAATATGTAGAAGTTTTAATTTTTTACACGATTGACTATTGTTTAATCAATCTAGTTACATAAAACTTATGTTAGGTTTAATGGCGGTAATGTCACCACTCAAAGTATATTTGATGTGTTGGTTCATAGATTTTGGCCATTATTGGCAGAAAAGTTTAATAAAAGAAATATTATATGGATCAACCTTGATTTTTTCTGTAGAGCAAGAGAAAACTATGATTATTTGATTATGTAAGACTTACAAATGTTTTAGCGACACATATTAATGTATAAAAAATGTAATATTGTAATTATAAATTGAAAAAGTATACTAAATAACATATACTTTAACCTGATGAGTTTATAAATTTATATTAACTCCAGGAAGAATAAAAAAACATAGAGTTGTGTTTTTTAATTAGAGTTACCCATGAAAGCATAAAGTTATTGTGAAAGGGTGAAATGTGTAATTAACATTTTTAGGAGGTGTGAACAATAGAAAACTTATAAATTAAAAGTAAGTATACTATGGAAAAGTGTGCTTTGAGAAAAATAATTACATGGCTAATTTAAGAAACAATGAAAATATATTTGATATTAAAGAAATGTGTAGTGAAAATCATTTATGATTTTATATATTATAAAAATTTATTAAAAATAATTAGTTTTAGACACATTTTTAACTCACATATTTTACTAAAACATATGACCTAAACCCAAACTCATTAGTTTCTTCTTTTCCATCAATACCGTAGTTTTGTCTCCAACAAAATACATAGAAGTTCTAATTTGCTACATGGTTCGTTGTTGCTTAGTAAACCTAGTTACATCAAAATTATATAAATTTTAATGGCAGTAATGTCTTTGCTCAATGTGTGTTTAATGTGCTGGTCTGTACGATTTGGATATTATCAGTGGTAAAGGTTAATAGAATATGTTTCTCATATGTGAATTGAAAAAGTAACTTCTATTTTGTGTTTTTCTATTAATTAAATAATAGAACAATTATTATATGCATCAACCTCGATTTTGTCTATAAAGCAAGAGAAAATAATCATTGTTTCATTATGTAAGACTTGTCATATAATTTAGTTACACATATTAATGTGTAGAAAATGTAACATATAATTATAAAATCATACAAATATGCTAAAGAACATATAATTCAACTTGATGAGCTTATAACTTTATATGAACCTAATAAAGAATACAAATCCATACACTTGTATTTTTTCAATTAGTATTATCCATAAAAGTAGAAATTTATTGTCAAAATTAACGTTTTTACAAGTTGTGGAAGTAGGAGAAATTGTTAATTAAAACATAGGTATCTTATGGAGAAATGAGTGTGAAAGAAATGTAATATATAATTATAAAATCAGACAAATATACTAAGAAGCATATACTTCAGCTTGAGGACTTTATAAATTTATATTAACTCAATGAAGAATAAAAAATCGTAAACTCTCTTTTTTTCAATTAGGGTTAACCATGAAAGCATAAAGTTATTGTTAAAGAATGAAGTCTGTAAATTTCAATGGCAATAATGCCTCTACTAAAAGTAGAAATTTATTGTCAAAATTAACGTTTTTACAAGTTGTGAAAGTAGGAGAAATTGTTAATTAAAACATAGGTATCTTATGGAGAAATGAGTGTGAAAGAAATGTAATATATAATTATAAAATCAGACAAATATACTAAGAAGCATATACTTCAGCTTGAGGACTTTATAAATTTATATTAACTCAATGAAGAATAAAAAATCGTAAACTCTCTTTTTTTTCAATTAGGGTTAACCATGAAAGCATAAAGTTATTGTTAAAGAATGAAGTCTGTAAATTTCAATGGCAATAATGCCTCTACTAAATGTGTATTTGATGTGTTGGTTCGTACGATTTTCTCATTATTGCTTGCAAAGGTTAGTGGAACATGTTTCTCATCACATGACATGAATTGATAAAATAACTTCTATTTTGTTGTAGTTCTATTAGTTCAACCATAGAACAACTATTATATGTATCAACCTCAATTTTGTGTATAAAGCAATACAAAATAATCATTCTTTGATTATGGAAGACTTGACATATATTTTATTGAAATATATTAATGTTTAGAAAATGAAATATATAATTATAAAGCAGACAAGTATACTACAGAACGTATACTTTAACTTCACGATTTTATAACTTTATATCAACCTAATAAAGAATAAAAAAATCATGCACTTGTGTTTTTTCAATTAGGGTTATCTATAACAGTAGAAAGTTATAATTGAAATAAACGTTTTTACGAGGTGTCGAAGAAGGAGAAATTGTAAATTAAAACATAGGTATATTGTGGAAAAATTAGTGCTGAAGAAAATAATTATATAAGTATTGTAGGAAAGAATATTAATACATTTAATCTTAATGAGATGTGTTGTTACTATAAAAATAATTATTTTAAAAACATTTTTAACTAACATATTTTACTATCACATATTAATTCAACCTAAACACACTGGTTGTCTGACATTTCATCAATACCTTAATTTTGTCTCTAAGAAAATATGTAGAAGTTTTAATTTGCTACACGGTTGACAATTGTTTAGTCAATCTGGTTATATAAAACTTATGTCAATTTTAATGGTAGTAATGTCCCCACTCAAAGTGTATTTGATGTGTTAGTTCATAAGATTTGCAAATTATTGGCAACAAAGTTTAAGAGAAGAAGTATTATATGAATCAACCTCTATTTTTTTTGTAAAGCAAGAGAAAACAATCATTATTTGATTATGTAAGACTTACAAATTTTTTATCTATGCATATTAGAAAATGTAATATTGTAAGTATAAATTAGAAAAGTATACTAAATAACATATAATTCAACCTGATGAGTTTATAAATTTATGTTAATTCAATGAAGAATAAGAAATCATACACTTGAGTTTGTTCAATTAGGGGTACCGATGCAAACATAAAGTTATTGTGAAAGGGTGAAGTGCGTAATTAACATTTTTAGGAGATATGAAAAAATATATTTATGAATTAAGTAGTTGGTATACTATGGAAAAAATGAGCTTTGAGAAAAATAATTATATGACTAATTTAGAAAACAAGGAAAATATATTTAATATTAAACCATGTGTAGTGAACATCATTTAAGATTTTATATATTATTCAAATTTATTAAAAAATTAATTCTTTGTAGACACATTTTTAACTCATATTTTACTAAAACATATGACCTGAACCCAAACACATTGGTTTCTTATTTTTCATTAGTACCTTAGTTTTGTCTCCATGAAAATACATACAAGTTCTAGTTTGTTATTGTTTAGTCAACCTAGTTACATAAAAATTATGTCAAATTTAAGGGAAGTAATGTCCCAGCTTAATGTGTTTATAAATTTGGACATTATTGGTAGAAAAGGTTAATAGAACATGTTTCTCATCATATGAATTGACAAAGTAACTTCTATTTTGGAAATTAGGGTTATCCATAACAGTAGAAAGTTGTTATGGAAATTAACGTTTCTACGAGGTGTTGAAGAAGAAGAAATTGTAAATAAAAAAATAGCTATAATGTGGAAAAATGAGTATTGAAGAAAATAATTATATAAGTATTTTAGGAAAAAAATATTAATATATTTAATATGAAAGAGATGTGTAGTTACTATAAAAATAATTATTTTTAAAAACACTTTTAACTAACATATTTTACTATCACCTATCAACCTAAACTGTAAATACTAAGATGTTACAAGTTTTGATGATGCCAAAAGTGACAAAGAACAAAACAACATTGGCAGAGATTCAAGTTTAATGTTAAGTTAGAAAAATAAATTAACTTAGTTATTTATAAAAGAATCTCTACAAATTTGCATAAACTTGGTTTGGGAAGATATGTTTTTTATCAGTTCAACATTATGAACTGGTAATTGATTACCAAGCTATGTAATCGATTACCAGATATCTTGATTTTTGAAATTTTGAAATCAAAAGTGACAATGACACAAAATTTTAAATCATGTAATTGATTACCATTTTTATGTAATCGATTACCAGAAAAGTTGTTATAAAAAAAAATTGAAAAGTCACAATGATGTGACCATGCCTAGCCAAGGACCTATCACTAGGGCCATGGCTAGAAGGATTGAAGAAGACCTAGCCCTTGCAGACAAAGGAAGACTTCACCTCCTGTGGAGAGTGAAGATATTAGGCTAGGGACTTTAGTTAATAAAATGTAATTTTCCTTTATTTTAATTTTGAGGAGCATTAGGAATTTAATTTGGGACATGTATTTAGTCCATTTTTTATTTTAGGAGGTGTCTTAGGAATTTAGAGGGTGGATTTAGCTTTTTGGGTCTTTATGAAGGAAATAAGGGGTAACCTTGATATCTACACCCCTCTTTTCCTACATAAACCCCCTAAGCTAATAAGAAGGAATCTTGGCCCTCGGTTTGAGAAACTTGGGCACCAAGTTTGATTATCTAAGGAGGGAATTGTTTCTCAATCCTCCTCCCTTAGATCTCTCCTTTTAATCCTAGCCCTTCTTTTTTAGGTTATTAAAAAATGGCCCATTTTATTCCCTGCCACAAATTGGATGATGCGAGCAACATCACAAGACTTTTCTTTAAAGAGGTTGTCCGATTGCATGGCATACCCTCTTCAATAGTGTCAGATAGGGATGTGAAGTTCCTTAGCCATTTTTGGAAAACTCTTTGGGCTAAGCTAGGAACTAAACTTCTTTTTTCCACTACTTGTCACCCTCAAACTGATGGGCAAACAGAAGTGGTGAATAGATCTTTATCCACTATGCTGAGGGCTCTCCTTAAAGGCAACCATAAGTCTTGGGATGAGTACCTTCCCCACATTGAATTTGCTTATAACCGGGTGGATCATAAAACCACCAAGCATTCTCCATTTGAGGTGATCTATGGCTTTAATCCTCGTACTCCTCTAGATCTTTTACCTCTTCCTCTTTTTGTTGTTGTGCATAAAGAAGGAGAGGCAAAAGACATTTTTGTAAAACAATTACATGAGAGGGTTAAAGCTAACATAGAGCGCCAATCCTTGAGAGATGCTACTTTCGCCAATAGGGGGAGAAAAGAGGTCATCTTTGAAAAGGGCGACTGGGTATGGCTTCACTTGAGAAAGGATAGATTTCCTTCTCAAAGGAAGTCCAAACTTAGCCCTAGAGGAGATGGACCTTTCCAAATCCTTGAGAGGATCGGTAATAATGCCTATGTTTTAGATCTGCCCGAGGATTATGGGATAAACACCAGCTTTAATGTTTTTTATTTGTCTCCATTTGTAGGTGCTGAAAATGATGAAGACCCCATGGATTTGAGGTCAAATCCTCTCCAAGGGGGAGGAGATGATGTAACCATGCCTAGCCAAGGACCTATCACTAGGGTCATGGCTAGAAGGATTGAAGAAGACCTAGCCCTTGCAGACAAAGGAAGACTTCACCTCCTGTGGAGAGTGAAGATATTAGGCTAGGGACTTTAGTTAATAAAATGTAATTTTCCTTTATTTTAATTTTGAGGAGCATTAGGAATTTAATTTGGGACATGTATTTAGTCCATTTTTATTTTAGGAGGTGTCTTAGGAATTTAGAGGGTGGATTTAGCTTTTTGAGTCTTTATGAAGGAAATAAGGGGTAGCCTTGATATCTACACCCCTCTTTTCCTACATAAACCCCCTAAGCTAATAAGAAGGAATCTTGACCCTTGGTTTGAGAAACTTAGGCACCAAGTTTGATTATCTAAGGAGGGAATTGTTTCTCAATCCTCCTCCCTTAGATCTCTCCTTTTAATCCTAGCCCTTCTTTTTTAGGTTATCTTGTTCAAGAGATTAGCTACCTCTATAAATAGGAGCTCCTCCCCTCACTTGTATTTTTTACACTTGAATTTAATCCTAGAGACCATATTGGTTGTGAGGTTCTTACCTTTGAGTGTCCCCCTTTCTCCTTTGTGAGAGCTTCTAAGAGTTATCAAGGGACCCCTCTGATGTGATATTTGATGATCACATGCCCAAAGGATCCTTTCTAAGGTCACTTGGAAGGGAAATGGATTTATGGAGAGGAAAGGAATGGGGTGAGGCGCCACAAATACTAGGTTTGATAAGCCAAAGGGGAGAGGCCACAAGGGAAGGGTCCCTTGATAACTCTTAGAAGCTCTCACAAAGGAGAAAGGGGGACACTCAAAGGTAAGAACCTCAGCCAATATGGTCTCTAGGATTAAATTCAAGTGTAAAAAATACAAGTGAGGGAGGAGCTCCTATTTATAGAGGTAGCTAACCTCTTGAACAAGATAACCTAAAAAAAGAAGGGCTAGGATTAAAAGGAGAGATCTAAGGGAGGAGAATTGAGAAACAATTCCCTCCTTAGATCATCAAACTTGGTGCCCAAGTTTCTCAAACCAAGGGCCAAGATTCCTTCTTATTAGCTTAGGGGGTTTATGTAGAAAAGAGGGGTGTGGATATCAAGGCTACCCCTTATTTCCTTCATAAAGACCCAAAAAGCTAAATCCACCCTCTAAATTCCTAAGACACCTCCTAAAAATAAAAAAATGGACTAAATACATGTCCCAAATTAAATTCTTAATGCTCCTCAAAATTAAAATAAAGGAAAATTACATTTTATTAACTAAAGTCCCTAGCCTAATATCTTCACTCTCCATAGGAGGTGAAGTCTTCCTTTGTCTGCAAGGGCTAGGTCTTCTTCAATCCTTCTAGCCATGGCCCTAGTGATAGGTCCTTGGCTAGGCATGGTCACATCATCTCCTCCCCCTTGAAGAGGATTTGACCTCAAATCCATGGGGTCTTCGTCATTTTCAGCACCTACAAATGGAGACAAATCAGAAACATTAAAACTGGTGCTTATCCCATAATCCTCTGGCAGATCTAAAACATAGGCATTATTACCGATCCGCTCAAGGATTTGGAAAGGTCCATCTCCTCTAGGGCTAAGTTTGGACTTCCTTTGAGAAGGAAATCTATCCTTTCTCAAGTGAAGCCATACCCAGTCGCCCTTTTCAAAGATGACTTCTTTCCTCCCCCTATTGGCGAAAGTAACATCTCTTAAGGATTGGCGCTCTATGTTAACTTTAACTCTCTCATGTAATTGTTTTACAAAAATGGCTTTTGCCTCTCCTTCTTTATGCACAGCAACAGAAAGAGGAAGAGGTAAAAGATCTAGAGGAGTACGAGGATTAAAGCCATAGACCACCTCAAATGGAGAATGCTTGGTGGTTCTATGAACCACCTGGTTATAAGCAAATTCAATGTGGGGAAGGTACTCATCCCAATACTTATGGTTGCCTTTAAGGAGAGCCCTCAGCATAGTGGATAAAGATCTATTCACCACTTCTGTTTGCCCATCAGTTTGAGGGTGACAGGTAGTGGAAAAAAGAAGTTTAGTTCCCAGCTTAGCCCAAAGAGTTTTCCAAAAATGGCTAAGGAACTTCACATCCCTATCTGACACTATTGAAGAGGGTATACCATGCAATCGGACAACCTCTTTAAAGAAAAGTCTTGCGATGTTGCTCGCATCATCCACTTTGTGGCAGGGAATAAAATGGGCCATTTTTGAAAATCGGTCCACCACGACAAATATGGAGTCTGCACCTCGTTGGGTTCTTGGGAGCCCAAGGATGAATCCATGCTAATATCCTCCCAAGGTGCAGAAGGAGCAGGTAAAGGTGTGTATAGTCCATGAGGCATTGCTTTAGACTTTGCTTGCAAGCAAGCTATACATTTAGAGCAATGTATATGGACATCTCTATGCATATGGGGCCAAAAGAATTTCTCTTGTAAAAGCATGAGGGTTTTTGAAATCCCAAAATGCCCCATGAGCCCACCTTCATGACTCTTTTGTAAGTAAGTTCCTAATTGATCCTTGGGGTATACAAAGCTTACTCCCTTTGTAAAGATACCCCTCACTGATGAAGTACCCATCATGGGCCTTTAATGCAAATGCAGATGCAGAGGTAGCAAATATGGGGCCGAAATCCTTATCAGACGGATACATAGCCTGAATGTCATCAAATCCCAAGATTTTTGCACTCAAGGATGAATAAAGGGCATGACGCCTAGAAAGAGCATCAGCCACCACATTTTGTTTTCCTTTCTTGTACTTGATGACATAAGGGAAGGATTCAAGATATTCCACCCACGTTGCATGCCTTTTGTTCAATTTACCGTGACTCCTCAAATATTTTAGTGACTCATGGTCACTATGAATGACAAACTCCTTGGGAGCAAGGTAATGCTCCCAAGTTTGAAGGGCCCTAATTAGAGCATAAAACTCCTTATCATAGGTGGGGTAGTTGAGGGGGGCACCATTGAGTTTTTCACTGAAATACGCAATGGGGTGCCCTCCTTGCAACAAGACAGCCCCCACACCTACACCAGAGGCATCACATTCAAGTTCAAATGTTTTAGAAAAGTCAGGTAATGCCAAGACTGGTGCATGGGTCAGTTTATGCTTAATTAGTTGGAAGGCTTTCTCTTGTTTCTCACCCCAAAGGAAAGGAACTTCCTTTTTCACCAAATCATTTATTGGTGCGAAGAGCGTGGAGAAATTAGGCACAAAGCACCTATAAAATCCAACGAGACCATGAAAGATTTTGATCTCTGTCACACTCTTTGGGGTGGGCCATTCTTGAATAGCTTTTATCTTTTCGGGGTCAACATGAACCTCTTTTGTGCTAACTACAAAACCTAGGAAAACTACACTATCTACACAAAAAGTGCATTTTTCTAAGTTACCAAAAAGATGATTACTCCTAAGAAGAGAAAAAACATGCCTTAGATGTCCTAAATGATCATCTAGGTTCCTAGAGTAAACTAAAATGTCATCAAAGTAAACTACACAAAATTTACCAAGGCAATCCCTTAGTACATGATTCATTAAGCGCATGAATATGCTTGGGGCATTAGTTAGCCCAAAAGGCATAACCAACCACTCATAAAGACCAAATTTAGTCTTAAAAGCAGTTTTCCACTCATCACCCTCTTTGATCCTTATTTGGTGGTAACCACTTCTAAGATCTATTTTTGAAAATATTTTTGCCCCATGCAATTCATCCAACATGTCATCAAGACAGGGGATTGGGTGCCTATATTTGATGGTGATGTTGTTGATTGCACGACAATCAACACACATCCTCCATTGGCCATTCTTCTTGGGCACCAACAAGACTGGTATAGCACAAGGGCTTAGGCTCTTTTGAACCCAACCCTTCTCCAATAGCTCATTCACTTGAGACTCAATCTCTTGGGTCTCCATGGGGTTGGTCCTATAGGCAGGTCTATTAGGTAGACTTGCACCAGGCACCAAATCAATTTGATGTTCTATACCCCTAATGGGAGGAAGTCCTTTCGGAACCTCATTAGGGAATATGTCATCAAATTCTTTTAAAATATCTTGAACCCCTTGAGGAAGGTGCTCATGTGCATGGGCTGTGGCAGTGCTCTCAGCAGAAGAATGCAAAATGGAAGAAGGATTTGATGCTTCTTTGCAAAAGAGGAGATAAAAGGGCTTGTTAGTCAAAGGATCTTCTTTTAAATCACGTTTAGTAGCAAATAGGCTCCTTTTACTAATATTCCCTTTCGAAGGGGCATCACCTTCCGACTCTCTCTCTTTACCCTTTTCAAGCTTTAAGGGTAAAGCTTGTTGTGCTTTTTTCTTTTTTGTTTTTCCTCAACTCTTTTCTTTTTCATCGCAAATTGATCCTCAGCCACTTGAGAAGGTGACAAAGGATACAATTTGAAACGCTTTTCATTATGGGTGAGAATTATTTGGTTGGAGTGACCATGGTGAATACCTTTTTTGTCAAATTGCCATGGTCTCCCCAACAGGATATGACCAGCCTCCATAGGAACTATGTCACAAAGAATCTCATCATTATAAGATCCTATGGAAATTGGAACCATAACTTGTTCATTGACTACCATCTCCCCTTGCTCATTGAGCCATTGCAATTTGTAAGGTTTGGGATGGGGCATGGTAGTCAAAGCTAGTTTTTCAACCAACCTAGAGCTACAACAGTTACAACAGGAGCCACTATCAACAAGGAGAGAGCATACTTTGTCATTTACTTTACATCTTGTATGGAAGATGTTCTCTCTTTGTGACTGGCCAAGCTCTAGAGGTTGGCTTCCAAGAAGCCTTTGAACCATAAGGAGGTCCCCCTCATAAGGAAAAACTTCCTCACACTCTTGTTCAAAAGTATGTCCCCCTTCTTCCTCACTCTCACTAGAGGAGGAAGATGAGCTATTCTCACTACAAATGTCTTGTCCCCTCATGATCATGGTTTTCTTGTTAGAGCATTGAGAGGCAATGTGGCCTTTCCCAAGACATTTGAAGCATTTGATACTACTTTGCCTTTCAGTAGGCTTAGTAGTAGGGGGTTTTCTCTCTACATGAGGTGTTTTTGTATCTTGAAAATGCTTGGGTTCCTCTTTGGGAAAACCCTTGAAAGAGTTTCCCTTAAGTTGGTCTCTCTTTGAGTAAGAGGGAGAATCTTTTTTAAAACTTTTTCTCTTGAGTTGATTCTCAGCTCTTACACAAAGTTCTACCAACTCATCAAGGTTTGAGTATGAAAGAAGCTCTACCTTATCTCTAATGTCAGAGCCTAATCCACACAAAAACCTAGCAAGGGTGGCATTGGGTTCCTCAATGATATTGGCCCTTAGTATGAGAAGCTCCATCTTTTGTCTATACTCCTCAATACTTAGGTTATGTTGCCTAAGTCTTTGGAGCCTATCCAAAAGATCTCTCTCATAATATGAAGGAATGTGCCTTCTTCACAAACAAGTTTTTAAATCATTCCAGTAGCGAATGTCAGGCATTTGTTTACGGGCCCTATCCTTGATTAACCCATCCCACCAATGCAAAGCAGAACCTTGAAAACTAAGGGAGGCCAAAGGTACTTTCCTTTCTTCCCTAATTTCATAGCATCGAAAGAGTTGTTCCACTTTGACTTCCCAATCTAGGTAAGTCTCAACATCTTCCCTACCATGAAAATGGGGTAGGTCTACCTTTGGTTCCCTAGCATGATTTATGTTCTCTTGAGGAGAATGATGATTGTATGATGAATGAGAGTGATGCTTATGTTGATTTCTATAGTATTCTTCTTCACTAGAGCTAAAATGCCTAGATGGGGATCTTATGAGAATTCCTTTATTTTTTCTATCACTTTCCCTCCCATCTCTCCTCTTACTCTCTTCTCCTCTCCTTCTCTCTTCTTCCTCTTTTTCTCTTTTTCTTTCTAGTTCTTTCCTTCTTCTCCTTTCTTCATCCTCTCTTCTCTCTCTTTGCCTTCTCTCTTCTCGCTCTTTTTTCTCTTTTCTCATTTCCAACATCTCTTTTTTTAACTCTTCCTTCTCTTTTTGTTTTTCCTTTTCTTTTATTTCTTTTTTTCTCTCTTTTTCTTCTCTCCTTTCTTGCTCTTTAGCCATCCATTCCCTAAATTCTAAGTTAAGGTTTTCAAGAGTGTCTCCCTTAGAAGGTTTTCTTTGGTTGACACTCTTACTTGATGAACAACTATGTGCACTAGAATGTGTGTGGGAAGTCATGGTGCTTGGATGCTAAAAACTAAAGGGTAGGCCAAAAACTTTTTTTTTTCAAGCAACACTCCTCTCTTTTTTTTTTCTCACCTAAGGTGGCTTGATGAGTCTTTGGAACTCGTAGCCTCTACACGTTTTTTCAAAATAACATAAAATAAAATAAAAGTGCAAGAATGTAAAAGAGAAAGGGCTCTAATCGTGCTCCTAAGGTGTTGAAGGAAGTGTACCACTTCTCCCTTCTTCACCTAATTAACGAGGAACTACGCTAAAATTAACCAAAATTATTACAAACCAAGGGAGGGCCTTAAGGGCACTCAAACTCCCAATCTAAAATTAAGTATACACAATACAAAGAATAAAAAAAATAAAACAAATAAAACAAAGTCTTCACTCCAAGCTTTTTTGGTGTTTGTCTCCTTTTGATCAAGCCCCTTTGAGTTGCATCAACTCACCCCAAGAATGCTACCCTTGTTTCCTCTTGTTTGGACTTGCCAAAATTTTATATATGGAACCTTTCCCAACCTTTACTTACCAAGGCCGAATACAACACAAGACAACAAACAAAGGTGAATAACAAAACAAGGTTCACAAATCCAAGTGGATAGATTAAACAATGACAAGCTCAAAGAAGTAAAGAAGACAAGCAAGAAAACATAAGGCTCATAAAGGAAGGTAGCACACAAATAACTTTCCTAGATTAGCTCTAAGAGTAGAGATGAAAAAAGACTCAAACAAAAAAAATGAAACCAATAGTTGCACACTTAATAAAATTTAAGTGACCAAAAACTAAAAAGCTTACTCAAGTAATTTTTTTTTTGAATCACAATTGGTTCCTCATATCAAATGTTTCTACTATTAGGTACACAACTTCAAATTTGTCTTTCTTTTGAGTTCTTTATCTTCTTTTTTTTTTAACTTGAACTTTTTCTGTTTTTTTTTAACTTTTTCTAATCATTTTGCTGCACCTAATAGCTTGTTGAATTAAAATTTTAATGAGGATTCTTGAAATAATAACACTTGAGTGAATAATCACAAAGTAAGGTCACACAATTTTCAAGCAATGCATGCAACTAAAGGCAAAACAACTTAGTAGTTCCAAATACCACTAAACTAATGGTGCTTAAGGAATGATTTAGGGCTGATTTTGAAGTAAATTGATTGCTCAAATTACTAACACAATTCACCCAAGCTAAAATTCCATAAAGAGGCACCAATAGTGAAGGTAAACCAAGTGGAAAGCTACTAATAATTCAACATAAAACAAGAAACATATAAAGATTGAATTGAGCAAATATTTAAGAACAACAAAGAGATTAATATGCTTGAACTAAAAGCATAAAAGACTTAAGAGACTCAACAAGAGCTTCACCTCTTAGGAGCTCAATTCAAACTATTTTTGAAGGCTTTTTTGTAAAAAATTTAAGAGGCTGAAACCTATGGAATTTAAATGAGACAAAACAGGAAACTAACATGACTAGTATTTGACAAAACATAAGATTAAGAAAAAATAACCTAAAAATAGAGCAAAAATTTCAGCAAGAGACTTAAAACAAAAGGCACAACAAAGTGGCCAAAGTTGATCACCACAATGGTGTGGAAAAATCCTCAACCATGTGGGTTTAATGGTCACAACTTCTTAGGCACACTTTAACATAAAAAACCAAGGGAAAATTAAGCAACTTGAACACAAAAATAAGATGCAAAGAAAGGGACAAATAAAATCGCATCAAATTAAATTGAACATAGGCGCGTAGATAGAAAACAAAAGCGCATATAATAGCAAGAATAAAAAGATATACTACTAGACAATAAAGGAAATAGAGATGACAAAAAATGAAGGACTTTAAAATAAAGAGATCAAAGAAATAAACAACAAAGCAAAAAAAAAAAATTGAGAAAGAATGTGACCTTTAGAAAGTGGCTCTGATACCACTTAATGTGATCTTTGATGATCACGTGCCCAAAGGATCCTTTCTAAGGTCACTTGGAAGGGAAATGGATTTATGGAGAGGAAAGGAATGGGGTGAGGCGCCACAAATACTAGGTTTGATAAGCCAAAGGGGAGAGGCCACAAGGGAGGGGTCCCTTGATAACTCTTAGAAGCTCTCACAAAGGAGAAAGGGGGACACTCAAAGGTAAGAACCTCAACCAATATGGTCTCTAGGATTAAATTCAAGTGTAAAAAATACAAGTGAGGGAGGAGCTCCTATTTATAGAGGTAGCTAACCTCTTGAACAAGATAACCTAAAAAAAGAAGGGCTAGGATTAAAAGGAGAGATCTAAGGGAGGAGAATTGAGAAACAATTCCCTCCTTAGATCATCAAACTTGGTGCCCAAGTTTCTCAAACCAAGGGCCAAGATTCCTTCTTATTAGCTTAGGGGGTTTATGTAGAAAAGAGGGGTGTAGATATCAAGGCTACCCCTTATTTCCTTCATAAAGACCCAAAAAGCTAAATCCACCCTCTAAATTCCTAAGACACCTCCTAAAAATAAAAAATGGACTAAATACATGTCCCAAATTAAATTCTTAATGCTCCTCAAAATTAAAATAAAGGAAAATTACATTTTATTAACTAAAGTCCCTAGCCTAATATCTTCACTCTCCATAGGAGGTGAAGTCTTCCTTTGTCTGCAAGGGCTAGGTCTTCTTCAATCCTTCTAGCCATGGCCCTAGTGATAGGTCCTTGGCTAGGCATGGTCACATCACCCTCCCTTGTGGCCTCTCCCCTTTGACTTATCAAACCTAGTATTTGTGGCACCTCACCCCATTCCTTTCCTCTCCATAAATCTATTTCCCTTCCAAGTGACCTTAGAAAGGATCCTTTGGGCATGTGATCATCAAAGATCACATCACACAACCTTTCATGAAAAGGCAAAATTTTTAAGTCGTGTAATCGATTACCAGTGGATGTAATCGCTTACCAGTAAGTTGTTACGAATAGTTTGAAAAGTCACAACCTTTCATGAAAGAACACATCACTTTGGTTTTAACACTATAAATAATTGACTTTTGTTCTGTTTTGAAAACACAAATTTTTCCAATCTTTTATAGAACAAAAACTCTTGCCCAAACACTTGTAAATTCCAAAAGGATTCTTATAGGTTTTTCAAGTTGTATCATTCTCTTTAAGAGAGATTCTTATTCTTCTTCTTTCTTCTGATCACTGATTGTATTCAAGAGAGACTTCTTGAGTGGGAAAAGGAATCTCAAACACAGGGAGAGGGCTCCCAAGGTGATTGAGGATTCATTTGTTTGTAAAGTGATTTACAAATATAGTAAAAGCTCAAGTGGGGTTATGTAAGACTTACAAATGATTATTGTTTTCTCTTGTTTTCTGTAAAGCAAGAGAAAACAATCATTATTTGATTATGTAAGACTTACAAATGTTTTATTGACACGTATTAATGTGTAGAAAATGTAATATTGTAATTATAAATTAGAAAAGTAGTCTATATAACATATACTTCAACCTGATGAGTTTATCAATTTATATTAACTCAATTAAGAATAAAAAATCATGCAGTTGTTTTTGTTCAATTCCATGAAAGCATAAAGTTATTGTGAAAGGGTGAAATTAACGTTTTTAGAAGCTGTGAATGATAGAAAACTTATAAATTAAAAATTAAGTATACTATGGAAAAATGAGCTTTGAGAAAAATAATTACATGACTAATTTAGGAAACAATGCAAATATATTTAATATTAGAGAAATGTGTAGTAAACATCATTTAAGATTTTATATATTATTAAGTTTATTAAAAAATAATTATCTTTAGACATATTTTTAACACACATATTTTACTAAAGCATATGGCCTAAACTGAAACACATTGGTTTCTTGTTTTTCATCAATGCCTTAGTTTTGTCTCCATGGAAATATGTAGAAGTTCTAATTTCTTAGTTTTGTCTCCATGGAAATATGTAGAAGTTATAATTTGTTACATGGTTCACTAAATTTTATTCAACCTAGTTAAATCTAAATTATGTCAATTTTAATGGAAGTAATGACTCAGCTCAATGTGTATTTGATGTGTTGGTTTGTACGATTTGGACATTATTGCTTGCAAAGGTTAATAGAACATGTTTCTCATCATATGAATTGACAAAGTAACTTTTATTTTGTGTTATTTCTGTTAGTTAAAGAATAGAACGACTATTATATGCATCAACGTTGATTTTGTCTATAAACCAAGATAGTATAATCATTGTTTCATTATGTAACACTTGACATATAATTTAGTGACAGATATTGATGTTTAGGAAATGTAATATATAATTATAAATCAGACAAATATGCCAAAGAACGTATACTTCAACATAATCAGCTTATAACTTTATATCAACCCAATGAAGAATATAGAATTGTGGACTTGTGTTTTTCCAATTAGGGTTATCCATAGTAGTTGAAAGTTATTATGGAAATTAACGTTCTTACAAGGTGTCGAAGAAGGAGAAATTGTTAATTAAAAAAATGTATCTTGTGGAAAAAGAAGTGTTGAAGAAAATAATTATGTAAGTATTTTAGGAAAAAAATATTAATATATTTAATATTAAAGAGATGTCCAGTTACTATAGAAATAATTATTTTTAAAAACATTTTTAACTAACATATTTTAATATCATATATCAATTCAACCAAAACACATTAGTTGTCTGACTTTTTCATCAATACCTTAACTTTTTCTCCTAGAAAATATGTAGAAGCTTTAATTTGCTACATGGTTGATTATTGTTTAGTCAATCTAGTTACATAAAATTTATATCAGTTTTAATAGGGGTAATGTTGCCACTCAAAGTGTATTTCATGTGTTGCTTCATATGATTTGCAGATTATTGGCAGCAAAGTTTAACAAAAGAATTATTATTATATGCACCAACCTCGATTTTGTCTATAAAGAAAGACAAGATAATCATTATTTCATTATATAATGCTTGACATACAATTTAGTGACACATTTTAATTATGTAGAAAATGTAATATATAATTATAAATTAGACAAATTTACTAAAGAATGTATACTTCAACTTGATGAGCTTATAACTTTATATCAACTCAATGAAGAATAAAAAGTTGTGCACTTGTGTTTTTTAAATTACGGTTATCCATAACAGTAGAAAGTTATTATGAAAATTAACATTTTTACTAGGTGTCAAAGAATGAGAAATTGTAAAATAAAAGATAGGTATATTGTGGAAAAACGAGTGTTGAAAAAAATAATTATATAATTATTTTAGAAAAACAATATTAATATATTTAATATTAAAGAGATGTGTAGGTACTATAGAAATAATTATTTTTAAAAACATTTTTCACTAACATATTTTAATATCATATATCAATTCAACCTAAACACATTGGTTGTCTGACTCTTTCATCAATACCTTAACTTTTGCTCTTGCAAAATATGTTGAAGTTTAATTTGATACATGGTTGACTATTGTTTAGTCAATCTAGTTACATAAAATTTATGTCAGTTTTAATGGGGGTAATGTTACCACTCAAAGTGTATTTGATGTGTTGCTTCATATGATTTGGACATTATTGACAGCAAAGTTTAACAAAAGAACTATTATATGCATCAACCTCAATTTTTTCTGTAATTCAAGGGTAAACAATCATTATTTGATTATGTAAGATTTACAAATATTTTATCGACACATATTAATGTGTAGAAAATGTAATATTCTAATTATCAATTAGAAAAGTATTCTAAATAACATACCTGATGAGTTTATAAATTTATATTAACTCAATTAAGAGTAAAAACTCAAGTACTTGTTTTTGTTCAATTAGGGTTACCCATGAAAGGATAAAGTTATTGTGAAAGGGTTAAATTAACATTTTGACCACGTGTGACCGATAGAAAACTTATAAATTAAAAAGTAGGCAAACTAAAAGTAAGCTTTGAGAAAAATAATTACATGACTAATTTATGAAACAATGAAAATATATTTAATAGTAAAGAAATGTGTAGTGAACATCATTTAAGATTTTATATATTATTAAATTTATTAAATATTATTATTTTTAGACACATTTTTAACACACATATTTTACTAAACCATATGGCCTAAACCCAAACATTACTATTTACATTTTAACTCACATATTTACCAAAACACATAACCTCAACCAGAACATATTGGTTTCTCACTCTTTCATCAATACCTTAATTTTGTCTCCATGCAAATATGTAGAAGTTTTAATTTGTTATATGATTGACTATTGTTTAGTCAATCTAGATTCATCAAAATTATGTAAGTTTCAATGGCAGTAATGTCTCCACTAAATGTGTATTTGATGTGTTGGTTCATACAATGTTTCTCATTATTGGTTGTAAAGGTTAATTAAACATGTTTCACATTATATGTATTGATAAAATAACTTCTATTTTGTTTTAGTTCTATTAGTTAAAACCTAGAACAACTATTATATGCATCAACCTCGATTTTGTGTATAAAGCAATAGAAAATAATAATGGTTTGATTATGCAAGACTTGACATATATTTTATTGACACATATTAATGTGCAGAAAATGTAATACATAACTATAAATCAGACAAGTATACTAAAGAACATATACTTTAACTCGATTAGCTTATAACTTTATATCAACCTAATATAGAATAAAAAATCGTACACTCGTGTTTTTTCAATTAGGGTATCCATAAAAATAGAAATTATTATGGAAATTAACATTTTTACGAGGTGTTGAAGAAGGAGAAATTTCAAATTAAAAAATAGGTATATTGGGGAAAAATTAGTGTTGAAGAAAATAATTATATAAGTATTTTAGGAAAAAATATTAATAGATTTAATATTAAAGAGATGTGTACTTAGTATAAAATAATTATTTTTACAGAGAGATAAATATAGGTGTGCACATACTGCAATTCAAAAATTTGGACAAAGTTTGTTGTGAAGTGAATGCTACCAAAGCCTAAGCCTTTAGGATCACGTATGTGAAGTTAATTCCTTACATATGAGTCACATTGCAGAATTCCTATGGCCACGTATGCTTTCTCACATATTCTATCCGAATTAATTGCATAGTTCCAGGCGTTGCATTTTGGATTACTTTCACATGTTACGTGTTGTTTTTTATAATAATTACGTATGCGGTACATTTGTTGTTTATTAATATTTAATGATTTATTGTTTTGTTTGAATGGTATTTATTTAATAGTTGGATGTGATACCTCTATTTGGAATGGGGATGGATATTCGAGATACATCCATCCGGGATGGATGCATAAGATACCTCCGTTTCATACGGAGAATAGATTTTAGATACCTCCATCCGGGATGGAGAAGAGATTCTGGATACCTCCATAATAGTGTGGGTAAGGCAATGGGATGCCATTGTATGGAATATGAGCACATGAACCCTTTCGAAGAATCTATTAAAAACCTTGGTTCTGGGAACCATAGAGTGGGAGCGAGTGATCCTGAGCATCACTATGTTTCGCGGTGATTGTGTTATGAGGGTGTTAATTAAAATACCCTTCTCTTTTTGTGTTTATTAAATTATTCATATTAGAAATTATTTGAAATAGATTATAATTTTTTATTGAAAAAAAACCTCTTTTATTTGCAGATACCATGGTTGTTTTTCCGGACTCCGCACCGGCTGAGAACAACGCTATTTGCGAACTTCTTTTAAAATTGTTTTATTCACTAAGATTTTCATCTCATTTTAAAAGTGTTGTTTTTAGAGTCACAAAAGGAGAAAGCTGTGAAGGCTAAGAAGGCGTGAAGATTTAGCCGTAGTTTAGGTTTTCCTTTTATGAACGTTGCTACTTATTTAGGAGAATTTTCCTTTTTATGAACGTTGTTATTACAATTATCCTTTTTATTATTTTGAAATTTTATTTTATTTTTATTTATAATAATTATTTAATTATTATACTCTGGGTGTTATTGTAACGGAGGACATTACAACAACTATTATATGCATCAACCTCAATTTTTTCTGTAAAACAATAGAAAACAATCATTATTTGATTATGTAAGACTTACAAATGTTGTATCGATACATATTAATATATAGAAAATGTAATATTATAATTATAAATTAGAAAAGTATACTAAATAACATATACTTCAACCTGACGAGTTTATAAATTTATATTAACTCAATCAAGAATAAAAAATCATACACCTGTTTTTCTTCAATTAGGGGTACCCATGAAAACAAAAAGTTATTGTGAAAGGGTGAAGTGTGTAATTAACATTTTTAACAAACAATGAGCTTTGAGAAAAATAATTACATTAATAATTTAGCAAACAATGAAAATATATTTATAATTAAAGATATGTGTAGTGAACATCATTTAAGATTTTATATATTACGAGCATATTTTACTAAAACATATGACCTGAACCCAAACACATTGGTTTCTTCTTTTTCATCAATACCTTAGTTTTGTCTCCATGCAAATACATAGATGTTCTAATTTGTTACATGATTTGCTATTGTTTAGTCAACCTAGTTACATCAAAATTATGTCAATTTTGATGGCAGTAATGTCTCAGTTGAATGTGTATTTGATGTGTTTGTTCGTACAATTTGGACATTTTTTGTGGAAAAGGTATTAGAACATGTTTCTCATCACATGAATTGACAAAGTAATTTCTATTTTGTGTTATTTCTATTAGTTAAACAATAGAACAATTATTATATGCATCAACCTTGATTTTGTCTATAAAGCAAGAGGAAATAATCATTGGTTCATTCTGTAATACTTGACATGTAATTTAGTGAAACATATTAATGTGTCGGAAATGTAATATATATCTATAAAATTAGACAAATATGCTAACGGACATATACTTCAACTTGATGAGTTTATAAATTGATATTAACCTAATTAAGAATGAAAATCATACACTTTTTTTGTTCAATTAGAGTTACCCATGAAAGCATAAAGTTATTCTGAAATGATGGATGTGAAATTAACGTTTTTAGCAGGTGTGAGAGAAAGAAACCTTATAAGTTAAAAAAAGTAGGTATACTGCGGAAAAATGAGCTTTGAAGGAAAATAATTATACAAGTGTTTTAGGAAAAAATGAAAATAAATTTGATCTTAAAGAAATGTGTAATTAAAATCATTTAAGATTTTATATATTATTAAAATTTACTATAAAAATAATTATTTTTAAACATATTTTTAAGTCACATATTTTACTAAAACATATAACCTCAACCATAAAACATTGGTTTCTCCCCATTTCATCAACAACTTAAGTTTGTCTCCATGCAAATATATAGAAGTTTTAATTTCTGACATGGTTGACTATTGTTTAGTCAATCTACTTACATAAAAATTATGTGAATTTTAATGGTAGTAATGTCTCCACTCAATGTATATTTTATGTGTTGATTCATACGATTTGGATGTCAATAGTGGCAAAGGTTAATAGAATATGTTTCTCATTACATCAATGGATATATTTTATCGACACATTAAAACATCATATATTGATTGTAAAGCAATAGAAAATAATCATTGTTTGATTATCCAAGACTTGACCTATATTTTATTGACACATATTAATGTGTAAAAAATGTAATATATAATTATAAATCAGACAAGTATACTAAAGAACGTATACTTCAACTTGATGAGCTTATAACTTTATATCAATCTAATAAAGAACCAAAAATCATATACTTGTGTTTTTCAATTAGTGTTATCCATAAAAGTAGAAAGTTATTTTCAAAATTAACATTTTTACGAGTTATCGAATAAAGAGAAATTGTCAATTAAAGAATAGGTATCTTATGGAGAACTGAGTTTTAAAAGAAATGTAATATATAATTATAAAATCAGACAAATATACTAAAAAACATATACTTTAACTTGATGACTTTATAAATTTATATTAACTTAATGAAGAATAAAAAATCATACACTTTATTTGTTCAATTAGGTTTAACCGTGAAAGCATACAGTTATTGTTAAAGAATGAATTGTGTAATTAACATTTCAGGCGGTGTGAAAGACTGAAAACTTATAAATTAAAAAGTAGGTATATTGCAAAAAGATGAGGTTTGAAGGAAAATAACTGTATGAAGTAATTAACATTATTTGAGATTTCATATATTATTAAAATTTATTATAAAAATAATTATTTTTAAACACATTTATAACTCACATATTTACTAAAACTCATAAACTCAACCAGAACAAATTGGTTTCTCACTCTTTCATCAATACCTTAATTTTTTTCTCCATGCAAATATGTAGAAGTTTTAATTTGTTATACGATTGACTATTGTTTAGTCAATCTAGTTTAATCAAAATTATATAAATTTCAATGGCAGTAATGTCTCCACTAAATATGTATTTGATGTGTTGGTTCATATAATGTTTCTCATTATTGGTTGCAAAGGTTAAAGGAACCTGTTTCTCATCATATGAATGTATAAATTAACTTTTATTTTGTTTTAGTTCTACTAGTTAAACCACATAACAACTATTATATGCATCAACCTCGATTTTGTGTATAAAGAAATAGAAAATAATCATTGTTTGATTATGCAAGACTTGACATATATTTTATTAACACATTGATGCATTCTCCCCAAGCAAGGGCCCTATCACTAGGGCCATGGCTAGAAGAATAGAAGAAGACATGGCTAGAGTAGAGGGAGGAAGATCTCACCTCCATATGACCATCAAGTTATGCAAGCCATGACTTATTTACTTGTAATTTTTATTTTAGGAACCTAGGATTTTATTTTGGACATGTATTAGTCCATTTAATTTTCTAGGAGGTGTCTTAGTAATAAGAAGGGGTAAGATTAGCTTTTGGGCCTTTATTTAGGAAATAAGGGGGTAGTTTGATAACTACACCCTCTTTTGCTAAATAAAACCCAAAACTAATAAAGGAGTAATCTTGGCCCTTGGATGAGGTAGCTTGGGCACCAATTCTCATCTAAAGGAGGGTATTGAATAGACTTTGGGCTTCAATCCTCCTCCCTTGGATGACTCCTTTTAATCCTAGCCCTTCATTTCCTTCATGACTTGTCCAAGAGGTTAGCTCCCTCTATAAAAAGGTGCTCCTTCACACTCTTGATTTTTTTTTACACTTGATTGAATGGAAAAACCTTGAGTTGGCCAAAATTCTCTTAGTGTCCACCCTTCTCTCTTTGAGAATTCCTTAGGTTTTTATCAAGGGTTCCATCCCTTGTGGCAAACTTTCCCTCTTAGGCTTATCTTACCTTAAGTGGCGCCTAAAACCACCTCACTTCTTACCACTCCACAAACTATTTCACCAAAGAAGAAAACCTCTAGAAAAAGATCAAGGGAGGCATGCATCATTTGGTATCTAGAGCATTGGTTCTAGAGGTCTAAACTCTCTTCCTATCTCATTTATTTTTTCTTTCCGTTTTCCTATTTTATTTTATCTTTAATTTCCGCAATTTTTTCTAGCTTTCCATTATTGTTTATCATTTCCATTTATGTCTTGAGTTTATTGTTTTGAGTTATAGTTTATTTGCACCATTTATTTTTTGCTTGATGCAATTTATATTGTTCTTTTCTTTGCATCTACGTCTCTCCCATATTCATTAATTTCTGCTTAAGCTTTGAGTTGGGTGCTTTCTTGCTTGAATTTTGGTTTTGAGAATTTCTTGCTAAAAATCCATGCCGTTGTGGTGAATTCCACAACCTTGTGGTCAAGAAATTTAGACCAAATTCTTGTGTTTCCTTGCACCTAGTTGCCTTGTTTTTGCTTTATTTTTAGCTTTTATTTTTCACTTTTATACTCTTGTGTAGTTGTCTATAAGTCATGTTTATAGTTTCCCATTTTGTCTATTAATTCCTTTTAAGTTTAGCCTCTTTTGTTTTTACAAAAAAAAATTTGAAACTTCTTAAATTGAGCAACATAGAGGGTCATACCTCATGTCTAAGTCTCTTTAGAAGTTCATGTGCTTTTATTTCAAGCATATTCTTAAAAAAAAAATTCAAAAATAGTTGCTCAATTTCCTTTGTCTTTATTTTCCTTATACGTATAATTTGTAGCTCATTTGTGTTGTAAAGGTAGTTCTTGTTTGTGGGTGCTTTCACTTAAGCTATAAGTTTGGTATTTGTGTTCAACAAATTACTTAAAACTTAACAAAGCTTGAGTCCAGTGGCACACCAAACTACTAAACCATTAACACATCTATAGCTACTTTGCATTTTGAAGTCATTTCTAGTAGTACCTAAATTGTTGCTTTTAATTTTCTTTATTGTTCCAAGCGCATAACTCTTTTTTATCAAGCACTAAATTCACAATCAATTTAGGTGCATCTAGTAAATATTCAAAAAAAAAAACAAGAAAACAAAGTCTAAAATAAAATACAAAAAAAACAACGAAGGATTCAAAAAAAAAAAAAAGAGAACAAACAAAAGAAAAGAAAGTTTGAAAAACATTCATTTGATGTACCTAACCTAAAATTAGCAAGTGCTTCAACTTTGAACTTGGAACCTTAAAAGAAATTTTATTACTTTTGGTACACTAGAACTTGATATTTATGTTCTTCTACTCTTTAATCTAGTGCCATTCTTAGGTATTCCATTGTGTGCTCTCTTTCTTTTGTTTACCTTTTAGTTGTTGCTTGTCTTTTAAATCATCTTTCTAGTTTGTCTTATGTACTCTTACCATTTGGTTAAGTGTCCTTTTGATTGTGTTATCTTTTATTGCTTTTTGAGTTTCTATTCGCACCTCCCCTTGCTACTTTTGGTTTCTTTGGTTTATGTGTTAGTGTCACTTTTGGGAGAAAGCTTGAAAAAGGAGCTTACCACAAGGGTAGCATATTTTGGAAGGTTGGACTAAGAGCCTAAGGGATCACCTCAAAAGGAAATACACCTAGCCGTGAGGACTTTGATTTGAGGGAGCATTTGGAGAATCATTTTTTGAAGACTTTACTTGTTCTTTAATTTGGGTGTATTAATTTTGTAGTTGGGAGTTTGAGTGCCCTTAAGGCCCTCCCTTTGGTTGTAATAAAATTTAATCAATTTTTTAGTTTCTCGAAAATTAGGTGAAGAAGGAAGAAGTGGTACACTTCCTTCAACACCTTAGGAGCTTGCTTTAGATCCCTTCTCTTTTGAATTTTTGCTTTAAAATTCTTGCTTTATTTTTCTTATTCAAAGCGCTTAGAAGGCTAAAGAGTTCCAAAGACTCATCAAGCCATTTTAGGCAAGAAAACACAAAAAGAGAGGAGTGTTTGTTTGTGAAAATTTTTTAGCCACCTTTTTCCTCTTAGAAATTCAAGCACAATGACATCACACACCCACTCTAGTGCTCATAGTTATTCATCAAACAAGAGTGTAAACCAAAGAAATATTTCTAAAGATTACACTCTAGAAAACTTAAACATGGACTTTAGGGAGTGGATGGCAAAAGAACAAGAGAGAAGAGAAGAAAAAAGGAGAGAAAAAGAGTCCAAGGAGAAAAGAAAAATAAAAGAAAGAGAGGAAGAAAAGAGAGAAAAAAGAGAGAAGGAAGAGAGAAGAATAAGAGAAAGGAGAGAAGATGAAGAAAGGAGAGAAAGAAAAGAAAGAGAAAGAAGAAAAGAGAAAGAAGAAGAAAAAAGAAAGCATGGGAATGGTGAGAATTACAAAATGAAAGTGATAGTCTTAGGTTCCCCATCTAGACATACCCATAGGAGTGAAAGTGAGGAAGAATACTACAATCATCCTAGGAGAAACTCCCATTCATCCATACATAATAATGGGGCCCCTCCAAGGGAGCCCAAAATTGATCTCCCCCCATTTCATGGGAGGGAAGATGTGGAAGCCTACCTTGATTGGGAAATCAAGGTAGAACAACTCTTCACTTGCCATGAGGTAAGAGAAGAAAGAAAGGTTCCAATGGCAACCCTTAGCTTCCAAGGGCATGCCATGCATTGGTGGGTTAGGTTAACCAATGAGAGAATCCGCACCAATATGCCTTCCATAAGATATTGGAATGATCTTAGAAGTGCTCTAAGAAGAAGGCATATTCCCTCTTGGTATGAAAGAGATCTTTTGGATAGACTCCAAAGGCTAAGGCAAACCAACCTTAGTATAGAAGAGTATAGACAAAAGATGGAACTTCTTATCTTGAGGGCGGGTATCATTGAGGAACCCAAGGCCACTATGGCAAGGTTTTTGTGTGGGTTGAGCCCCGAAATTCGTGATAAGGTGGAGCTCTTCTCATACAATTCCCTTGATGAGTTAGTTCAACTTTGCATCAAGGTGGAAAATCAACTTAGAAGGAAAACTTTTAAAAAGGATAACCCACCTTATGTAAAGAGGGACCAACCTACGGGGAACTCTTTCAAGAGTTACCCCAAAGAGGAACATCCCAAGCACTTCAAAGAGCATAAAACATCACATATAGAGAGAAAAACCCCTACTACTAACTCTCACGAGAAAGTTAGTAGTATCAAATGCTTTAAATGTCTTGGGAGAGGCCACATTGCCTCTCAATGCCCTACTAAGAGAAACATCATCATGAGGGCCCAAGATGTTTATAGTAGTGAGTCTAGCTCACACTCCTCTAGTGAGAGCGAAGGAGAAGGGGTTCATGCATACCAATCTGATTGTGATGAAACCGCTTATGCATGTGAGGGAGACCTCTTAATGATAAGAAGACTTCTTGGAATCCAACCTTTGAAAGTGTCCTCATCTCAAAGGGAGAACATATTCCACACTCGCTGTAAGGTGAATGACAAAATATGTTCTCTCATTGTGCATAGTGGGTCATGCTGCAATTGTTGTAGCTCAAGGTTGGTGGAAAAGCTAGCCTTGACCCCACTTCCCCACCCTAAGCCTTACAAGCTTCAATGGCTCAATGAGCAAGGGGAAATGGAGGTCAATGAGCAAGTCAAGGTTCCAATTTCCATTGGGTCTTATAAAGATGAGATCTTGTGTGACATAGTCCCAATGGAAGCTAGCCATATCTTGCTAGGAAGACCATGGCAATTTGATAAGAAAGCCATACACCATGGTCATTCCAATAACATCATCCTCACTCATAAGGATAAGTGCATTAAGTTGTGTCCTCTAACACCTTCACAAGTGGCGGAGGACCAACTCATCATGAAACATAAGAGAGATGAGGAGAAAAAAAAAAGCAAAGCTTTACCCCTAAAGCTTGAAAGGGGTAAAGAGGTTGAGTTGGAAGTTGGTGCCCCTTCCAAGAAAGTCATTAGTAAAGGGATTTTATTTGCGACAAAATTGGAATTAAAGGAAGCCCCCTTAACTAACAGACCTTTCTATCTCCTCCTTTGCAAAGAGGCATCCCCCATTTCTTCCCCCTCCACTTTTTTCCCTTCTAGTTCTAGCACTGCCATAGAACTTGGACCTGAGAACCTACCTCAAGAGGTTCAAGAGCTTTTAAAGGAGTTTGGTGATATATTCCCTAATGAAGTTCCCAAAGGACTTCCTCCAATTAGGGGTATAGAACACCAAATAGACTTGGTACCTGGGGCTAGCCTGCCTAATAGGCCTGCTTATAGGACTAATCCCATGGAGACCAAGGAGATTGAATCTCAAGTCCAAGAACTATTGGAAAAGGGTTGGGTTCAAGAGACCTTGTTGGTGCCTAAGAAGAATGACCAATGGAGGATGTGCATTGATAGTCGAGCAATCAATAACATCACCATCAAATATAGGCACCCTATCCCTAGGCTTGATGACATGCTTGATGAATTGCATGGGGCCCAATTATTTTCAAAAATTGATCTTAAGAATGGTTATCACCAAATTCGCATCAAGGAAGGTGATGAGTGGAAAACCGCTTTTAAGACCAAGTTTGGGCTGTATGAGTGGTTGGTAATGCCCTTTGGGCTTACCAATTCCCCAAGCACCTTCATGAGGCTTATGAATCATGTCCTTAGGGATTGCTTAGGAAAATTTTGTGTTGTTTATTTTGATGACATTTTAGTGTATAGCAAGAGCCTAGATGAACATGTAGGCCATCTTAGGCGCGTCTTTTGCATTCTTAGGTCACACCAACTCTATGGAAATCTTGAAAAATGTAATTTTTGTGTGGAGAATGTGGTGTTCTTAGGTTTTATAGTTAATAAAAATGGGGTTCAAGTAGACCCCGACAAAATCAAAGCCATCCAAGAATGGCCCACCCCAAAAAGTGTGACTGAGATCAAGAGTTTTCATGGTCTCGCGAGCTTTTACAGGCGCTTTGTGCCTAACTTCTCCACACTTTTATCACCAATCAATGATTTGGTGAAGAAGGATACTCCTTTCCTTTAGGGTGAAAAACAACAAAAAGCCTTTGAACTTATCAAAAAGAAACTGACCCATGCACCAATTTTAGCTCTTCCTGACTTTTCTAAAACTTTTGAGCTAGAGTGTGATGCATCGGGAGTGGGTGTGGGAGCTGTGTTGTTACAAGGTGGTCATCTCGT
Organism: Psophocarpus tetragonolobus; assembly: GCA_037954015.1. Classification (NCBI taxonomy): domain Eukaryota; kingdom Viridiplantae; phylum Streptophyta; class Magnoliopsida; order Fabales; family Fabaceae; genus Psophocarpus; species Psophocarpus tetragonolobus. The sequence goes on along the minus strand of CM075690.1, from coordinate 39,450,126 downwards.
GGCTTATTTTAGTGAAAAAATAAATGGAGCCGCCTTAAACTACCCCACCTATGATAAAGAGTTTTACTCTTTGATAAGGGCCCTTCAAACTTGGGAACATTATCTTGTACCCAAGGAGTTCATCATTCATAGTGACCATGAGTCACTTAAGTATTTGAAGGGTCAAGGCAAGCTTAATAAAAGACATGCTAAATGGGTAGAATTTCTTGAGACTTTCCCTTATATCATCAAATACAAGAAAGGAAAACATAATGTGGTGGCTGATGCTTTGTCTCGTAGACATACCCTTGACACCACCTTAAGTGAAAAGATTCTTGGATTTGATAATATTAGAGAAATGTATCTTTCTGATAAGGATTTTGGATCCATTTATGCTGCCTCTATATTTTCATGTAAAACCCAAAATGGGTTCTTTATGAGTGAGGGGTACCTTTTCAAAGGTAGCAGACTTTGTGTACCCCAAGGATCTATGAGAAATCTGTTGACAAAAGAGAGCCATGAGGGTGGGCTCATGGGGCATTTTGGAATTAACAAAACTCTTCTGCTTTTACAAGAAAAATTCTTTTGGCCCCATATGAAGAAAGACGTCTATAGACATTGTCGTAGATGCATTGCTTGCTTGCAAGCTAAGTCTAAGACAATGGCTCATGGATTGTACACACCCTTACTTGCTCCTTCTGCACCTTGGCTTGATATTAGTATGGATTTCATCCTTGGCCTGCCTCGAACCCAACGAGGTGCAGACTCTATCTTTGTAGTGGTAGATAGATTTTCAAAAATGGCTCACTTTATACCATGCCACAAGATAGATGATGCGAGCAACATTGCGAGACTTTTCTTTAAAGAAGTTGTCCGTTTACATGGAATTCCCCAATCCATAGTCTCTGATAGAGATGTGAAGTTCCTTAGCCACTTTTGGAAAACATTGTGGGCAAGGCTAGGAACTAAACTCTTATTTTCTACCACATGTCACCCCCAAACTGATGGGCAGACTGAGGTAGTAAATAGATCTCTATCTACTATGCTTAGGACACTTCTTCGAGGAAATCACAAGTCTTGGGATGAATACCTACCCCATATTGAGTTTGCATACAACCCGGTGGTTCAAAGGACCACCAAGCATTCTCCCTTTGAAGTTGTTTATGGCTTCAACCCCCTTACTCCTCTTGATATCTTGCCCTTACCCTTCCCTTCTTCTGTTCACAAAGAAGGAATAGTAAGAGCGAATTTTGTTAAAAAATTACATGAAAGGGTAAAGGCCAACATTGAACATCATTCAAAGGAGTATGCTAGTAAAGCCAATAGGGGCAGGAAAGAAATTATCTTCAATGAAGGGGATTGGGTATGGCTTCATTTGAGAAAGGATCGCTTCCCTACTCAAGGGAAGTCCAAGCTTAGCCCCGAGGAGATGGTCCCTTTCAAGTCCTCAAGAGAGTGAACAACAATGCATACATATTAGATTTCCCTGAGGACTATGGTGTCAGTACTACCTTTAATGTTTGTGATTTGATCCCTTTTGTAGGTACTGATGAAGAAGAGGAGGACCTATCAGATTTGAGGTCAAATCCTTCCCAAGGGGGAGGGGATGATGCATTCTCCCCAAGCAAGGGCCCTATCACTAGGGCCATGGCTAGAAGAATAGAAGAAGACATGGCTAGAGTAGAGGGAGGAAGATCTCACCTCCATATGACCATCAAGTTATGCAAGCCATGACTTATTTACTTGTAATTTTTATTTTAGGAACCTAGGATTTTATTTTGGACATGTATTAGTCCATTTAATTTTCTAGGAGGTGTCTTAGTAATAAGAAAGGGGTAAGATTAGCTTTTGGGCCTTTATTTAGGAAATAAGGGGGTAGTTTGATAACTACACCCTCTTTTGCTAAATAAAACCCAAAACTAATAAAGGAGTAATCTTGGCCCTTGGATGAGGTAGCTTGGGCACCAATTCTCATCTAAAGGAGGGTATTGATTGGACTTTGGGCTTCAATCCTCCTCCCTTGGATGACTCCTTTTAATCCTAGCCCTTCATTTCCTTTAAGACTTGTCCAAGAGGTTAGCTCCCTCTATAAAAAGGTGCTCCTTCACACTCTTGATTTTTTTTACACTTGATTGAATGGAAAAACCTTGAGTTGGCCAAAATTCTCTTAGTGTCCACCCTTCTCTCTTTGAGAATTCCTTAGGTTTTTATCAAGGGTTTCATCCCTTGTGGCAAACTTTCCCTCTTAGGCTTATCTTACCTTAAGTGGCGCCTAAAACCACCTCACTTCTTACCTCTCCACAAACCATTTCACCAAAGAAGAAAACCTCTAGAAAAAGATCAAGGGAGGCATGCATCACACATATTCATTGGCAAAAAAATGTAATATATAATTATAAATTGACGAGTATACTAAACAACGTATACTTCAAATTGATGAGATATCAACCTAATAAAGAATAAAAAATCGTGCACTTGTGTTTTTTAGGGTTAACCATAACACTAGAAAGTTATTATGTAAATTAACAGTTTTATGAGGTGTCGAAGAAGGAGAAATCATAAATTAACAAATAGGTATATTGTGGAAAAATGAGTGTTGATGAAAATAATTATATAAGTATTTTAGGAAAAAATATTAATATATTTAATATTAAAGAGATGTGTAGTTACTATAAAAATAATTATTTTTAAAAACATTTTTAATGAACATATTGTACTATTGACATATCAACTCAACCTAAACACATTTGATGTCTGACTTTTTCATCAATACCTTAATTTTGTCGCTAAGAAAATATGTCGAAGTTGTAATTTGCTACACGGTTGACTATTGTTTAGTCAATCTGGTTACATAAAAATTATGTCGTTTTAATGATGGTAATGTCATCACTCAAAGTGTATTTGATGTGTTGGTTCCTAAGATTTAGACATTATTGGTAGCAAAGTTTAATAGAAGAACTATCATATATCAACCTCAATTTTTTATCTAAAACAGGAGGAAACAATCATTATTTGATTATGGAAGGCTTACAAATGTTTTAGCAATGCGTATTAATGTGTAGAAAATATAATATTTCAATTATAAATTAGATAAGTATACTAAATAACATATACTTCAACCTGATGAATTTATAAATTTATATTAACTCAATGAAGAATAAAAAATCATACATTTATGTTTGTTCAATTAGGGTTACTCATGAAAGCGTAAAGTTATAGTGTAAGTGTGAAAGCATGTAATTAACGTTTTAGGAGGTGTGAACGATAAGAAACAATGAAAGTAGGTATATCATTTTAATTGAGGTGTTGGGTGCCCATAGGGGCCACCTATTTGTTTGTAATAGATTAGATTCTCATTTAGTGTGGATAAGGACTTGGTACCCCTTATTCATACTTGGGAGCTTGCTTAGACTCCTTAATCTTGTCTTTAATTTTCCTTTAACTACTATCACATTTAGGAAAAATGCATAAGTTCTGAAGGCTTAAGTTACTTTTAGTTGAGAAAACTTAAAAAGAGAGGAGTGATTTGCATATTAGTTCCTTAGTAGGCCTTACTCTTTAAAATGTTTTCACACAAATCTACGAATGTTAGGATTAGTAATAACACTAGGAAAATAAAGGAGAAGAATATATGAATAGAATAAAAGAAGAGTGTGACAAGAGTGATAAACCAACCTTACCCATATATCGATACTCTTTTGATTGGGAAATAGTAGAAAAACAACGTAAGGAATTTTGGAAAAATGAGAGAAAATAAAAAGAGAGGAGAAAAAGAGAACGAGATGACCTAGATAGAGAGGAGAGAAGACAGAAGAGAGAAGGAACAAAAAGAAAAATAGAGACAAGAAAGAAGGGAAAAAGAGAGAAAAGAAAGAGAAGAAAGAAGGGAAAGAGAGCTAAAGGAATGAGAGGAAAGAAGAGAAAAGAATGGGAAGAAAGGAGAGATAGAGAGAGAAAAGAATGGGAAAAAAGAAAAGAAAAAGAGAAAAAAGAAAGAGAACAAAGAGAAAAAGAAAGAGAAGAGAGAAAAGAAGAGAAAAGAGAAAAAGAGGAAAAATAAAAAGAAAGAGAAAGAGAAGAAAAAGAAATTGAAAAGATAGAAAAACAAAAAAAAAAGAGTTGGAGAGAAAAAAAAGGAGGAAGAAGAGAAGAAAGAAAAGGAAGGTGACACCTTCGAGACTACCCTTAAGGAAATGTCTACGTCCATTTAGGACTTAGAAGAACCTAGCACAAACCTTAAACTTCAAATCTCTTCTAGTGATATAGATGAACCTAAGAGACATCTTAGGAATAAAATCATCCCTTCTAAAAGTAAAAGAGAGTCATCCAAAAGAAAAATAGATAAAAAACCCTTGAGTGAAAGTGACACCCCTTCCACTAGTTCGAGCACTCATTCTAGAAGTCCTAAATATTTTAAATGTTTAGAAAAAGGGCAAATTTCCTTGGTTTGTCCTAAAAGAAAAAGGAAGTTAAGGGGAACATCAAATGAAAATGATACTTATTCATATGATGATCTCTTCAAAGTTAAAAGGCTTCTTGGAAGCCATCCCTGTAAAGACACCTAAACACAAAGAGATAATGTTTTTCAAACAAGATGAAAATTTTTAGGGAAAATTTGTTCTCTCATTGTGGATGATGGTTCATTTTGCAATTATTGTAGCACAAGGGTGGTTGAAAAGTTAGAACTTACTAGTACTCCACATCCTTCACCTTATTCTTTGCTTGGACTTAATGATGAAGAAGGTGTAGTAGTAAGAGAGCAAGTGGAGATTAGTTTCTCCATAGGGAAATATCAAGATAAAGTTTTATGTGAAGTGGTCCCTATGGAAGCTAGTCACGTGTTGTTGGGAAGGCCATGGCATGGCAACATGATAGGGCAACTTTGCATAATGGCCTCCCTAATAAAATCACTATCTCATAAGGGGAAAAGATTACCTTACATCCTTTTACCCCTACTGAGGTTATGGAGGATAGAAGGATCATGAAGCTTAAGAGAGAAGGGGATAATAATTAAAATAAGATTGTTTGTAGGAAGATCCACCTTTTCCTTCAAAGGAGGTTCTTTACATAGAAAAATCTTCCCGACAACCCTTACAAAAAGAACTAATTTAATTTGAGAATGTGCCTATACCATTTGAGCAATTTAATGCACACCCTCAAAATCAACTTGATGAGTGGTCCATTGTATCTAGACCAGTCTCACCTATTATTTCAAAACCTTTAAGGCTAGCCTCTAGTACAATAGGAGAAAGATGGGGAACTACTGTGTGGAGGCATAGTCAACGCTTTTCAACATTAAAAACTCGCCTCGACTACTCCATTTCTAAGAAGTCTTTTCAAAGAGCTCTTGCTCCCCCTAAAGATCAAACTCGTCTACTTGTTCTTATTGCTGTCCTTATTTTCTTGCAGACCTTAAAAAGGAGGAAAATAGGCCTCAGGATTTGAGGTCAAATCCTCTCCAAGGGGGAGGAGATGATGCAATCCCACCTAGCATCATGGCTAGGAGGGTTCAAGAGAGATAGACTTAGCTTGGATGGGTGCTTACATGAACACATGAAGTCATAGTCTTAGGAATTTTTCTTGCAAATATTTTTATTTTAATTAGGAATTAGGGGTGCATTTTAATTCCCTCAAAGTCCTTGTATTTTGACTACTTTCATTTTGTTTAGGACATTTTATGTGTAATTAGTAAGAAGGAAGGAGTAGGCTTAGATAAGGCTCTTATTTTAGGCATTTTGGGCTTGTCCATTCACCTAAAATAAGAGTTACTTTTTGCACTCCTAGGATTAGTCTTGAACGCCCAACTTAAGGTTAATTAGGCCCAAGTCCCACATTGCCTTGGTTTGTGTGCCTAAGCTCTCCCTTTAAGCTATATATACTCTTTTCTGCTCATTGTAAATCTCACCTTTGAATTGAATTAAAATAGTCTCTTCATGAGCATATTCCTAGTAAAAGGTCTTGAGCATTCTCTCTTTTGAGGAACCTCTTCCTAGTTGGTTTTTATCAAGGTTCCTTCCCTTGTAGCAAACCTAAACATTTTGGATTATCTCTCTTTGAGAGTTGCACCCCACCTCTATTTCCTTCCCCCTTATAATACATTATTTTTGGAGCTTGGAACCTCTTAGAGAAAGATCAAGGGGAGTGCAAAAATCTTTTTGGATCAATAGTAATGTCTCCAATAAATGTGTATTTGATGTGTTGGCTCATACGATGTTTATAATTATTGGTTGCAAAGGTTAATGGAACATGTTTCTTATCATATGAATTGATAAAGTAACTTCTATTTTGTTTTAGTTCAATTAGTTAAACAACAGAACAACTATTATATGCATCAACCTCGATTTTGTGTATAAGGCAATACAAAATAATCATTTTTTCATTATGCAAGACTTGACATATATTTTATTTACACATATTAATGTGTAGAAAATGTAATATATAATTATAAATCAAACAACTGTACTAAAGAGCGTATACTTCAACTTGATAAGTTTATAACTTTATATCAACCTAATAAAGAATAAAAATTGTACACTTGTGTTTTTTTAATTAGGGTTATCCATAACAGTAGAAAGTGATATGTAAATTAACGTTTTTACGAGGTGTCGAAGAAGGAGAAATTGCAAATTAAAAAAAGGTATATTATGGAAAAATTAGTGTTGAATAAAATAGTTACATAAGTATTTTAACTAAAAATATTAACATATTTCATATTAAAGAGATATGTAGTTACTATAAAAATAATTATTTTTAAAAACTTTTTTAACTAACATATTTTACTATCACATATCAACTAAACCTAAACACATTGGTTGTCTGACTTTTTCATTAATACCTTAATGTTGTCTCTAAGAAAATATGTATAAGTTTTAATTTACAACACGGTTGGCTATTGTTTAGTCAATCTGGTTACATAAAACTTATGTCAGTTTTAATGACGGTAATGTCACCACTCAAAATGTATTTGATGTGTTGGTTCATCAGATTTGGACATTATTGGCTGCAAAGTTTAACAGAAGAACTATTATATGCATCAACCTTGATTTTTTTTGTAAAGCAAGAGAAAAGTATGATTATTTGATTATGTAAGACTTACAAATGTTTTAGCGACCTGTATTAACGTGTAGAAAATGTAATATTGTAATTATAAATTAGAAAAGTATACTAAATAATATATACTTCAACTCGATGAGTTTATAAATTTATATTAACAATGAAAGCATAAACTTATTGTTAAATAATGAAGTGTGTAATTAACGTTTTTAGGTGTGAAAGAAGGAAAACTTATAAATTAAAACGTTGGTGTACTGCAAAAAAAATGAGGGTTGAAGGAAAATAACTATATGAAGTGATTAACATTATTTAAGATTTCATATATTATTAAAATTTATAATAAAAATAATTATTTTTAAACACATATTTACTGAAACACATGACCTCAACCAAAACATATTGGTTTCTCACTCTTTCATCAATACCTTAATTTTGTCTCCATGCACATATGTAGAAGTTTTAATTTGTTGTATGATTGACTATTGTTTAGTCCATCTAGGTTCATCAAAATCATGTAAATTTCAATGGCAATAATGTCTCCACTAAATATGTATTTGATGTGTTGGTTCATACGATGTTTCTCATTATTGGTTGCAATGGTTAATAGAACATGTTTCTCATCACATGAATTGATAAAGTAACTTCTATGTTGTTTTAGTTCTATTAGTTAAACCACAGAACAACTATTATATGCATCAACCTTGATTTTGTGTATAAAGCTACACAAAATAATCATTGTTTGATTATGCAAGACTTGACATATATTTTATTGACACATATTAATGTGTAGAAAATGAAATATATAATTATAAATCAGACCAGTATATGAAAGAACGTATACTTCAACTTAATGAGCTTATAACTTTATATCAACCTAATAAAGAATAAAAAATCCTGCACTTGTATTTTTTCAATTAAGGTTATCGATAACAGTAGAAAGTTATTACAAAATTAATGTTTTTACAAGGTTGTAAATTAAAACATAGGTATATGGTGGAAAAGTCAGTGTTGAAGAAAATAATTATATAAGAATTTTAGAAAAGAATATTAATCATTTAATATTAAAGAGATGTGTAGTTACTATAAATATAATTATTTTTAGAAATTTTTTTAACTAACATATTTTACTGTCAGATATCAATTCAACCTATACACATTGGTATTCTAACTTTTTCATCAATACTGTAATTTTGTCTCAATGAAAATATGTACACATTTTAATTTTCTAAATGTTTGATTATTGTTTAGTGAATCTGGTTACATAAAATTTGTGTCAGTTTTAATGGCGGTAATGTCGCCACTCAAATTGTATTTTATGTGTTGGTTCATAGGATTTGGACATGATTGGTAGTAAAGTTTAACAGAAGAACTATTATATGCGTCAATATCAAAATTTTTTTTGTAAAGCAAGAGAAAACAATCATTATTTGATTATATAAAACTTACAGATTTTTTATCGACACATATTAATGTGTAAAAATGTAAAGATGTAATATTGTAATTATAGATTGGAAAAGTATACTAAATAATATATACTTCAACCTGATGAGTTTATAAATTTATATTAACTCAACGAAGAATAAGAAGAAATCATACGCTTGTGTTTGTTAAATTAGGATTACCCATGAAAGCCTAAAAAGTTATTGTGAAAGGGTGAAGTGTGTAAGATTTTTTCAGACACATTTTTAACTCACATATTTTACTAAAACATATGACCTGAACCCAAACACATTGGTTTCATCTTTTTCATCAATACCTTAGCTTTGTCTCCATGCAAATACGTAGAAGTTCTAATTTGTTACATTGTTTGCTATTGTTTAGTCAACCTAGTTACATCAAAATTATATCAATTTTGATGGCAATAATGTCTCAGCTCAACGTGTATTTGATGTGTTGGTTCGTACGATTTGAACATTTTTTGTGGCAAAGGTTAATAGAACATGTTTCTTATCATATGAATTGACAAAGTAAGTTCTATTTTGTGTTATTTCTATTAGTTAAACAAGAGAACAATTATTATATGCATCAACCTCGATTTTGTCTATAAAGTAAGAGAAAATCATCGTTGTTTCATTATGTAACACTAGACATATAATTTAGTGACACATATTAATGTGTAGGAACTGTAACATATACTTATAAAATCAGACAAATATGCTAAAGAACATATCCTTCAACTTGATGAGTTTATAAATTGATTTTAACCCAATGAAGAATGAAAATCGTACACTTTTTTTTGTTCAAGTAGGGTTACCCATGAAAGCATAAAGTTATTGTGAAAGGATGGATGTGAAATTAACGTGTTTAGGAGGTGTGAGAGAAATAAAGCTTATAAATTAAAAAGTAGGTATACTGCAGAAAAATCAGCTTTAAAGGAAAATAATTATACGAGTGTTTTACGAAAAAATGAAAATAGATATGATATTAAAGAAATGTGTAATTAACATAATTGAATATTTTATATATTTTTAAAATTTACTATAAAAATAATTATTTTTAAACACATTTTTAAGTCACATATTTTACTAAAACATATAACCTCAACTACAACACATTGGTTTCTCACCTTTTCATGAAAATCTCAATTTTGTCTCAATGCAAATATGTAGACGTTTTAATTTATTACATGGTTGACTATATTTTAACCAATCTAGTTAGATAAAAATGATGTCAATTTTAATGACAGTAATGTCTCGACACAATGTTCATTTGATGTGTGGTTCATACTATTTAGACCTTATTGATATCAAATGTTAATAGAATATGTTTCTCATTACATGAATAGATAAAGTAACTTCTATTTTATCTTAGTTCTATTAGTTAAACAACAGAACAACAATTATATGCAGAAAACATCATATATTAATTATAAATCAGACAAGTATACTAAAGAATGTATACTTCAACTTGATGAGCTTATAACTTTATATCAACCTAATAAAGAATATAAACTCATACACTTGTGTTTTTTCAATTAGTATTATCTATAAAAGTAGAAATTTATTTTCAAAATTAATGTTTTTACGAGTATGGAAAATTTGTCAATTGAAAATTAGGTATCTTTTGGAGAATTGAGTGTTGAAGAAATATAATATATAATTATAAAATCATACAAATATACTAAAGAACATATACTTCAACTGGATGACTTTATGAATTTATATGCACTGAATGAAGAATAAATAACCATACACTTGTGTTTGTTGAATTAGGGTTAGCCATGAAAGAATAAAGTTATTGTTAAAGAATGAAGGGTGTAATTAACATTTTTAGGAGGTGTTAAAGAAGGAAAACTTATAAATTAAAAAGTAGGTATATTGCAAAAAAATGAGGTTTGAAGGAAAATAACTTTATAAAGTAATAAACATTATTTAAGATTTCATATATTATTAAAATTTATTATAAAAATAATTACTTTTAAACACATTTTTAACTCACATATTTACTAAAACACATAACTTCAACAAGAACATTTTGGTTTCTCAGTCTTTCATCAATACCTAATTTTTGTCTCCAAGCAAATATGTAGAAATTTTAATTTTTTATATGATTGACTATTGTTTCGTCAATCTAGTTTCATCAAAATTATGTAAATTTCAATGGCAGATGATGGAATCCCACCTAGCATCATGGCTAGAAGGATTCAAGAGAGATAGTCTTGGCTTGGATGGGTGCTTACGTCAAGACATGAAGTCATAGCCTTAGGAATTTTCCTTGTAAATATTTTTAATTAATTAGGAATTAAGGGCACATTTTAATTCCCGCGAAGACCTTGTATTTTTGCCACTTTCCTTTAGTTAGGATGTTATAAGTGTAATTAGTAATAAGGATGGAGTAGGCTTAGATGAGGCTCTTATTTTAGGCGTTTTGGGCTTGCCCATTCACCTAAAATAAAAGTTTCTTTTTGTACCCATTGGATTAGTCTTGCATGCCAAACTTAAGGCTAATTAGGCTTAATCCTGATTAGATGAAAGTCCCATATTGCCTTGGTTTGTGTGCCTAAGCTCTCCCTTTAGGCTATATATACTCCTCCCCCATATTGTAAATCTAACCTTTGAATTGAATTAAAATTGTCTCTGTGTGAGCACATTCTTTGTAAAAGGTTTTGGAGATTCTCTCTCTTGAGGAACCTTTTCCTAGTTGGTTTTTATCAAACGTTTCTTTCCTTGTGGCAAACAAGTATACTAAAAGAACATATATTAATTATAAATCAAACAAGTATAATAAAGAAGATATACTTCAACTTGATAAGCTTATAACTTTATATGAACCCAATAAAGATTATAAATTCGTACACTTGTTGATGCAAAAAAACTTTTGCACTCCCCTTGATCTTCTCCTTAAGGTTCCAAGTACCATGAAATGGATGATGGAGGGGAAAGAAAATAGAGGTGGGGCGCCACTCTTAAAGAGAGATAAACCAAAGTGTTTAGGTTTGTCACAAGGAAGGAACCCTTGATAAAAACCAACTAGGAAGAGGTTCCTCAAGAGAGAGATCCTCAAGACCTTTTACTAAGACTGTGCTCACAAGGAGACTATTTTCACTCAACTTGAAAGGTAAAATTTACAATGAGGGGGAATGAGTATATATAGCCCCAAGGGAGAGCTTGGGCACACTTTTCTAGGAAATGTGGGACTTAAGTGAGGCACCTAAGTTCACCCCCACAGGTGCAATTAGCATCTCCTAAATTGAATGGGCTAGCCCAAAATCATGTCTTGACTTATGCACTCATTCTAAGCTTACTCCTCCTTTTTAACTAAAGACACCTATACCTTCTAAACTAAAAAGAATATGATCGAATATACATGGCCTTAAAGGAATTAAAAATATGCTCTTATTTAGCTAATTAAAATAAAATATTTACATGCTAAAAATGAAGACTATGGCTTCCAATCTTCAATGAGATTTCATCCATTCCATGCCTTCCTTGAATCTCCTAGCCATGATGCATGCTAAGTGGGATTGCATCATCTCCTCCCCCTTGGAGAGGATTTGACCTCAAATCCTGAGGCATTTCTTCCTCTTGTTCAAAGTCTGCAAGAAAATAAGGAAAGCAGTAAGTATATGCAAACAAGTGATTTTGGGGGGAGTGAGAGGTCTATAAGGAGGCCTTTTAGGAATGGGGTAGTGGATTTTGGCACTAAGGTGTGAAAAGATTTTAGTGTGCATGTGCCTCCACACAGCAGCTCCCCATCCTCCTCCTATTGCACTAGATACTAGCCTCAAAGGTTTTGAAATAGTAGGCGAGACTAATCTAAGTGGAATGGAGCACTCATCAAGTTGGAGTTGAGGGTGTGGATCAAGGTGCTTAAAAGATATAGGCACATCCTCAAATTCAACTTGTTCCTTTAGTAAGGGTTGGCAGGAAAATTTTTCTATGTAGAGAACCTCCTTTTAAGGCAAAGGCAGATCTTCCTTAGACTCGGTCTTCCTACCAACAACCTTATTTTCATTTTTATCCCTCTATCTCTTAAGCTTCATGATCCTTCTATCCTCCATAACCTCAGTCAGCGTAAGAGGAAGTAAGGTAATATTTTCCCTTTATGAGAGAGAGCGATTTTATTAGTGAGGCCATTGTGCAAAGTTTCCTTATCATGTTGCCATGGCCTTCCCACAACATGTGACTAGCTTCCATAGGGACTACATCACATAACACTTTGTCGTGGTACTTCCCTATGGAGAAGCTAATCTCCACTTGCTCTCTTACTACTACACCATCTTCATAATTAAGTCCATGCAAAGAATAAGGTGAAGGATGAGGAGTAGTAGCAAGTGATAGCTTTTCCACCACCCTCGTGCTACCGTAATTACAACATGATCCACCATCCACAATGAGAGAACAAGTTTTGCCCAAAATTTTGCATCTTGTTTGAAAAACATTCTCTCTTTGTGTTTGGGTTTTCTTACAAGGATGGCTTCCAAGAAGTTGTTTCACTTTGAAGAGATCATCACATGAATGAGTACCCTTTTCATTTGATGTTCCCCTTAAAGTCCTTTTTCTTTTGGGGAAAAACAAAGCAATGTGCCCTTTTTCTAAACACTTAAAACATTTAGGACTTCAAGAACGAGTGCTCGAGCTAGTGGTAGGGGTTTCACTCATACTCAAGGTTTTTCTCTCAATATGATTTCTTTTGGATGACTCTCTTTTGGGTTTAATTATAGAAGGGTTTGTCTTTTTCTTAGGATGCCTCTTAGGGTTTTCCTTCTTACTAGAAGAAGCATGAATGTCATAGGTTATTCTACGCTCTTCTAAGTCTCTATAACGTGTGTAAATGTTACCACAAGAGCTCTTATAGGCATCTCTCTCTTTTTGTATCTTCTTTTCTTCCCTTCTTTCTAACTTCTTTTGTTCTTTTTCTCTCTTTTCCAATTCTTTCTTCTCTTTTTCTCTCCTTTCTCTTCTCTCTTTTCTCTCTAACTCTTTTCTTTTGTTTTCTTCTTTTTCTCTTTCTTTCTCTCTTTTCTCTTTTTCTCTTCTCTCTTCTCTTTCTTTTTCTCTTGCTTCTCTTTCTCTCTTTTCATTTTCCCTACTCTATTGTCTGTCTTTTTCTCTTTCTTCTCTTTCTCTTTGGTCTCTCTCTTCTCTTTCTCTTTTCTCTTGCTTTTTTCTCTCTTATCTTATTTGTTCCCTCTCTTCTCTTTGTCTCTCTTTTTCTCTTCTTTCTTTTCTTTCTTGTCTCTCTTTTTCTTTTTGTTCTTTCTCTCTTTTATCCTCTCTATCTAGTTCCTCTTGTTCTCTTTTCCTCCTTTCTTTTTGTTTTCTCTCATTTTTCTAAAATTCCCTATGTTGTTTTTCTACGATTTCCCAATCAATAGAATATGGATATGTGGGCAAGGTTGGTTTACACTCTTCTCATACTTTTCTTTTATTCTATTCTCACATTCTTCTCCTTTATTTTCCCTAGTTTTATTACTACTCCTAACACTCCTAGATGTGTGTAAAAACATGTCAAAGTGTAAGGCCTAGGAAAATAATATGCAAAACATTCATCTCTTTTTTGTTTTCTCCTAAAGTGTTAAGAGTCTTTGGAACTCTAACACTTGCTAAAACGTTGAAAGCAAATAAAGAAATTTAAAGCAAAGTTAAAGGATTCTAACATGCTCCTAAGTATGAATAAGAGGTACCAATTCCTTATCCATACTAAAACGAGAAACTAAGGTATTACACACAAAAGAGGTGACCCTTATGGGCATCCAACACCTCTAATTAAAATGTCCTTTAAAAATACACCCAAATTAAACAAAGAAAATTAAAAGTAGTTGAATGTAGCTCCTTTCCTCAAGTGCTCCTCACCAACTGTATCACTTTAGTCTTGCCTCCTTTTCAAGTCTCATCTTCCTTGGTTTTAAATCAACACTTCTTAAGGATGCTACCCTTGTGGAAATTTCAACAATTTGGCTACCTACCAAGAGAAAACAAGTGCCCAAGCAAGAGACCAAGGGAAGTAGAATTTGAAAGCAAAAAGCAATAAAAAGCACTTAACAATAATAGGAACACATCCAAGTGGAAAGAATTTATTTGAAAAACACAAAGAAAGCCAATAAGGACAAGCAAGAAATAAAAGGTGTAGAAAGAAAGTTGGCACACAAAAGAAATTCCTAGAATGGGCCTAAAATAGAATTGGACTTAAAACAAAAAAGATTCAACAAATTCAATGATTTGCACAATTGTAAAACAAGGTGGCTGAATCATATGCAAATAAATTCAAGCAAATTTCAATATTTAACAATCCTTTGAATTGTTTAATAATTTTGAGGTGCACTAAATTTATTTTTTTGTACTCTTTTTACTTGTTTTTAGCACTTTTTACTAACTTTTTTTTAACTTATTTTACTCTTTTGATTTCTTTTCTTTTTTTTTTTTTGAAAAAATTTTTGTTACACCTTTTAACACATTTTGTAGAAAATATAGTAAGGAGTTTAATAATTATAAATGCTTGAACAAGAATAATAAATTAGCCACAAAAATTTGATGTAAAAGTGCAAACCAACGAACACAAAGCAACTTAAAATGAGCTAGTAATTGTAGGTGATTATAACATGACACCAAGTGAGAGTTTTTTTGGGCTTAGGTAAGCTTGATTGCTCAAGTTTTCAGCCCAAATATGTGCCCCAAAATGCTCAACCAGACAACACAAAGAAAATCACCACAAGAAACCAGCACAAAAATAAGCTACTCACACAAAATGAAGAAATCGACTCTAAGAAAGAATTGAGCAATTTATTTTTTTTGAAAAATTTTTGAAACATGCTATGATCTAAAGCACGTGGGACTCTAGGAATAGACACAAGAGCATATGCTCAATTCCAAGAGAGAAACACATTTTTTTATGGTAAAAATAAAAAGGCAAAACTATGTAGAATTAAGAGACAATATAAGGGCTACAACATGACCAACTAAGACACAACTTGGAAGATTAAAAACTGAAATTAAATGACTCAAAATAACCAGAATATATGCCCAAAATAGAGAACAAGGGGCTGGAAAAACAGAAAAATAGGTGCAAGAAAATAGAATTAAAAACTCAAATAAGAAGAACAACGTGCATCCAAAGATCAAAACCACAATGTGTGGCTTCTGTCACAAATTTTGTGAAGTCATTACAATGACCTTCTTAGGATTTGCAAATGAACAAAAAAGAAATAAAAGGCTGGATAGAAAATTAAAGAAACAATCCTATAGGAAACATATAAAGATTCAATGGAAAAGAACAAGACAAATTGAATCTAGAAAGCAATAAAGACTAGGAAATAAATTGCATAAAATGAAAACTGCTAAAACATAAACTAACAAGACATAAAAGAAATTAAATGACAAGAATTAAAGGCTGGAAAAAATAAAGAAAATAGCAAGAACACTAAAGAGAAAATATCACATATGAACCCAACCTAAACACATTGGTTGTCTGACTTTTTTCATCAATAATTTAATTTTGCCTCTAAGAAAATATGTAGAAGTTTTAATTTTCTACACGGTTTACTATTGTTTAGTCAATCTAGTTACATCAAACTTATGTTAGTTTTAATGATGGTAATGTCGCCACTCAAAGTGTATTTGATCTATTGGTTCATAGATTTGGACATTATTGGCAGAAAAGTTTAACAAAAAAATATTATATGCGTCAACCTCGATTTTTCATATAAAGCAAGAGAAACCTATGATTATTTGATTATGTATAACTTACAAATGTTTTAGCAACATGTATTAATGTATAAAAAATGAAATATTGTAATTATAAATTAAAAAAGTATATTAAATAACATATACTTTAACCTGATAAGTTTATAAATTTATATTAACTCAATGAAGAATAAAAAATCATACATTTGTGTGTTCAATTAGGGTTACCTATGAAAGCATAAAGTTGTTGTGAAAGGGTGAAGTGTAATTAACATGTTTAAGAGGTGTGAACAATAGAAAACTTATATATTTGATATTAAATAAATGTGTAGTGAACACTCATTTATGATTTTATATAATATTAAAATTTATGAAAAAATAATTATTTTTAGACACATTTTTAACTCATATTTTACTAAAACATATGACCTGAACCCAAACTCATTGGTTTCTTGTTTTTCATCAATACCGTAGTTTTGTCTCCAACCAAATACATAGAACTTCTAATTTGTTACATAGTTCCCTATTGTTTAGTCAACCTAGTTACATCAAAATTATATCAATTTTAATGACAGTAATGTCTCTGCTCAATGTGTGTTTAATGTATTGGTCTGTATGATTTGAACATTATTGGTGGCAAAGGTTAATAGAACATGTTTCTCATCATGTGAATTAACAAAGTAACTTCTATTTTGTGTTATTTCCATTAGTTAAACAATAGAACAATTATTATATGCATCAACCTCAATTTTGTCTTTAAAGCAAGAGAAAATAATCATTGTTTCATTATGTAAGACTTGTTATGTAATTTAGTTACACATCTTAATGTGTAGGAAATGTAACATATAATTATAAAATCATACAAATATGCTAAAGAACATTTACTTCAACTTGATGAGCTTATAACTTTATATGAACCTAATAAAGAATATATATTCATACACTTGTGTTTTTTCAATTAGTGTTATCCATAAAAGTAGAAAGTTAATGTCAAAATTAATGTTTTTAGGAGTTATGGAAGTAGGAGAAATTGTGAATTAAAAAATAGGTATCTTATGGAGAACAGAGTGTGAAAGAAATGTAATATATAATTATAAAATCATACAAATATACTAAAGAACATATACTTCAGCTTGAGGACTTTATAAATTTATATTAACTCAATGAAGAATAAAAAATCATACACTCTTGTTTTGTTCAATTAGGTTAACCATGAAAGCATAAAGTTATTGTCAAAGAATGAAGTGTGTAATTAATGTCTTTAGGAGGTGTGAAAGAAGGAAAACTTATAAATTAAAAAGTAGGCATACTGCAAAAAAATGAGGTTTGAAGGAAAATAACTATATGAAGTAATTATGATTATTTACGATTTCATAGATTATTAAAATTTATTATAAAAACAATCATTTTTAACACATTTTTAACTCAAATATTTACTAAAACAGATAACCTCAACCAAAACATATTGGTTTCTCACTCTTTTATCAATACCTTAATTTTGTCTCCGTGAACATATGTGGAAGTTTTAATTTGTTACATGATTAACTATTGTTTAGTCAACATAATTTCATAAAAATTATGTAAATTTCAATGGCAGTACTGTCTCCACTAAATGTGTATTTGATGTGTTGGTTTGTATGATGTTTCTCATTATTACTTGCAAAGGTTAATGGAACCTGTTTCTCATCACATGAATTGATAAAGTAACTTCTATTTTGTTGTAGTTCTATTAGTTAAACCATAGAACAATTATTATATGTATCAACCTTGCTTTTGTGTATAAAGCAATACAAAATAATCATTGTTTGATTATGGAAGACTAGACATATATTTTGTTGACACATATTAATGTGTAGAAAATATAATATAAAATTATAAAACAGAAAAGTATACTAAAGAAACATATACTTCAACCTGATGATCTTATAAGTTTATATCAATCTAATAAAGAATAAAAAAATCGTGCACTTGTGTTTTTTCAATTAGGGTTGTCCATAACAGTAGAAAGTTATTATGGAAATTAACGTTTTTACGAGGTGTAGAAGAAGGAGATCTTGTATATTATGGAAAAATCAATGTTGAAGAAAATAATTATATAAGTATTGTACGAAAGAATATTAATAAATTTAATACTAACGAGATGTGTAGTTACTATAAAAATATTATTTTTAAAAACATTTTTAACTAACATATTTTACTATCACATATGAAGTCAATCTAAACACATTGGTTGTCTGACTTTTCATCAATACCTTAATTTTGCCTCTAAGAAAATATGTTAAAGTTTTAATTTGCTAAACTATTAACAATTGTTTAGTCAATCTTCTAACATCCCAAAATTTAAAATACAAATATTCGAATAAACATTCCGTTAAGAGAAGATAGATTAAGTTGTTAAAAAAAATCAATTAAAAGATGAAATTGTCAGGAATTTTGAATAAATTCAGATAATATTCCCTTTAAAATATAAATAAGATAAAACAAATAAAAAGTTTTTATATCACTTTGAATAACAAATTCAGATAATATTCTCTTTAAAATAGAAATAAGATAAAACAAATAAAAAGATTTGATATCACTTTGAATAACAAATTCAGATAATATTCCCTTTAAAATAGTAATAAGATAAAATAGTTAAAGATTTGATACTATTTTGGATCTAATATGATAAAATCAATCTTTTATAGAAAAATATAGAGAGGGGAAAATCAACTTGAACTATTATATATAGGGTTAACTAGTTCCCTCAGAATATCACATATAAGTTGATTACTCTAGGGTTAAGAAAGAGGGATATAGGAGCAAAAGAATTAAACTGGTTAAATCTCGCATCAAGAGGTGAGTAAAACTATTTTTTAAACCTCCATAGTATAAATTTATTCTTGACATGAAACTTTGCAAGATGCAAATTTGGGTGAGCTGACCTAATATTATTATCGTACCTCCCTTTTTCTCCTATACTAAAAATTACTATTGCGTAATATATAATATAAATACATTATGCACCCATGTATAAAAATAACTTCCTATAACGAAATTGGTTTTGCTCTGTGCGCACATAGTATTTAGGATCATAAAAAAAAAAAAATATATATATATATATATATATATCAATACATTGAATGAAAAGTTTTCAATTATGAACTTAGGCATGGTTGGAAGCGAATGTCTGCCATTATTCTCACGTCTATTTTGAATTCGCATATTGTAATGATAAGCAGAATGATTATGGTTACATGGGCCAATTGTTTTATTAATTGCGATGTGTAAGCAGGCTAGTAATTCCAATCCATTGCGCATACATGAAAGTGTATATATAAATATATATATATATATAAATGTTTTTAAATCATGAAATAGTATTAGCATGCCGCTTTAATTTTATGAATTTATAATAGAGGAAATTTATGATATCTCCATTTGGAATGGGGATGAAATTTGATATACATCCATTTGGGATGGATGTATAAGATACCTTTATTTAATACAGGGAAGAGGTTTTAGATACCTCCATCCGGGATGGAGAAGAGATTCTGGATACCTCCATAATAGCGTGGGGAAGGCAGTGGGACGCCATTTTATGGAATATGAACTCATTGGCCTTTTTGAAGAATCTACTAAAAACCTTGGTTCTAGGAACCGTAGAGTGAGAGCGAGTAATCATGAGTATCACTATAATTTGTAGATTGTGTTTGTATGAAAAACTATTTTATCGCATTTTTTATTATTGCTAGAAATTATTTGGGTTAAATCATAATTATATATAAAGAAAAATACTTTTTATTATTGCGGTTACTATGGTTGTTTTTCCGGATTCCGCACTGGCTGAAAACAACACTATTTGCGAACCTCTTTTAAAAACTTGTTTTATTCACGAGATTATTATATCATTAAAAGTGTTGTTTTCAGAGGTCCATGGAGAAGTTTTGGAAATCGAAGAGGCTTGAAAACCTAGTTTGTTATTAATCAAGTAGTATTTGTTTGTAACAACTTTAGAATATGATGTCTTTGTAACAACTTTAGAATATGATGTCTACATTTGAAAATTATACTTTGTAAGGTTGATAATTTTATTTATTATTTTGAGAGTTTGTTTAATTTCAATAATTGTTTAATTATTATACTCTGGGTATTATGGTAACGATAGATGTTACAACTCTGGCTACATAAAACTTATGTCAGTTGTAATGGTGGTAATGTGACAACTCAGTGTATTTCATGTGTTGGTTCATAACATTTGGACATTATTGGTAGCAAAGTTTAATAGAAGAAGTATTATATGCATCAACCTCGATTTTTTCTGTAAAGCAAGAGAAAACAATCATTATTTGATTATGTAACACTTACAAATTTTTTATTTACGCATATTAATCCATAGAAAATGTAATAGTCTAAGTATAAATTAGAAAAGTATACTAAATAACATATAATTCAACCAGATGAGTTTATAAATTTATATTAACTCAATCAAGAATAAAAAATCATACACTTGTGTTTGTTCAATTAGGGTTCCCAAGAAAACATAAAGTAATTTGTGAAAGGGTGAAGTGTGTAATTAATGTTTTTGGGAGGTGTGAACGATAGAAAACTTATGAATTAAGTAGTAGGTATACTATAAAAAAATTGAGCTTTGAGAAGAATAATTATATGACTAATGTAGAAAACAATGAAAATATATTTAATATTAAAACATGTGTAGTGAACATCATTTAAGATTTTATATTACACATTTTTAAGTCACATATTTTACTAAAACATATGACTTGAACCCAAACACATTGGTTTCTTCTTTTTCATCAATACCTTAGTTTTGTCTCCATGCAAATACATAAAATTTGTAGTCTGTTACATGGTTCATTATTGTTTAGTCAACTTAGTTACATCAAAATTATGTCAAATTTAATGGAAGTAATGTCTCAGCTCAATGTGTATTTGATCTGTTGGTTTGTACGATTCGGACATTATTGGTGGAAAAGGCTAATAGAACATGTTTCTCATCATATGAATTGGCAAAGTAACTTCTATTTTGTGTTATTTCTATTACTTAAAGAAAAGAACTATGACATGCATAACCCTGATTTTGTATATAAAGCAAGAGAAAATAATCATTGTTAGTTAAAAATTAGTGTTGAACAATGGTTGTGTGACATTTTTATCAATACTTTAACTTTTTCTCTAAGAAAATATGTAGAAATTTTAATTTGCTACATGGTTGACTATTGTTTAGTCAATCTGGTTAGATAAAATGTATGTCAATTTTAATTGGGGTAATGTCACCACTCAAAGTGTATTTGATGTGTTGCTTCATACGATTTGGAAATTATTGACAGTAAAGTTTAACAGAAGAACTATTATGTGCACCAACCTGGATTTTTCTATAAAGTAAGGGAAAACAATCATTATTTGATTATGTAAGACTTAGAAATGTTTAATCGACACGTATTAATGAGTAGAGAACGCAATATTGTAATTATAAATTATAAAAGTAGTCTATATAACACATACTTCAACCTGATGAGTTTATCAATTTATATTAACTCAATGAAGAATACAAAATTATGCAATTGTTTTTATTCAATTAGGGTTACCTATGAACGGATAAACTTATTATGGAAAGGTGAACTGTGTCATTAACATTTTTCGCAGGCGTGAAGAATAGAAAACTTATAAATTAAAGTAGGTATACTATGGAAAAATGAGCTTTACGAAAAAGAATTACATGACTAATTTAGGGAACAATAAAAATATATTTAACAATAAAGAAATGTGTAGTGAGCACCATTTAAGATTTTAGATATTATTCAATTTATTAAAAAATAATATTTTTAGACACATTTTTAACAAACATATTTTACTAAAACATGTGGCCTAAACCCAAACATATTGGTGTCTTCTTTTTCATCAATACCTTGTCTCTCTCCATGCAAATATGTAAAGTTCTAACGTGTTACATACTTTGCTATTGCTTAGTAAACCTAGTTACATCAAAATTATGTCAATTTTAATGGAAGTAATGTCTCAGCTCAATGTGTATTTAATGTGTTGGTTTGTACGATCTGGACATTATTGGTGGCAAAGGTTAATAGGAAGATGTTTCTCATCATATAAATTGACAAAGTAAATTCTTTTTTTCTTATTTCTATTAGTTAAAGAACATAACAACTATTATATGCATCAACCTTGATTTTGTCTATAAAGCAAGAGAAAATAATCATTATTTTATTATGTAACACTTGACATACAATTTATTGACACATATTAATTTGTAGGAAATATAATATATAATTATAAATTAGAAAAATATACTAAAGAACATATACGTCAACTTCATGAGCTTATAACTTTATATCGACCCAATGAAGAATAAAAAATTGTGCACTTGTGTTTTTCAATTAGGGTTATCCCTAACAGTAGAAAGTTATTATGGAAATTAATGTTTTTATGAGGTGTCGAAGAAGGAGAAATTGTAAATTATTTTGGGAAAAAATATTAATATATTTAATATTAAAGAGATGTGTAGTTACTATAGAAATAATTATTTTTAAAAACAATTTTAACTAACATATTTTACTATGACACATCAATTCAACCTGAACACATTGGTTGTTTGACTTTTTCACCAATACCTTAACTTTCTCGCTAATAAAATGCGTAGAAGTTTTAATTTTCAACATGGTTGACTATTGTTTAGTCAATCGGGTTACATAAAATTTATGTTAGTTTTAAGGGGGGTAATCTAGCCACTCAAAGTGTATTTGGTGTGTTGTTTCATACGATTTGAACATTTTTGGCAACAAAGTTTAGTAGAAGAACTAATATATGCATCAACCTCATTTTTTTTTTTGTAAACAAAGAGAAAACAATCATTATTTGATTATGTAAAACTTACAGATATCTTATACACACATATTAATGAATAAAAGATGTAATATTGTAATTATAAATTGGAAAAGTAATCTAAATAACATACTTCAACCTGATGAGTTTATAAATTTATATTAACTCAATTAAGAATAAAAAATCATGCACTTTTGTTTGTTCAATTAAGGTTACCCATGAAAGGATAAAATTATTGTGAAAGGGTGAAGTGTCTAGTTAACAATTTTAGCAAGTGTGAACGATAGAAAATTTATAAATTAAAAAGTAGGCATCGTATGAAAAATGAGCTTTGAGAAAAATAATTACATGACTAATTTTGGAAACAATGAAAGTATATTTAATATTAAAGAAATGTGTAGTGAACATCATTTATAATTTTATATATTATTCAAATTTATTATAAATTAATTATTTTTAGACACATTTTTAACACATATTTACTAAAACATATGGCCTAAACCCAAATACATTGGTTTCTTCCTTTCCCTCAATACCTTAGTTTTTTCTCCCTGCAAATATGTAGAAGTTCTAATTTGTTAAATGGTTTGCTATAGTTTAGTAAACCTAGTTAACTTAAAATTATGTCAATTTTAAGCGAAGTACTGTCTCAGCTCAATGTGTATTTGATGTGTTAGTTTGTACGATTTGGACATTCTTCACATAACAACTATTATATGCATTAACCTCGATTTTGTCTATAAAGCAAGAGAAAATAATCATTATTTCATTAGGTAACACTTGACATACAATTTATTGACACATACTAATTTGTAGGAAATGTAATATATAATTATTAATCAGAAAAATATACTAAAGAACGTATAGTTCAATTTCATGAGCTTATAACTTTATATCGACCCAATGAAGAATAAAACAAATGTGCACTTGTGTTTTTTCAATCAGGGTTATCCCTAAAGTAGAAAGTTATTATGGAAATTAATGTTTTTACAAGGTGTCAAAGAAGGAGAAATTGTAAATTATTTTGGAAAAATATTAATATATTTAATATTAAAGAGATGTGTAGTTACTATAAAAATAATTATTTATAAAAAAAAATTTAACTAACATATTTTACAATGACATATCAATTCAACCTAAACACATTGGTTGTCTGACTTTTTCACCAATACCTTAATTTTTTTGCTAAGAAAATATGTAGAAATTTTAATTTTCTACATGACTATTGTTTAGTCAACCGGGTTACATAAAATTTATATTAGTTTGAATGGGGGGTAATGTCGCCACTCAAAGTGTATTTGGTGTGTTGCTTCATACGATTTGAACATTATTGGCAACAAAGTTTAGCATAAGAACTAATATATACATCGACCTCATTTTTTTTGTAAACAAAGAGAAAAAAATCATCATTTAATTATGCAAAACTTGCAAATATTTTATACACACATATTAATGAATAAAAAATGTAATATTGTAATTATAAATTAGAAAAGTATTCTAAATAACATACTCCAACCTAATGAGTTTATAAATTTATATTAACTCAATTAAGAATAAAAAATCATGCACTTGTGTTTGTTCAATTAGGGTTACCCATGAAAGAATAAAATTATTGTGAAAGGGTGAAGTGTGTAATTAGCAATTTTAGCAGGTGTGAACGATAGAAAACTTATAAATTAAAAAGTAGGAATAGTATGGAAAATGAGCTTTGAGAAAAATAATTACATGATGAATTTTGGAAACAATGAAAATATATTTAATATTAAAGAAATGTGTAGTGAACATCATTTATGATTTTATATATTATTCAAATTTATTATAAATTAATTATTTTTGGACACATTTTTAACACATATTTTACTAAAACATATGGCCTAAACCCAAACACATTGGTTTCTTGTTTTTCATCAATATATTAGTTTTGTCTCCATGCAAATATGGTTTGCTAATTCTTAGTCAACCTAGTTACACCAAAATTATGTTAATTTTAATGGAAGTAATGCCTCAGCTCAATGTGTATTTAACGTGTTACATTATACGATTTCAACATTATTGATGGCAAAGGTTAATAGGAAGATTTTTCTCATCATATATATTGACAAAGTAACTTCTATTTTTTGTTATTTCTATTAGTTATGGAACAAAACAACTATTATATGCATCAACCTTGATTTTGTCTATAAAGCAAGACAAAATAACATTTGAAAGTTAATTTGGAAAT